>CM072521.1:16384759-16507259 GCA_036898135.1 Oncomelania hupensis | reverse complement strand
TTTTTTTTTTAAACAACGGTCTACATATTATGCATCAAAGAACGTAAGTCTGCTCGCTTGCCTCTATGTTCTTTTTAAAACGCAGTATCATAATTTAAATATATTACGGTAAGATCTATTTTTGGACAGACACGTGTTAAGGTAAACAACAATCGGGTTCCATTCATGTAAAGTGTCCGTATTTCATGTCAGGCTAACTTTTATAAGAATAACCAAACTAAACAATTAGTAAATCTAAGAAAATTATCTGTCGACAAAACTTTTCAGAGTCTGAGAAAACAACAGTTAATTCTTCTGGACGACATTACTAAACCTAGCGCGTGTTTTATTTTTGTTTTTCCTCCTATATTTTGTGAACAAAAATGTGAAACTTTTAAGCATATAAAACGAAACGCTATTTCTAGGACAAACGAAAATCACCTAAGCTATTTTAAGCATACTTCACATTTGTTGATCAAAATGCTTATATGCTATACACGAACATCAGCTTTTCCTATTTGACTGGACGACTTTTCTTGGTTGTTTAGAACGTTGTTTATTAAATTACTGTGTCTAAGTGCTACCTCTGTATGTTAACGTTTATATTAATTCTTGCAGAGTTTAAAAGGTGTTCGAAGCCATACTACAAAAAAGAATTTATTAATTAATATATTACGTGAATTTTTAAGTAAACATTTTTAAATAGTAGTAATCTGTTCTATAGTTCCATTCGATATATTCAAATCTCAACAGGTAAGCCTTCTAGACGATGTTTTATAAATAACAAAAACAACAACCTTGCCCTTTGGTCATATGACACTCCCCCCGACGTGACGTCACTACACTGTTGACATTCTGGACCGCCATCTTTACTTTAAACCGGAACGCTGTTGACAGGAAGAAATGAGAAAATCATTTGTAGACGTGTCATGATGTGATTTCTGGTTGTAACAATCAATCGACAATTTCTTTGTGGCTTTAATCAAATCCTTGTGCTGACATAAAGGTGAGTTTTTAGAGATTTGGGGTGGTTTGCATTGTCGTAAACACGACGCAATGAGTTTGGAACAGAAGAACGTGGATGCTGCGATCAAAGCTTTCGTCATCATGTTTTCATGTGTTATTTGTGTTTTAGACGTGATTTCCTGGAATCGATAGTGTTGTTGATAGGAAGAGATGAGATTTCACCTTCTGATAATGTTTGGTCTTCTGGTTCTATTGTGCATGGGATGTCACGCTTTTTTGTGTTCCTCAAGGCTCAACGTATTGACTATAGTGAGTGAAGACAGTACAATTCTTATGGGAAATGATTAGTCAGCGTGTCAAAAGCCTGAGACTGTCTGCGATACGTCTCCAAAGATAACGGAGACAGTAAAGCCTCACGAGACGGTATTGATCGCAGCGGCTTTTTTTTGCATGCATCTCGACAGTGCAATGCCCCGGAGGGCAGGTCAAGAACCTGGCGTCTGTAGTGTACCCCCACTGCTGTGCTGTCAGTCAGCTCTCGCTTGTTTACATTGAAGTAGGCGGAAGGCCAGCAGTGAACCCGAAGGAGGTGTTTTGTGCTATCTCAGCGGTTGTGACCTACACAGGTTATCTGAGCGTTACACTGCACCTCTGCCGTTTGCTTTCAATTTCAGGTACTAGTATTAGTAGCCAGAGTATTCAGCAGATCGAGTTCTTTTCTGCTGTAATGGTGTTACTCAATACGTGGTTCCTTGTTGACAACAGCCAACCGGCGCACAGCGAGACTTTTAACTTTTTTCCAGAACTTCTAGTCATCTGTTGTTTTCCAATTTGATCAAATAGATCTATGGAAGTTTACATAGTCCTTTCTATTTTAGTTTTAACTGTTTTAAAATAAGTTAAAATAGCACTGCAGATGAAGCCACGTTCTGCCTGTTCAAGGTTTTCTGATGTAAATGTGTCTGGTTAAACTTACACGACAGTGTTAACAATGCAGCTGACATTTTGTTTCACAAAAATTCTATTAATAGTAATGTGCATATTTTTTCATTAATTGCTTCAGTTGTTAATTGTGGGTTCGCCCAACTGACATTGACAGTAACAGTGATCAATACATGCTGGTAATTCTGATTTCTAATCAAAATCGTGTCTGAGTATATTCCATTAATATATAGAGTATATTATTGCTTTCATTCACAGTGCAAAATCAATAGTTCAATGCAAGCTTTTAACACATCTAGGTGGGGGTCTGTGTTTCACTACAAAATTTTATGGAAATGTATTTCAGGATTGGATCATTCTTTTTCGCCAGAACATCTTCTGTGGATTTGGACAATATGGTGAGTATGTTTTGAAGTTGAACCATCATTAACTTTAAATTTATTTTTAAATTGTATGTTATTTAAGTTCTTTTTTGTTATGGTCTTCCTCTTCAGCTGTATGAGTACTTTTAAAGTGAGATTGAACCCTATATGAGTACAGAGTAGATCAACTTACTTTGAAAATGCATTTTTAAAAAGTCTAATTCATGCTAAATCTCTAAGAGAATTTGCTTATATTTTATAGTCTATACATTTTGTTGTGTCAGGTATCAGGGCTCGAAATTAGCGGGGGCCCGGGGCCAAAAATCCGCAAAGTTGATTTCGGGCTCGGAAAGTTGAAAAACGAAGGGCCCGCCTGGCCCGCAAAATAATTCATCTGCTACAGCTAGCTCTACTCGGCAGTTTCGTATTTGGGCCAAGGGAAGCAACCCACACCGGTGCCCTAAATTTGGACAGAAAAAAAAAAACAGAGAAAAGAAGCGAAAACCCTTTAATTTTGCAATCAAAAGTTTAATATACACTTCAATATCTTTTTAATATAATAAACAAAAGGCTATGGCACAACATAAGCGCAAAATGTCCATCTTTGCAAGTACGAAAGTATGGCTACATATCGTCGCCATACACATGATACAGTTGCTAAAACAATCGGCGATGGCGTATTTTCCAATTTTTGGGAAGCGAAAGACGCCAGAAGAAAACGTCGACGAAAGGAAAGAACAAGAAAAAGAGAGAAAAAAGAAGTATAAAGAGGAAAAAAGATCAAGGAACTACAATGAAGGGTGGAAAAAAATATTTCCATGGCATGGCCTTGAAGTGAACGAGGAAGAGTACTGTTAAGTTTAGTTCCCTTTCATGGTTTTGTTTTGAACTTTTGTGCATTGAGGTCAGATTTTTTGTTAGGTTACTCATATTAAAAATGTAATGATGTGTATTGTGCAATACTCAGTCACAAAACTGAAAAGTATTATACAAAAGGCTCACTTGATTTTTTTCTATTTTGTTTAATGGCCATTTCAGGCTCACTAGTCACTGGAATATGTGTGTCACTGAATGTGTGTGTGTGTGTATGTGTGTTTTTTCCCCCCCCCCCTTTTTTGTTGGTAATGTTTGAAAGTTAAAGAAAAGGCAAATAAAAATGACATCACTCAGCAAAATTGGAAATTCAATTGTTTTTATTTTAGATTATCAGACAAATTGTACTTTCTACTTATTATATTGTTAATAATTCTTTTGTTTTTTGTTTGCATTATTTTTCAAGTTGGGCCCCGAAAGTTGCTTGTGGGCCCTCAATTTTTTCAATCAAGGGGCCCGGTGGCCCCCAAAGAAAAAAGTGAATTTCTAGCCCTGGGTATAATAAATTGCGAAATTTGAAGAAATGTCATGTCCGATGGTTCTAAAACACATGTGTCAAACTCCAGGCCAGCAGGCCACATCAGGCCACATATAATTAGCAGCCTCAAGTGCTTCAAAGTGTTCCAGCTTTGATCAGAATAAGCGAAAATAAAAATTGTGTATAGTCACTATACACAATTATAATAGTATATATTATATCACTATAATAGTGAGTGGATGCTCATCAAATACACTACAGTAACCTAGCAATGTTCAGTTATTAGAATGTTATTGAATGTTGCTTATTGTATTTAGTTCGGCCTGCAACCTTACATGTGATTTGAGTTTTCATCTGCGGAGTGACTGACTTTGGTACCCCTGTTCTAAAAGATCGTATAGTTCAGTACATTATATAGTCTACTCTTAGCTCTCCTTGCAAAATGTCGCGGTGAGTTATACATGGGCTGTACTAGCCTGGCGTATCTGTATTCGTGCTATGTTACACGGTGCAGGCAATGATGGACTCGGCAGGCAATGATGGACTCGGCCCCAATGCTTGAATGTTGTGTAACTCGAATTTGTTATTCACAGTTCATACAAGCTCTTTCCAAAATGCACTACTCAAACAAGCAGACAGCACTCTGCTTATATAGAAACTATCAACAACTCAGAAAAACAATGAATGTTAATCAGCCAATCAAAATAAAACTTGTCACAGGACTTTCTATAATTATCTCGAAGATTTGATCAAATAATCACAATATTTTGACTGATGGAAACAAATAGAAATTACATAGGCCTCTCCAGCAACGCCATAGATCATAAAAAGTAAATGCCATTATTGTCTGTGACTGAATATAATAGCCACTTCAAGTCAAAGAGAGCGTCTCAATCGTAACATACTATTGAATATAATACCTCGACTGGTTTCACAAGCTACCATGCTTTTCCATTGTCCAGATGAATTGAATAACTGAAAAGTAGGCAATTGTGAAGCTTGTTTAGGATGTAATATTCTAATAATAGTTCATCCAGTTTGTTTACTTATTAATATTATGTATAGACTGTCATGCTCAACAGGTTGAAATGAGTGAACTTTGACTAGCCTTGTGTATTTAACAAGATTGGTTTCCAGTCAAGTCCCATTAGGTATTATCTCAAAATCATTACCTCAGAATAATGAGTAATAATTTACAGATAAATCATTACAGGGTAGTCATTTACAAGGTCCTATCCTATCACATCCCGTAACTCGGAGGTCGTAGGGGCACCACAGACTTTCGGTTAATCAGTGTACTCCATCTTTCCCTGTCCTCAGCAACCCTGATTGTTTCGCTCAGTGTCAAACCAGTCCATTCTTGAATGTTGTCCTCCCACCTCTTTTTTGGTCTCCCTCTTCTTCTACCGCCTTGCACAAGGTACAAAATTTCATTTGTACAAATTGTACAAATTTACGTTCACACTGGAAAATTTGTTGATGACAATGTGTGTATGAACAAAACTAAAATTACATTATTGTTTTGTCATTCTAATTTCTATGTCTATCATTAGTGTATGGTATAGATCTTGTGATCTTGTAAACTTCCATTGACATTAAATTCTAGCATTGATTGAAGAGTAACTAGTGTCATTTGGGTCTAGATCTACTATGTTCTTGAATCTTTGTTGTGCTGTGCTGTTTAACTATGATGATGAACTAAATTTGACTGTTTTTTTTTTTGGCTCTTGGGCTTTTTAGGGCTGTGACGTGTTGTTTAATTATGATGGTACACTGAATTTTACTGTTTTTGGTTTATTTACAGAGATCATGTTGGAAACTACCACTTACTCAATTTTGCTTTGTAAATGCTGTAACATCTAGAATAAGCGAGATAATTAAAAATTGGCAAGAAATACTTTTAAAAAAAAACTAATTCAATTCTAGGGTTGTTGATGTTTCTGCTGATGATGATAATTGCTGGTCTCTTACTGCTGCTGCTGCTGCTGATGATGATGATGGTGACTTTTGGGAATAGAATGGTAGAATGCTGGCTTTTTGCTGCTGCTGATGTCGTGATGGTGATGGTGACTTTTGGACATAATAATGATTGAATCTGTAGGTATCAAACTAGGCATGCTAGGACTTTTATCCATGATTGAATCTGTAGGTCTCAAACTAGGCATGCTAGGACTTTTATCCATTTTAATTTGTCTCCTTTTTGTGCTCTGCAGGGGTCTGAGTGTGAGGATCCAGTGAGCTTGGAGACGGTGGAGTGCATCAAGCGCTCGGAAATGTATCCCAAGGTAAACATGGTGTATGATGACCCTACCGTCATCCAGATCCCCTTCCCGCTCTTGTGCGGGGAGAATGCCCTCTTTCTGGGCCGATGCGCCGATGGTCTGGTCACCCTGACCAACTTCCGCTTCCACATCTGCCTGCGCAAATCTTTCTTCAACATCCCGCTGCGTCTGATAGAGTCAGTGGAGTCCAGGGACATGTTCTACCTGGTCATCTTCTGCAAGGACGCAACCATTGTCAAGTTAGTTTTGGGAGATTGTTTTGATTTTTGTGTGACGTTGCCACATATTCACCAGGTGTCTGTGTGATGGATTTTTGTAGAATATATCACTATGTAAAACTCTAGTGTGAGTGGAAGAATGTTCACTACATGTGACTGTGAGCATGCATGTTGGTGCAGATCATATGGTTCTTGTGTCTGCAAGCATCCTTTATTAGTAATACCATTATTATTACATATTGTTTTTTTGCTTGTTTGGTTTGGGTATTTATTTTGTATTATTCTGTGTATGTGTAATGTTTGTTTGTTTTCAGTTCAGTTCAATATTTTGTAATAAAACAGGTCTGTTAGCATTGAAAAATTACAATAATAAGAAACAAATATATACAAAGGAATTATAATTTATAGAAAACAAGACAAAACGACACGATGCAAATGTTGGAGCTTAGCTCTGCATCAGGCGGACAGTGCACAAGAGGCAATAAAACAATACTTCCCAAACAGAACCCCAAGAAAAAAAATTATATTAGAAAGGAGGCAAGATTTTAATTTAACATCTTTTCACAGTCAAAATGTGATTTTATACAACCATGGTATCACAGTAATGCGATGTGATTTGCTTGCTTGCATGTTTGTAATATTAGAAGAACTTACGAATTACAATGAGTAATCTTTCAAACCATCTTTTCCAATGGAGTATTTCCATTGTATTGACCAAAACAATGTCCTACTTAGGAACAAACTTTGAAACTGTGTCCTGGTGGTCATTGTTTGTACTATAGCCTAGGGAGTACCAAGATAACATGGTGGGTGAACATTCACTTTTATCATAGTGATTAAATCAGTATTCAGCAGTGCTGTTGGCAAAGATTTGAAATCACCTCTCGGAGGTTATGTCATCCAGATAAACTGCTTTTGTCTCTAAATTTGAATAATAAAGTTCTGAACAATAATAATTTCACATAGTGAATGAATTGTGCATTTCCTATGTCATCTGTAATTTATATTGCTCTGCAGGTAAGCTATGAAGTCTGTTGTCCCTCATATGTGTGCATTCGCATAATGAATGACCTTTGCATAATGAACGAATTGTGCCTGTCTTATGTCATCTGTAGTTTATTGTTCTACAGGTAAACTACTAAGTCTGTTGTCCCTCAGATAACAATTATATCCTTGGGTGATTCTTGCATAATGAATGAATTGTGCCTGTGCTACGTAAAGATCTATAATTGATTGCTCTCCTGGTAAACTACTAATGCATTGTCCTTCGACCCTCGAATATGTAAGTAGACAATGAGTGGCTTTTGAACAGTTAGTCATTATTTATAGAATCCAGCGGACTGCAAAGAGCTAAATCAGGACCACTGGGAAAGATAACCCTGTCAAAAGTTTGACCCTGATGTAGGTGTGGGCTGTGTAAACAAATGTGAAGGGGACATAACTACAGTTAATTCATTCGACCAATACTAGGTGACATTTGAACGGGAAACAATCCTGTTAAACGTTCAACCCAGAGAGAGAGAGAGAGAGAGAGAGAGAGAGAGAGAGAGAGAGAGCAGGCAAGCTGACCATTATGGTATACTTGTATCCAGTATGATGTGTCATTAATGTATTGTGCCAGCTTTGTAATAAGATCTATAATGCCTGTCTGGCCACAGCTGCCTGTGGGCTGCTGTACTGGAGCTACCTAGAGGCCGCTGGCTCTAAAGTTTATACATGTGGTGGGGGTGGAGAGGGGTGGGGGGATTTCAGATGGGGTGTAGATCAGGAAAATCTGTTTTGAGTGCAACAAGTTCATAGCAGAACTTACTTTTTTACAATTTTAATTTAATTGCTCAAAATAACGAAATCACACAGGTTTATACTCAATGAAAATACTTTAATAAGAACCTACCAGTTTTCCACTAGCCGACTGACGCTAGCTGATAGTCAGATCTAGCTTGTTGTTGCATCAATTTCAATTCATCAGATTAACATAAGTTGTACTGATTAATTATTAATTGTTAATTAATTGATTAATTGTACAGATCTAGCAAGCGTAGGCTGTGTGTAGGGATATGCCCTCAACAGCCTCTGACCCTCAAATTGGGGTCAGGTAACTTTCAGGCTGACTGCTTCTATAACCTTTGCAGCAGCCTGATAGCCGCCAAATGTCCATTGAAAAGTGTCTTTTATACGGATGATTAGATCTCTTCTGAGAAACAGGGAAAGCCAGATTTTTCGTAAATGTCTCACTTCCTGGACTAGTGGTAGTAGTAACCCACGCCAAAATAAGCCAACGTTCTAAGTGGTGAAACCCTGGCCGTTTACATTGGGAAATAATTGTGAGATGTTTTAACGGCCGAATACATCGCTACCACATTATGATTTTATATTATAATAAGATAAGAAAATGCCTGGGAGTAAAGATGAGAGAGAAAGAAGTATACTGTGGTCTTATGTTTGTGCACTGTTTGAATGCAGAGTAACCACAAAACACTGCCACATTAGCAACCGCCAGAACCACTCCTCCGTACTACACATGTACCTTAAGACACGTTTTGTGTGCCTTAACAATAGGACGGTGTCATGTTCTCTTATGTCCCAAGTCTGAACCCCTGTTGCCGTGACACTGAATCATTGTGCAAAAATGTTCACACTAGCTATACCTGGAGACCATACATCATAGCGTGCAACAAAAAAGTTAAAGTGGGAAAGAAGAATGAGAGAGAACAAAAACACACAACCCCCCCAAAAAAAGCAATTTAAAAAAGGCTAAGAAAAATTAAGCAAAAAACCCCAAAACCACCAATGCCAATCATGCAAGCAGTTGCTCCATTGAGATGAAATGAGAGTAGTAGTGTACTCGAACGTATTATAATAATCACTGTTCAAAATAATTATAATGATCACTGTTCAAAAGTATTAAAATTGTCTTTGTTCAAAAGTAGTATTATTATCACGGTACAAAAGTATTATAATTATCACTGTTCAGCCGCTTACATTGAATGCCATTATAACTAAGGAGTTATTCTGCATCTGCCTGCAGGTGCAAGTTCTCCAACAATGAGAGTTGCCAGCTGTGGCTGAAGCGAATATCAGAGTGTACGGGGCCGCCAAAGGACCTGACCAAGGTGTTTGCCTTTGTCTTCTACTCTTACGGCTCGGAGGTTCAGGAGTCGCACTCCCAGTCCAGTGCCCTGGCATCCCTGAGCAGCAACGATCAAGGCGCCAAGCTTTGTATACAGTGTATGTGTGTGTTGTAAAATAAGCCAGAGGAGTTTTGTTAACCTTTAGCATGCTACCGGCGGTATACATAGGCAAGCCCTCTCTCTCATCAGATACCTGGGATATAGGGAATGGCGCAGTGCGTTAATCGCCTGTTTCCTATGCTTAACTCTTCCGCGCCGGGAAGCAAGTTTTCCAGTAGCCGCCATGCATCTCTACCTGTCGGGAGGCAGGTATTCCAGTATCCCACACATGCATACGGTCCAAGAGAGAAAACTCCACATTGCAAAAATATATTGAAAGCACGGTTATCTCCCATGTTAATAAAACTTAGGGTCACTTCCGCCAGGTCAAATTTTCTTGTTCTGATGCGAATTTGGCGTGCAATTTGATTTTTAAATGACGAAAAATCGAGGACTATCAAGATCTTTCTTTCTCTCTGCTATTTTTGTGTTGAGCTGCTATAATATTTTGTGGAAATTTACCAAAAGAAATATCTAAATACTTTAATGTTTACCTAATTAGCTAAAAAAAACCTTACATAAATGCTTTTTTTCAATGTTATTGTGAAAATTCAAGAAAAAAAATGCGAAAGAGGCTTTCATTTAGGAATTTTTTTAGTTTTTATTATTAAACAAACATAAAATTTATATAGTTTTGTAAAGAAATTAGTTTTCTATAAGTGTGCCAAATTTCATATCAATAAGCCTGCACTGAGCTAGGCAAGAGCCGATTTTGTACAACTAGTGGTTTTCACAACAGTCTGGCCCTGCAGGCTCAGGCCAGCAGTGATGTTTAGCTGCTGCTCGCTCAGGCAGAATAGAGTTAAGGTAGCAGGTTCTATTCCCGCAAGGGGTGAACGTGTGTGACTACGGGACTATTGAGGTCACAAAGGGTTTTCTCTGGGCACTCCGGTTTCCTCCCTCCCTTCAAAAATGGTATTGAATGCAGTTAATATAACAATGTCAAAAATAAATTTAGGTTTCCTTTCCATCTTCTAATAGCGAATTTCCTGCCTTTACACCACAAGTTGGAGTAATAGATGTGTATTTGTTGTGTGTGTGTGAGACATGTGAGCGTGTATGTTGGTACAGATCGCCACGCTTTGAGTCTGATTAGTGATTTGGGGAAAAGCAAATATATAGCTTCCATATTATTATTATTATTATTATTATTATTATTATTATTATTATTATTATTGTTATTATTATTATTACGTACAATAAACTCTCCTTTCCCAACCGTAGTTAGCACACATACAAACATCCTCACAATTTCACTTCCTGTTTGCAAATGTTGGCTGAATCTTTCAGTGCATGTATGGGAAGTTTTGGGGCTTACATTTTGCAGAGAAGTTAAAAAAAATTCTGAGAAGTTTTCAATCGGATTTTGCAAAATGGCGAATGAGGATGTTATCCTTAAAATAATTATGGCTTCAGACTCTGAAGAAAAGTGTTTAACCTTTGATGAAGACAGAATTGGGTCTAGGGGGAGAGTGAGGGGGGGGGGGGGAGGTGAGGGGGATACACCAGCTAATGTATAGTTAAATGATCTGGATGATGTTGAAGTGAATGCTGTTTTTTTCCAATGATAAAGAGGTACCTGATGCATGCGACCACAAGTGGCTACAAGATTTTTTTCCTCATAGTTTTTAATTTCCCCTACAAAATATATTCGACATTAAACAAATATGATTATAAGAAATGATAAACAAAACATTCATTCATCCATTATGCACAATTTCATGAAGATAGGACTTTATTTGGCTGAGCAGTCATGCACCAAGGGAAGTGAGTCATGCTTTATAGAGTGACAATTGGACAGGGAGATAATTCTGTCAGTTCCTCCACCCTAGTAGAGGTTTGGCATGTAAACAAGAGCAAAGGGAAATAACTGCAGCTGAGTTGACCAGTAGTAGCATTTGGAAGGGAGTTAATCCTTGTCAGTTTGACCCTCTGAAGCTATCCTTGTCAGTTTGACCCTCTGAAGCTATCCTTGTCAGTTTGACCCTCTGAAGCTATCGTTGTCTGTTTGACCCTCTGAAGCTATCCTTGTCAGTTTGACCCTCTGAAGCTATCCTTGTCAGTTTGACCCTCCCTTGTCAGTTTGACCCTCTGAAGCTATCCTTGTCAGTTTGACCCTCTGAAGCTATCCTTGTCAGTTTGACCCCCTGAAGCTGATGTAAAAAGGCCCCAATTCGAAGGCTTTGTTTACTTTTGGCAAAAGTGAGTTGACCCTAAAATTCTCATTGTTGTTACATTAAACATTTATAAAGTGGGCTTTTGTTGCTCAAACCAACCGCTAAAGTTTGAATTTTCCATTACTGTTTTGACGGGGAGTGATTTACCCGTGTTTTTAACACCGATACATCGATACCATAGCTGTGTGACCTTTGACGCTATTTCTGACCGACCCACGCAGATTTAAGAATGCGTCTTTGGTGTTTGGGGTAGGGTAGGGTTCTATGTTATCAACCCAAAACAAAAACAAAAACCCTTACGAGCAATTGTTTTTACGGGTTCTGTCTTTTAGTGGGTTTTGGTAGCTGCTATTTTTAGCTTCAGAATGTGGGCTGACTAGCCCACAGCTGTTGCTATTAATAGGTACGAACACTGCAGAATTTATTTATATTTAAAATATACTTTCGAAAGACTTTTTTTTGAGTGGTGCAATCCTCACTGTGAATGTTAAAAGGATCAGTCAAGTGGGGAGGGGGGAAGGGGATGCATCTAAATAAGATGATTTTGTGCGCATACTTTTTGTGGTTACATAGTGCAATTGCCTACGTTTTGTTTTCCACAGTGGAGAGTTTGAGCTAACCTTACAAAAATCTAAAACAGTGAACAGAATCTGTGAGAGATTTTAGCACCGGTCCTCATAGATACTGGCGCATGCCTTTTTAAATGGTGATGGTGTCAAGTTGTTAGATGTGGGTACTCTGAAAACTAATGCATTCCCCCACATTTGTAAATCTTTTACTGTTTCTTTTACTGTTTGTAAATGTTTTATCGCTGTTGGCTGGGCTCCTATTGTTGTTCTTATTCTCATTATGAAGGACAGTTTCATGGAGTACTGAGCCTCTAGAGACTGCAATCATCATCATCATTATCATCATCATCATCATCATCATCATCATCATCATCATCATCATCATCATCATCATCATCATCATCATCAACAACATCATCATCATCATCATCATCAACAACATCATCATCATCATCATCATCATCATCATCATCGTCATCATCATCATCATCATCATCATCATCATCATCATCATCATCTTGTGTTTGTAACTTTGTTGTATAAATATACAAGTCTTTAATGTTATATGCATATAATTCTTGAATTTATTTGATTTTTTTTGTTACGTGATGTTGAATTGAATTCCAAGTGTGTGTTGGGTCCCTTTGCAGTGGAGGAGCGGTTCTTCTATTCTTTTGGCAAAGACCTTGAGCGCATGAAGTTTGACACCTGCAAGAAGAAAATCTGGCGCATCCTGATGATGAACGAGGACTTTAGTCTGTGCTCCACCTACCCCAAGTATCACATTGTGCCAGCATCCATAGATGACGCCATGATCAAAAGTGCCGCTGCCTTCCGCTCGGCTCGCAGGTTTCCTTCTGTTGTGTGGCGGTGAGTCTCAATTTCCATGGTCCTTATACTATTACTGCTGCTACTACTACTACTACTACTACGATTACTACTACTACTATTACTACTACTACTATTACTACTACCACTACTACCACTACTACTACTCAGTGTTCCCGATTACGCACAGTAGTGCGTCAATTACGCACAAAATATGAAAAATGACGCAGAAAAATGTGCATGTGTGCGTCCTGTGGACGTATACATTTTTTTCGAATCGCTGAAGTAAAAAATACGACCAACGAGTGGCGAACTAATTCACGGCATAATCAGAATCAGAACCCAACTGAGACTGCCATTGCAGACGATTAAAGATTGTGTCGGGAGTTGTCGTCCTTAAAAATCGCATGCGCGCGCATTGTAAACTTCCTCCAAGCAATCCATTCACTGAACAGAAGAAATCTTCCTGAATCCATTCTTTGATTCTATCATACACGATCATGTCACTTCTGACTTGGTTGACTGGGCCAAAAACCCGTTCATCCACAGCAACATCAAGTACAGATCCTGTTATTATCGAAAATACAGAACTCAAAGCAAGGATAAACAAATAAATGATGAAACTCAAACTGAAGTAAAGCGTCCAAAGAAACGAAAACTCAACGACAGATGGTTGCATGATTTACAGTGGTGCCAGTTTGACGCAAGCGGCAGGGTATTTAATACATGTTTTAATTTTTTGGTTTTATATGATTATGATAACTAATGTGACGCTTTAACAGAGTAAAAGAAAAAAAGTGAGGCTTGGACTTATTTTTACATTTCTTTTTCCGATTTGAGGACTCTCAAAATTTGCACAAGGACTCTTAAAATTTTATACCTGGGAGTCCCAAGGACTCTTTTTTTTTGTGTGTGGAGGGAACACTGCTACTGTTGCTATTGATAATATTAAAATTTGTATTGTGCACTTGTCATATGATTAACTCTTTCCCTGCCAGGCATGTTTCCACGTTTGTGCCAGACATTTCTCTGGCACCGGAAAGAAAGTTCAGTACCATAGGCATTTAAGCTACTGTTCTTTCAATAATAGTTGTTAAATAGACATATTTCATATAAAATTAAAGGTAAAAGAGTGAAGAATAAGAACAAAAACCACAAAAATGTTAATTTGATTATGTTATTGAAATATGTGTTTTGAAAGCATGTTGATCTTTTTGAAATGATAAAATAAAATAAAAATATTTCTACATACCACAGTGATAAAAAAAATCTGGAGGAATAATTCCAATCACTGAATCAGCTTCACACACCTGAAAGAAAATTTATTTAGGATCAAAATACACTTTACAGTTTGAAATTATATTGATTAATAGCAGAGTTTGACACACTGTCGATTGTGCCCATCACAATGCTTAGTAAAATGCACAAAAAACACTCTTAAAAACGAATCAATTTGAAGAAACCACGCGCGTGTCGATCGAGAACGAAAGTAGAAAGAGTTATCTCTCTTTGGTTAAAATAAAACTTGGATTGGACTGCGCAAAAAAACGGAACGAAACGGAATACTGAAATCGACGATATATCGTAGATTGGCAAAAACATGGCGGCTCAGATCGACGATATATCGTCGATTGGCAGGGAAAGAGTTAAAAAAGCTCAAGACAAAGGCTCCTGAATGGCTCAGCGGTAAAAGCAAAACTTCCAAAAGCAAACCATGGAAGCAGTGAACGATGAGCAGTAACATTGCAGGCAGCAGTTAGAAAAGTTCAAGGCTGACAGCCTGGAGTAGCATCGCACAAGAAGAAATGGCAGTCACAGGTCTAGTCTGAGCACGCTTGTATTCCATTGCCCGGACTTTTTAAATGATGCTGGAGGAGTGCCAGTAACACGCCATCACGCCCAGCAATGCCACTAGGTTCCTTGCCCCTCTTTCACTCTTCCCCCCACCCTCCCACCCCTCTTTCCTCTATTTTCACCCCCTTGTTGGCAGATAACTTGTGCACGGGATGGAATACCATATCTCAGACAGTAGCCATGACTAAATGAGCAGCTGTTTGGAGTGTAGAAAGTCAAGTCATACAAGAACAGTGCAAATGATTGTGCATGCAACATTTGTATCACAGACAGCAGCCGTGACTATGAGCCAGCTGTTTGGAATGTAGAAAGTCAAGTCTTGTCACGCAGGAGCCCTGCTGTTTGTAGTCTACTGTCTCCAGCAGTTCTTTGAGCTGGACAGTCTGTTATAAAAGAAATAAATACATTGCCTTTTACTATCCCTGTGACGCTCTGTGTCTCAGGGACCAACGCAATGGCGCAGTCATTGCTCGATGCAGTCAACCGGAGCTGGGGATCTTTGGTTGGAGAAACAGCGAGGACGAGTTGCTCGTATCCAAACTCATCCCAGACGCCTGCCAACAGGATGCTGGCTATTTCAGCTCTGCCTCACAAGAAGAGCTTTTGGAAGAGGCAGGTAGGTGTTTGGCCACAATTGGCAAAAGCAGTAAGATCAGCTCTTTTCGTGTTATAAAATGCTAACTTTTTCCAGCCTGTGAATCATTTGTGAAAATCATGTATATATGTGAGAGGTATAAGAAATAAATGCATTATTCATGGGAGAGAAGATTTTTTATTAATTTTTTTATTTTATTTGTTTGTTTGTTTTGCATTGTTGTGCAATGTATGCAAGAAATTAAATTTGTAATACATCAAGACCTTTCAAGGGAAGTAAAAACGATGCAAGGGAGATGATAATTGTCTAGATGATGACTTGGTCATAACTTTACATCTTTGCCATGTATTTTACGCTAGAAGATGGTTTTACATTGAAAAACGTTTTCCTTTTTCCATAACTTTAATTCATCGATGATCAGTATTTTGTTTATATCGGGGGGCTTTTATTTGCCACTATGCCTCACCCATCGTTTGTGTTGCATGTTGTGCTGTGGATGTTTTCAGGTCCGGAGGGAGAGCGTGCATTGAAAGTGAAAACAATCAAGATGCTGGTGATAGACTGTCGAAGCTACAGCGCAGCCTTCGCCAACAGAGCTAAAGGAGGAGGGTTTGAGAGTACAGGTAATTCCCCTTTGACCTTTAACCTCTTCTTCTTCTCCTCCTTCTTCTTCTTCTTCTTCTTCTTCTTGTTTGGGTTCTTTTTTCATATTTAAGTAGTGTGTGTCATCAGTAAGAATTTGTTACCCATAATTATTAAAATATGCATAGCAGACCCATATCTGACTCGGCCCAGGACCACTCATCTCTAACGCCACATCAACGCGTAAGATTGCAAGATTCTCTTTGCTGCTTGTGGGTTATATTGTCTTCAACTAAGCATGATGGTTCTAGCTTGGTCACTGTTGCAGACTACTACTCCAACTGCGAGATCAAGTTCATGAACATGGCCAACATACACTCCATACGAAAGAGCTACCAGTCGCTGCGGCTCCTGTGCTCCAGCGTCTGTGACCTAAGGTGAGTATTTTTGACTTCACATGCATAGCAATGTGAGCCTTATGTACTCACCCCCAACGCTTCTTATCACACTGACTCAACCAAAGCTTTTTAGTTTTGAGGTTAGGTCAGCCAGGCTAGCTATAAATAGCTTCGCCGCTGCTTCCTTTCCTTTCCTTTCCTTTCACTGGAAGGGAGGGTGCAGGCAAGCTATAAATAGCCCGCAGCCAGCAAAATGTGGAGGCACTAAACAGTGCTGCTCACATAGGCCTTGAGCTGGTGTGCTATTCCCACTTCCCCGATTTCTTTTTTACAGATTATTTGCAAATATGTGTGAAATGAGTCCTGAATAGTCCAAAAATAACATTTAAAAATAATAATATCAAATTCCATTCGTCCGCTTGTCGGTGAGCTGTTTGTTGTCTGCCCGTGCAAAAGGTTAAAGTGGTGAAGTACTCGGAACCTATTTCATGTATTACAACCAAATGTGATAAAATGGTGTATATCCATGAGACCTCTGAACTGAAGTGATCTGGAACCTAAACAATGAGAGATATAAAGTGCAAAACTTGTTGTATTTAGCGATAATAAATTGATCTTTCATAATTATGTGTCCCATTTTTGCGTTTTATTTGTAAAAATATTATTTTTTTCATAATGATGGTAATAGGCTTAAGCTTAATGACGATAAAACCGAAGCCCTCCTCATTCACAAGCACAACACCTCCTCCTCACTCTCGCCTCTCCCAACATCGCTTACAGTAGGGACAACAAACACTCAGTTCTCATCCTCAGCAAGAAATCTCGGCTACATTCTCTCCGATGACCTGTCCCTCAACAACCACATCTCCAACGTCTGTCGCTCTGCATACACGGCCATACGCCAAATCAGCTCCTTTCGCCACTATCTTACAGTCCCGGCCACCAAAACCCTAGTCTGCGCTCTCGTCCTTTCTCGTCTTGACTATTGCAACTCTCTCCTTGTTGGCTCCCCAAAACACATCATTGACAAACTACAAAAGGTTCAGAACTCAGCAGCTAGACTAGTATTCCGAGCTAAGAAACGTGATCACATCACACCTCTACTACATTCCCTTCACTGGCTTCCTGTGCAAGCACGCATAGAGTACAAACTCTCTGTTCTCTGTCACAACTTCTTCACAGATTCTTGTCCTTCCTACCTTGCTGATCTATTGTCTGTCTACTCCCCTTCACGCACTTTAAGATCTTCTGCTGACACTCGCACACTCAAGGTTCCTGTCACCCGCACTAAGACATACGGCCAACGTGCATTCGCCTACTCCGCACCTAAGCAGTGGAATTCCCTTCCCTCCCATATCCGCAACATACAATCAACACAAGCATTCAAAAAGGCCCTCAAAACCCACCTCTTCAAACTGCATTATTCAGATTGATTTGTATCCCGCTGCCATTCTCTCATCTCTTGTCTATGTGAGTATGTCTGTTCCGTAAGTGTATACACGGCTGTAAATATTTAACTGTTTTCCTTCCTGGGCCTAACCGGGCATATAAATAGCTGTAAATAGGCTTTTGCTATTCTATTTTCTGTCTTTTTTGTCACTTGTGTACATAGTTGTAAATAGTATATCTTTGTCTTTTTTTAATTTATGTACATAATTGTAAATAGTCTGTACCTTTACTGTCCCGTCTTTTGGTGTATTGTAGCAAAAGTAATGTTTCATCGAGTGCACGTATTTATATGTTATGACTATGTAAAGCGTGGTGAGTCTGGTCATAGGCTGGAGTACCCGCTATATAAAAATCCGTTATTATTATTATTATTATTATTAATATTTTAAAAACAAAAAAAAATCTGCATTGGGAATAATTTTGCTTCCCTTAGAATAGAGTTCACTGTAAGAGGATTCCACTGTAACCTGTGGTGTATATGGTAATAATGTAAAGTGATGAAATAACTAATAAAAAGAAAGAAGTATTTGTTATGTAATCATACGACTAAATTTTATGGAAAAAAAGCAAGCACGCTGCGTTATATTGTTCTTCTTTGGAGCTGCACCATGGTTGTTCGTGGAATTGTCATGTTTAAAAATTAGTTTTGGGCTGTGTAAAAATCATAGAAAACACCCAGAATGTGCTAGATTGCACAGATTTTAATGTAGATTTCAAAATTGGAGGGGAGGATAGAGATGCTTGCTTCTGGGGACTCCCCTAGTTTTCAGTCTTTTTTAACTTTTCCAATTCCCATGCCTGATAAAGTGAGCAGCTATATATTTAACCCATAATATGCAACAACATTGGGTTATTCGATCATTTATGAGCATCAGCGGGCACATGACAGTCAAGGTTATAACAAGGTCAAGGTCACTGAAGGTCAAGGTCATCCCAAGGTAACTTTTTTGTTTGTGCATAATTCAACTTTCGCTGTAGTGTATTTGATAGTACATGAGTGTATTTGGAACCGGAGGTCAAGGTCATCTTGAGGTCAAGAGAATATACAAAGGTCAAAGTCGGTATTACATTACATATTAATGCCATCGTTTAATTTTGTTTTTTCTGGGCACTCTTTTTTTATTTTTAATATTGCAAGTTCTATAAGGTGCATGTGAGTTATATGGGCTTTGCCCTTCTAGTTTGTTTTTGCCCCAACGTTTTTCACCTTTAGGAGAGGTTCAGGCCAATATATCGGCTGGGCCTGTGGTCTGTGCCAAAAAGATGAAGGATAATCATCTTGGATTTGCTCTCGAAGAATGAAACCTGGTTAATCAGAGGCTTTGTGTATATTAATGAACTTCCCTCCTTGCAACTGATAGTTATCTGTGATTGATTTTACAAGTTCCGATCTATTTTCCAGTGGATTTGTTGTGACTGTGTGAAAGATTCATTACTATTAATGTGAAAGATTCATTACTATTAATCATTCAATCTGATTAGTAAAATCTTGTCTGTTGTGTTGGCTTTTTCTGTTAATAATATGAAAGTGAATGCTTTTATTTGTCTTTGGAAAGCAGTAATAGTTTCAGCGATAATGATGGGGATTATGAGCCACACATTTTCTTTGTTCTAAGTGTACCGGAGTAAGAAAAGAGTAACAACCCTGCATATTTTCCACAAAACATGCATTCATGTACTTTGTTCTGATGCAGTTTCAAAATTTAGTGTATTTACTTTCAGAAGATGTTTACTATCCATGTGAATGCCAAGAACAAAAAAAAAAAAGGTTAGGCCTGTCACTTTCTGCCAAAATGACCTTGTCTTTTAAGTTTTATGTTAGTTTGCAAAATGACATCATCACCAAAGGGTTAAGAATAAACTGGTCCTTAAAGAATGTACGTCATTCTACATACACCTTAATGACGTCAACATTTCTGCATGAATAACAAAATGTATATTTTTAGTACATAATTTGCTTGAATTTTCCGTAATTTGTGGTGTTTTTGTACTTTGATATCGTTATATCCGTCGAAATTAGGTGTGATGTATAAGAAAAATACCTTTGATGTAAGTGACGTTACATTGCAACCGTGTTTGTTGTTTGCAGAAAGTTCTAAGTAATAAATAAGAAAACTCTATCATGGAAATTTGGTTTCCTTTGGTAAAAGCGTTGTTTGCTGAAAGCATTGTATGCGTGTTTAGCTGTTTGTAATAGAGTGGATAAATCATCTCATTATTGGTTGTGCAAAATATAATTTCGTAATTAAGGTGATAATGTTGATGATAGTGATATCTTGTTGAAAACGTGAACTCCTTTCAGCACAGGTGCACAGTAACTGTTCCTAATGCTGCTGCTGCTGCTGCTGATGATGATGATGATGAAGATGATGATGATGACAATGATGGTGACAGATGACGATGATGATGAGCTCATTTGAGCACACATTTTAAGTAACCTTTTGCTATAATAATGGGAGATAATAGTAATGATAATTAATGATAATAATAATAATAATAAGAAGAAGAAGAAGAAGAAGAAGAAGAATGCCAGATGCTATGTAAGCACGTTATTCCAAATCACCAATCAGGGTCAAAGTGCAGTGATCTGTACTATACATAGTCAGATGTTCCATCCATTCTCTCACATATACAATAAACACATCTATCACTCAAACATCTGGTGTAAACACAGGAAGATACGCTGTTAGCAGACAGAAAGGTAATTGAATTTTTAGTTTTGAAAGTTTAGATTGATTATTATTATTATGAACATATTGGCAGATGGCTGACCAACCTAGAGACGACGACCTGGCTGCAGCACCTGAGCGCAATTTTGGGCGCATCACTGGTGGTGGTGGAAGCGATTGAGGACGCCCGTCCGGTCCTTGTCCACTGCTCAGACGGCTGGGACCGCACGGCACAAATCTCGTCACTGGCCCAGCTCTTGTTGGACCCTTACTACAGAACCATCCAAGTATGTCCGCTTTGTGGGATTCTATTTTCTGAAATTGTAGAAAGACAGAAAAAATACAATCCACCCAAGTCCTATAAAAAAAATTTCAAAATTTTCCCCTTTCGAAAAGGGTAAAAACTGTGCTGCATAAATTGAATGATACACAGTTCAAATTCAGTTACCAATTCAAACTTGATTTTTTTTGGCTTGTAAATCTTGTTCTACTTCATCCTGCTGCGAAAATGGGTCAGTCTATGACAAATTCAATCCCAGCAAATTAATTGCTGATAATTCTACCGTAGCAAGGGATCGTTCTTTTGCAGAAGATCTGAGTTTATACGCATGCAGCTCAAGGAGTGATTGTCAGATCTCATCTGAGGACTGTTTTCGCTGTATAGTCGTTCAATACAGCATGAAATGTACCTTTAGAAGATTTTATTAAAAATAGGTGGGATGAAAAACTCACCCCGTGGTCAAGCGACACATAGTAAAACAATCAAACAAACAAAATGGGGAACAGTGCTGTGTGTAGTCTACTGTTTTGAGCAGCTCTTTGAGCGGGACAGTTATAAAAGATCTCTCTCTCCATCCCCCTCTCTCTCTCTCTCTCCCTCCCCCTCTCTCTCTCTCTCTCTCTCTCTCTCTCTCTCACTATCTCTCTCTCTCACTCTCTCTCTCTCACTATCTCTCTCTCTCTCTCACTATCTCTCTCTCACTATCTCTCTCTCTCTCTCTCTCTCTCTCTCTCTCTCTCTCTCTCTCTCTCTCTCCAATGTAAAATCTTTAACAGTTGGAATTAACAAGGGAGTTTGCACGTTGAGTTTTAGGTATGTCATACATGAATACTTTCTTCTGTTCTCTCAGGGTTTCCAATGGCTGGTGGAAAGAGAATGGCTGCAGTTTGGTCACAAGTTTGCCGACCGCTGTGGTCACTCTGTGGGCAATTCGGACCCCAACGAACTGTCGCCAGTGTTTATGCAGTGGTTGGACTGTGTATACCAGGTTACGCGTCAGTTCCCTTGTCACTTCCAGTTCAACGAAGCTTTCCTGGCAAGTACAAAACTTTTTTTTGCTTGTTTCTAAAGAATAATTTACAATAATAAGAAACCAATTTGTACATAAATGTTTTAAAAAAAAAAAAGGTAATTTAGACAAGAGCAAGGCAAAATGACAGAAATGCACAACTTTTGAGGCCAAGCTCTTCTGTAGGTGGTCATTAAAAGAAGTTGTTCTTTAAAAAATAATAAAAAAAGTTATCATTTGTTTATTGAGTAGATGTTATCTCGACTTAGATTCTATGATTCATCTTGGTATATTTCGACCGCATCACACTACCTTTTTGAACCTGCTTCAAATTGAGGGAGGCACTGTGGTCTAATGGTAGTGCTTTGGCTTGCGGATCTGAAGGTCCCGGGTTCGAGCCCTGGCCGGGCCATTGTGTTGTGTCTCTGGGAAAGACACTTTACTCCTGTTTTCCTACTCCTTCGGATGAGAGTATAAACCGAGGTCTAGTCTGTGTGTCGCATACATTCCATCATAACGGACTTTAAAGATCCTGACGCTCATGTCCTAGACGGGTGAGTGCCGGTGACAAGAACACACCCAGCATGCACCTAGGTCCTTCTCCCCCATCCCTGGCTGCCCAGGATTGTGCTCAGTTGTCCAGGCGTCAGACCATGCGCCCAAAGGCTGCGGGTGGGCGTCTCGGGCGGCTTGAGTTAGATCCTGTATCGGCCAGCGCCTTGAGCAGCTCTTGAGCTGGAAAAGCGCTATATAAGAACGATTAAATAAATTAAATAAATAATACGACCAGCTCAAGATAATACCTACTCAGTATGACCACTCCATATTCTGGGAAGATGTACTCTGTTAGCATTCTGTTGGTTTACGTACGCTTTTGTTTCTCCTTTTTGAAACGTTTTGAATGCTTGGCAGTTCTCTGGGTGTTTTTTTTTTATTCCGTAAAGGATAATTAAAAAAAAAATTAACACACCATCAAATTGTTAGAACAAATATTTGGGAGATTTCATCCCCTTCATGAATCCTAATTCCGAACATATGGGCAGGTTATTTAACTCAGTGTTCCCTTCTCCCAGAATAAATAATGGTCCCTGTGACTCTCAGTTATCCAAATGTAAGAGTCCTTTTGCATATTTTGAGAGTCCTCAATTTAGTGAGCAGCGACATAATTGCATAGAGGAAGTATACAATACGCGCGCATGCAATTTTAAAAGACGACAATTCGCAACACTACCTTGAATCTTCTGCTATAGAAGTCTTCGTTGAGGAGTTTGCCGTGAATTAGTTGGCGACTCATTTGTCATAATTTCGACTTCAGTGATTCAGGGAAAATGTGTATGTTCGTAGGACGCACGCATTCAAACTTTTCTGCGTCATTTTTAATATTTTGTGCGTAATTGATGCACAACTGCCTAATCGGGAACACTAACTTAATGTTGTGTAGCATTGAAAGTAAAGTTTTATGTCGAGAGTTCAAGAAGGTGGACAGATTTTTAAAAAATATCTTCACTTCAAATATTTGTTTCAACTTCTATTGTAGGAGAGAGGGAGGAGGGAAGGATAATGTAATGAAAAATAAACGTTTGGTTGGTTGGTTGGTTATTGGATTGTTTGTGCCACAGGTAAAGCTGGTTCAGCATACCTACTCCTGCTTGTTCGGAACGTTCCTGTTCAACTCTTGCAAGGAGCGAGAAGAGCAAGGCAAATCCAACCCCACGTCGTCCGTATGGACCCTGCTTCATGCCGACAACCCCAAGTTCTACAACCCGCTGTACAACCACCTGGCCAAAGAGGTAGGCTGGCTGTGGCGGTGGTCTTGGGTACAAAGAGCAGTGCTAAACATTTTGTCCGCGGACAGTGATAGCTGTTTTAGTTCAAACTGTGTTAACTCTTAATCACCTATAACGCGGCTAAACGCCCGCTACGTCTGTACCTAAGGGAACCGGCCGAGCGATAGTGATCCCGAGTTCTTCGAATTTATGGTGAAATCTACAAAACAATTATCCGTCAGATTCAGAGAGCAGTAATAACAATGTCTCTAGTGTGCTTACTAGTGATTTTTCAGACTGGGATGATGAAAATACCGGAGTTTTTCGGCAGTGTGTACCTTGGCAATGTTTGCAAGATGGTGGCGGCGATGCGATCTGGCAACAACGACTGATTTCAGATCCTGTTTTGCACTCTTTCACACAATATGTAGGCCCAACAACTCCAGTTGAGTTGGTTGCTGCACTTTTTGATTACTATCAATATTTTCGTGTGAAATGTTCAATAGTGTTGCAACAAAGACGAACTTTTACGCACAGCAGAAACACAGAGATTGCTTCGAAACCATCTGTGCTGAAGCGATGTATGCATTTTTAGGTATACTTAGTTATGGGCGTAGTGTGCCTGCCAAACTATACCTGCTATTGGTCTGGCGATTAATTCCAAAAGAACATAAGAGACCGAATAGTATCCTTATCTTTTGACTTACCTGTAGCTCACCTGTCTTCGTTAACTGAATATTTTCAAGCACTGATTGGTCTAAGATGGTTGAATTGGTGCAAAATATGTTTCAGATGATTGATCTGAATAATTTTGAGTTACATTTTCTTTCTGGGCTGATTGTAATAGGTTTGAAACTTTCAAACATTGTTACTTTATGTTATGTGCCAAATCTGGATTACCCGAACATTTATCAATAGATTACCTGGTCATCATGGTCACAAAGCTAAAATTCTGTCACTCCACTGTCACAGACATGAATACTTTCACCCACACACAGATATTTTTCACAGCTTTATGTGTTTTATTTGTTATTTACATGTATAACAATAACCAATGTGCATTTTTTCACAGTTACAGTTAATTACAGTTCATATTATAAACAAACAAAAAAAAATTAAACTCCACAACAGTACCATAAAGTACTATCCATGAGTAAGCTACTACAAAAAACCAGATGTAAAGATCTGTCCATTCAACAAAGTTACAGACGTTTTGGTGAAGCAAATGATTTTCTTAGAGATTTGCCTTAGAATCTTTTAAGTACAGCACAATAGACAATGTATGTGCTTATAGGTGATTAAGAGTTAGGTCAACCACCTGAACTTTTACATGCCACTTTACAACCACCTTGGCTGAAGAGGTGTGCTGGCAATGGTCTTGTTGCAGTACACGTCTAGCCTGTGGTGTAGTCCTAAACCATTGTCCTAGATAATCAAAAGCATGGCTTTAAAAAAAAAAGATGGTTTGGGCCCTAGACTTCTTGTTGTCGCAGTTGAAGCATCCCAGTTTTTGTACGGAGCAGTTGACTTGGTTGTTGTTATTTATTTCCCACCACCCACCCACCCACCCGAAAAAATGATTTTGGTTTTATTTCACCCTTTGTTTTTGTGTTTTTTTCCAATGTTTTTTTTTTTTTATATAACCTTAAGGTGGATGAATAATGTGTCTGTTTTGTGTGTGAAGGTGTTGAAGCCCGACTGGAGCATGCACCGTCTGTCCCTGTGGAGCTCCGTCTACCTGTCCAACAACTCCTTGAAGACGTCCAGCGCTGACGAATTTGCCGCCTCCGTTGAGCAAGCCGACCAGGTAACTAACGTTGTTTCAGAGGTAGAGCTGAAATATTTGTATTTCAATTTCTTTTTGAATGTAGTTGTTCTTGTATAGCATTTTACCAGCTACAGGGTGGCTGTAAGGCGCTGGTCGACACAGGTCTTAACTCAAGGCTGCCTGAGGCACCAACTTGTTGTCCTGCCCACTTGTGTTGTCCCTCTAATGGTTGACAACGGAGATTCTTGGCCTCTTTTGAGTCCACCTGAAAAGTTCATTTGAGAAAAACAAGTCTTGTTGGTATTGAACCTATATTGAAAATAGAATCGTGAAGACATTTTATTTTTTAAATCTTTATGCCATTTGTAAAGTTTTCAATTGAATCGGATGTTAACATCAATGTTGAAGCTGGTCTACAGTGGCCACTTTCTCTTTCCAGTTCTGCTGTTGGTTTGTTTGTGTTTTTTTTTGTTTGTTTTGTTGTTATTAAAACTAATGAGTTGGTAATGTGTGTGTTGAAGGTACATTTTTGACACTTGAATTTACAAAAATAAATAAATAAATAAAGTTGTTGTATGGCTGAGGTAATGACTGTGGCAACTAAACACTCACTCTTGACAAAGGGAGGATGGGGGAGGTAGGGGGTTGCAAGTGGGTTTGGGGAGGGGGAGGAGGGGAGATGGAATAGGCCAGTCTGCACTTAACAGGCAACCTTGACACTGGCTGAGTGTCGGAGATTTATCCAGCCTGGACTGTGTGTTGGCATATGCCATCAGGTGCCTCTGGACAGATTGGGGTCAGTGTGCTTTGGGACTGACTGTCTCCTCTATAAGATTAGTAGCTGCTCCACAGTGAGCGGATGCTAGGTCCGTTGTTTACTGAAGTGTTCTTCTATATCTATAGCTTTTTTATGGGGAGATGGGGGTTGTGTCAAAACTGCATGTGTATGATTATGACCTATTTAATGAACTACAGTGTAGTCTTCAACTGAAGTTAGCCTGATGAATAAACCTGGCTGCAACAACAACTCGACACCTCTCAAGGTGTTTGTTCAGTAAGCTCATAGAGCTGCTCAAAGTGCACGCCACCTTGGTTTTGTGTTAAATTAAGAAAAAAAAGATGAAAGGTTTTGATATTAGCTGGTGGTGAGGCGAGACTGTGGGAACATACAAATATTGATTGCATTTGCTTGATTCTAGCTTTCTGGTACTATAAAATTACTGGGAAAGACGTAGGTGCAGCAGCTTTCATTTTCAGTGGTAGTATGAATGAGAGACGCATGATGGACAATGTCTGTGTGTAGGTTTTGACGCCAGACGATGAGCCAGGCGCTCTCACCAAGACGCGCTCCTGCGACAACCTGACTACCGTCACGGCCGCCAGCCAGGAGGTTGCCGCCAACATGATGCGCCGTTCCAGCGACCCCAACATTGGATGCGGGGGCGACACGCTTGCCCTGCTGTCCAAGGAGGTAGACTCCAGCCGCGGGCTGGTGGACACCACCAGCAGCAGCAACACCTCCAGCAGCAGCAACATCACCGACCACAGCCGCGACGACGACACCAAAGCCAAAGGAGACTCCCGAGAAGATGTAAAGTCGGAGGAGGAGCGAAAGAGCGAAGGGAAAGGAGTGAGCGAGAAGAAGAAGAAGAATGGAGGACACCATGTCCGAGAGAGAAAGAGCCAAGAAAAGGAAGTAGAAAGAGGGGTGGGGGAGCAGGAAGTGAAAGGCGAAGTTCCTGCCTCTTACAGCAAGGAAAACGTCATCTCCGTTCAACCCAGTCCCAACCCCTCCTCCATCCAACCGTTTCCCAACTCTCCCACAGTAGTAGAACAGCCCAGGGACAGAGAGGAACATTCCACAATTTCACAGATGGTGTCCCCAACACCTCTCGCGCAACTCTCTGAGCAGTCCACCAGCACGCAGTACAGTTATGTAGAAAAGGTGGTGGTGAACGGCCACGGTGAGGGGAAAGTCACGGTGAATGGCCACAGCCCTGTAATGAACGGTCACGACCGTACCAAAGAGAACGGTCATGTGGAAAATGGCAACGGTGACGTTAACACTGAAGACGTTGACACGCAAACCTCCAACGGTGCACTCGGTGAGGCAGACAACTTCACCCCTAGCACGCTGTACAGTAACACCACCACTACCTCAGCCAATAACAAAGGGTTGGAGGATTCTACAGACACCCTGACGGGGTCGCAGGAGATGGTGGACCAGGCCTTGCTGTTAAAATCTCGGCGCCGCTTTAACTCCGAAACGTTCAACCCCGCTGCCGTGGCTGTGCTGCACCAGAACGGGCAGTGCGAGTCTGACGACGAAGACTTTCGGAAGGGACTACGCGGCGCCGGGAGCCGGCGGAAAGACCTGGACTCGGCGTCGATGGAGTCCTTGAGGCTGATGATCCAGAAGAACTGCAGCATCAGCACCAGCACGACCGACATCAGCGACTCCCATGTGTCTGCCTCCGCCTCTTCATCAGCCGCGGCCCAGGCCCCATCCAGGAATGGGCTGGCCTCGGAGATGTGCGCTCGGGCGGCTGGGGCCAGCTTGGGTTTGTACATCCGCTGTAACAACAGCTTCTGCGGGCAGCCAGGCTTCGCCAGGCCTACCCCCAGCTCCGCCGAGGCCTCTCCTTCGGTGTGCTCATTGGTGGCCACCCCCATCAACTCCCATACTCCTTCCTCCACCTGCTCACCCACGCCTGGCTCGGAGGGCAAGGTAGGTCCTTGTGTGCATGTGTGTGTGTGTTCGTAGCCTGCTGGTAGTGTGTCGTGTGGCTATCTACACCAGCTTTAGTCAAATTATGCTTGAGGGATTGCTACATTTTTGCCAGCTTTGCTTCCAGCATGATTGTTTATGTGACTTTACTGCTTATTAGCCTGCTTATTCACCTAGTAGCCTGCCTTTTATTGGCTCACATCAGCCGCACTGCCCATATTGCCCATACTGCTCATACTGCCCATACTGCTCATACTGGTCACACTGGCTATGGCCGCACCACGTTTTCAGCTTTTAAAAAAAAAATGTTTTAACCCCCTTCTCAATCCCTCCCTCTCTCTCTCTATCTCTCTCGCTCTCTCTTTGGCTCATGTGCGTTCTCGAACGTCTACACGTGTTACAACACTTATGACGTAAAGTACTTTTACAACAGTCTGATGAATCAGTTTCGGGAAGACCTTTGTACATGAGTGTGTTTGGATCCAGAGATCAAGGTCACATCTGAAGATCAAGAGCATAAAAAGATCAAAGTCGGTATTTACTTTGCATTTTAATGCCACTGTTTGATTTTGGTTTTTTTGGGAGGCACTCATTTTCATATATATATATAATATTGTGAGTTCCATATGGAGCATGTGAGTCATATGGGATTTGCTCTTCTAGTTGTTTGTATTGACACTCTGTGCTACTGTCGCTTATCGCTGTTATTGTAAACATTTGTATTTGTTACCTTTGACTTGTTTGATTTATTTGTGGGCTTTGTAAGTGTGCGGGGAGAGAAGGGGTGTGTATGGAGGTGTCTTTGTAAATTAATTATCTGCTCACCTGGCCTTGTACATTTTATTTTATATCATCTGTATTTCTTGTAGAACAACTTGCCTAGTTTCTCCTTGTACATAACTTTTGGGAGGGAGTACAAATTTCGTGGCTCTGTCATTTGTAAGGCATCAGCATCAACACTTAAATATTGCTACATGTAAAGCTCGCTCTTGTACTTTGATGGAACTTTCTGGAGTTTCAAAGCAATGGAAGCAAATTTGATTTTATTGTTGTTTACATTTAATTTAAAAGAAAAACGAGAAGGACAAAGCCCATATGACTCACATGGCTGTGATCGAAATAGGTTCTGAGTACTTAACCACTTTAAAGTTTTGGACACACAGATGGCAGACAGATTGATGGACGGCCTTTTTTTTTTAATGTCATTTTTGGACTGTTCAGGATTTATTACACACAGATTTGCAAAAATTGGTTTAAAAAAATTTGGGGTGAGTACATAACTCACATTGCTGCTATGCATGTGTGTCAAAAATTGATCCTGGATGTACAAAACATTAATCTGTCCTGGCTTTGTATTTTTTGTGTTTTTTGACCAAATGCTGATGATTATTTGTTGTGAAATTGCCCGGTCATGATCAAATACTGAAAAGTATTAAGTCGAAAATGCCTTTGAGCTTTTGGCTTGTAAATCTCATCTTTAGTTAAATAGAATAATAATTTGAAATAAATGTGTTAATATTTTAAATTTAGAAATAAAAATGTAAATAAATAAGTTAATAATAATAATAATAATAATAATAATAATAATAATAATAATAATAATAATAATAATGTCATTATTATTATTATTATTATTATTATTATTATTATTATTATTATTATTATTATTATTATTATTATTTTCTCTATCCTATCTTCAGAAAAATTTGCCTTGGCGTTAATTTTTTTTTTTTTAACCCAATTTTTAATCCAAACCTTTTCCCTTTTCGTTTGACAGAACTCAGAGTCTCCCTTGGTGCGTCAGCTGAACAGCGTAGCACGACACTTGGACTGCGACGGGTTGACCACATTCGTGGACCCTGGCACGGAGAGGGTGCAGCAGATGCTGTCAACGATGCAGATCCGAATCAACGAGCTGGAGACGGAGCTGGCCAAGGCTAAGGAAGCGTTTAGCAAAGTGGCGCCCAGCCCTGGCCATGGGCATGAGCCCATTGACCTGCTGGTAAGTCTAGTCTTAGGCTTGATTGTATTTTTCTATTTTTGTGTGTGCGAGTGGGAGTTTTGGATGGCTTGATCTTTTTCTGTTCTGTTGTGTTTGTTTTTTTTTAACATGGAAATGACTGATCATTTTCTTTGTTTTTTTGTCTTTACACGAAGAGGTCAGAACAGCCCAAACCCAAATGAGTAAATAGTAGCAGCACCATGCCAACTTGAAAATTAACGTATTTCGCAATATTTGTTTGTTTATTTCATTTATTTATTTATTTGTTTATAATTTTTTAATGTAACCAATTAATTGTGGTTTGATGGTGTGTGGCAGGGTCTAGACCTGTCGGACGTGGGAGAGCTGTCATCACTCGGGGCGGAAAGCAACTCCGCCTCCGATGTCAGCTGGGAGCAGGTGGATGAGCGAGAGTCTCGGGTCACCCTCTGGGTGCCAGACCACGTGGTAAAAAACTGCGCAGCCTGCGGGGAGGACTTTTGGATAGGGCGGCGAAAACACCATTGCAGGTTGGTAGTCGGAAGTGAGCACTGTTGTAGAAATCGTACAGAATTAATTAAGTTCTGAAATATTTTAGGAAAATGTGGGCGTAGTAATTAATCTGAGATCTGAATCTGGGTTTGGATACCTGTCAGTGATGTTGTGTGATGAGTCAAGTCATAATAAGAGCGATTTTTGACTCTAAATAAGAAATTCTTTAGTTCCATTGTGTTATTCACCTTTTTGTCTCGATGTCAAATTTTTTCTGTCACTGTCATTCCATCTTCACGTTTATTGTAGGTATTCCATGCCTGCCTACCATCTCGGAAGAGCCGTTTTTGTCCCTGAAAACCGCAAATATACACCGAGTGTCCCGGAATCCCAATTTTCGGGAGCGTGTCCCGAAAATAGTTGAGTTGCATATGAGAGAAAGTTTTAATGCAAGTGTGTGCTTGTCACCATAGAGCCATTTCCGCATGCTCCTAAATTTGCCGTGGTCACAGTACCATGTGTGTGCATGCGTAATGTGTTCTATTTGTGTTGATAGTCACGCACAACCATTTCAACTGCATCACGGAAACTTACGAGTGAAAACAATAGCGATGTCTAAAAGCAAAGTCGCGTGCGATTATGGTTTAGCATCTGCCTTGTCCTCTACTTTGGCAAAGAAACGTTGCACAACATTTAAAACAGACTAAGCAGACAAGGTTGCCGTTCATTAAACATGCAGACCTGCCTACCGTTACGGATTTTTCCGTATTTTTACGGATTTGAGACCTAGAATACGAAAATACGCAAAAGCCTTAAAAAATACGAATTTTGGCACTTAAAAATTTTTTTTTTTTTTGTAATAAGACGTTTATTTGGGGTTTTCAGACATTTCACACTGCGCCATACTGCGCGCCATACTTAAGTCAGAAACAATTAAAACTTTTCATTGTCAGAGATTACTACATTAAGTTCAAGCATGTCTGCCACGGGTGCCAAGAAGAGAAAAATAATAAGAGCCCATGAAACTGATGATGAATTGGATGAAGCGTCAACGTCGGTTTCAAAGGAGAAAAAGCCTAAACAACAGCAGACATTCTTGTCTTCGTACACTGATGAGTGGCAGTTTCTTGTGCAATCTAAGAAGGGGCCGACATTCGTCCACTGCTTGGCGTGTGTCAGAGATTTTAGTTGTGATCACGGTGGACGTAGTGATTGTGAGAGGCATGTTGCCGGACAAAATCACAAAACAGCCGAACGTCAGTGGAAGAATCTGCCAGACACAAAACATTACAGCTTTAAGCCTTTATTCAAAAAGCAGATCAGCTCAGAGGATAGCAAAAAAGAATTCACTCGGCAAGTCACAGATGCTGAAGTATGCATGGTGCAGTTTATTGCTGAATGCAACCTTCCACCTGCCACAGCAGACAGAATAACAGCCATGTTTCAGAGAATGTTTTCTGATTCTAAGATCGCTAAAGGCCAGCCATTTCACTTTTTGTTAAAAAATAGATGTGTTATCGGTACCTTAACATTCAATTGGTATATGTTTAGAACAATGAAAATATTAAATTTGTTATTTAAAATTACACAAACTGTTGGTTCTTAGTTTATTTTAATATGGCCAAGGTAGACAATTTACTAAGCAGAACGTTCAGTTGCTAGTCCTCAAGTCCAAACCTGCTGCCACAGTGTACACCAGCAAAGAACTAGACAGACTCAAGAGCTGTTATAGCTTGCAGCTGAAAGAAAACAGTACTGAGTGACAGTTTGCGTATAATTTTTCCCAGTCAGTTACTGTAAATAATTTATTTTGTAGCAAAGAACCAGACAGGCTCAAGAGCTGCTATAGCCAGCAGCTGAAGGAAAACAATGTTGACATTTTTGCACATCATATAAATTATTTAGTCCTTCACTATAGATAAATTATTTTGTTGTTTCCAATTCAAATTTAAGTTTTTATCAACTGAATTTTTGCTCTCTAGCAATGACAGTTTTGAGCTTGTTCTGTACTGTAGTCAATAAATAAATAAATCGGGGAACAGTGTATTTAAGGAATCAGTTTGAGCTTTTTTTTTAATGCAGTGATTACTTCATCTTTATCTTCGCTAAGTTACATTTACAATTGTTAAATTCCTACTTGCGAATGCGTCGATTCGCCGGGAGTGAAAATACGAATTTTGGTCCCAGAATACCACATTTTGCCAGTCAGAATACTGAAACTGAAAATCTGAGGTAGGCAGGTCTGAACATGGGGAAAAGGGCGACACTTTCACATTTTGTGAACTTTAAACTTGTGATTTTGGGGTCAAATGTGGAGGGAAGGATGATTGTCGGAGACACATGGAGACAGAAAATTCTAGGTCTTCTTGGTATGTCCCTGAAAGTTAGAGTGTGTCCCTGATTGTTGTCATGTTTGTACAGGAAAACATACATTTGGGGTAGGCAGGTCTGGTATTGTCAATGGCGGACATTTTTGTTTTTTTATCTCACTGTTTCAGACTACATTAACCCATCGTAGCTTCCAACGTAACTCCTTAAGTTTTGTATCTAGTAAGATCATTTTCTACATGTGTAGATAAGTTTCAGTTTAGTAGCAGTTCATTTTCAGTTTAAACAAGATGATCAACCATTCAAATGTATTTCCAGACTCTCGCTCACAGAAAAATAAGCATTTCCAAAAGTATAAATGTTGTTGGTAGTGTTGTGACTGGACTTTATCCTAAGGAAGCAAAAGAGAAACACGGAATGATGGGCCACTATCTGCATGCAAAACAACTATCCAAATGGGCTGAGGCATTTTGTAGATACAGCGCAAAACGTGTTTAGAAACGTGTGAAGCACAATGACCTTGACCTTGGGAAAGTACATATATGAATGATCTAACATGTTTAGCAGTGGTTAATGTATCCGCAAAAGTGAAAATGATGAATGTCAGTTCAGTTGTTGTTGAAATAAGGCTCGTAGTATGTTTGAAAAACAAAAGATAAATTCGGAGCGACCGACCGATCTACTGACCGACAACCAGATGGCCCATGATTTGAAGTACCGTTATACCAGAACTCGACAAAATCTCTTCACCCGTTTTTGAGCAAAAAGTGTTTAGCAACAAATAGACTTAGTGACCTTGACCTTAGAGCAAATATGATGGCACTGGAGACAGGCCACTAACATAGGTTTGGTCAAAATCCGTTCAGTAGTTCTTGAGGTATGGCTTCTGATGGACTGACAGACACAGACCGACTGACATTTGGCTTGTTCTGATTCCCAACTATTTCAAAGTAATTCCAGATAAGTATGGAAAAACAAAAAGTCATGGGTCTGAATGGGGTATTGGCATTTGCGGAAGGTCTGTCACGTTGCCTTCATTTAACAGGGCTTCCAATCTTCCGCCGTTCGGCGAATTTCCGCCATTTAAAAAAAATTTCAGCCGAAAAATTTTAAAGTTCCGCCGTAGAAAACTGCCGAGGTAAAAATTTCATAGGGGCTCCAAAATATCCGTAACACAGTCTCAGTTTGGTTGATCTGTAATTGGCTGGTTTCGAAGACTGGAAACGGATCATCGTTCTGTTTGCGAATAGGCAAAAATGGCGGGTCGAATTTTTGTTCAACGCGGCCAAAAGTTTGACGATGTTTCTTGCAAAAACAAGTGGAGATGGGACTGGATGGAGGTGGAGGTAGAAGAAGAAAAATTAAGTCAACATATCCGAAAGATTCCACGTGTCGGACACGCGTTTTGCAGCAATTAAGATCGTTAAAATGTGGTAAATTCCATATTTGCCTTAATTATTCTCTATTCATGTGAGACCTTACATCAAACCTTTTGTAAATCACTTATTTTCTTTCTTCTACTTCACTCTCACTAATAAAATTGTTTCTTTTATAGCAGACAGTGTTGTGACAGTGTTTGGGGTCGTGCGCTCGTGACCTCGTCACTCGGTCATTTTCCTCCTTTTTTATCTCAGACCATTGGAAGCCCTGATTTAAGGCATGAAATCTATCGTAAACTATGAAGTAACAAGTTTCGGATGACAGTCTCTGCACATGTGAACACAAGTATACAAGATTGATAGCTGTGAAATATATTGCCATGTACCTGAAAAAGTATACGCCGAAAATAAAGTTTAGGTCAATCACATAAGATGCTTGGTAGAAAAGTTTAATCACAAACTTTTCATGACAATTTTGAAACCTTAGGGGCTGACTGCAACGTGGACACTTACCTTTACTTAAAACATACCTTTGCCATGACAGATTTTTCTTGTTTACGTGCCAGGGTACCAAAGAGTTTGTTGCTTTTTTGCAGAAACTGTGGTAAGGTCTACTGCAGTCCATGTTCCAATTTCTTTGCTCCGGTGCCCACCCAGCACTTGACGGAGCCTGTGCGGCTATGCGGCAGCTGCTACAACCACCTGCACCGCCAGGGCCCTGGGGCCGCCTCAGACGACAGTCGCATCGCAGTGGGGGCCGACTGAGCTCTCACTCCTCTCCCTGCTCCCTTTTAGAGACTCTATATTGACTTGACCATCATCAGGCCTCAGGAGACTAACAAAAACACAAACTAGTTCAGCGTCCATGAGAGCTAACGGTGATATGGCTGCCTTTGGTGAAACGAGGTTCCAGTGATAAAAATATAAGGTTTCCAAGAATGGACGGAAGTTATCATGTGAGGAGAGGTCTCCTTTGAATGAATCTGGTGACACAAGGTCTCCCTGAAGTGAATGAGTCTCTGGATTAAAAGGTCTGTTTTATTTGTTGTTAGAGAGGACCTTACCACCTATCCTGGTGTTTTGAACAACGTTTTTGTTCCCCCCCTCCTTCCCCACTCCACTCTCTCCTTCCTTCTCCTCCTTCCCCCCCACCCACCCCTCCAATGAAATAAAGGTCTCTGTGATTGTAACTGAAAAGTTAGGCAATGGTCTGTATTTCTAAGTGTAGGACAAACAACTGTACACAAACCACTTTGTGAAGTAAAGAGTGTCGTTTTAGTGAGCCTTTCATTGCCCTTTTGCAGAAAACAGTCTTTGTGAACAGAGTCTTTGTGTTAGGTGGAAAGTACATGGTTTCACAAAGGATAAAGTATCTTTGTGTAGAACCCAAAGTCCACTTGTTTTCCCGAGATCAGGATCTAAAAGTCAGTCTTCAAAACCAAGGCAAGTGGGGGAAAAAAAATGAAGGAAAAAAGTGGACGTTATCTTGAAGTGCAAAGCAAGGGTGCGACCATTTTTATGACAAGCTTGTGCTCCAGATTGATTTGTCATTCAGCCTGAGTATGCGTGTGTGCTCTTAAGCCAACAAAAATCAGTATTGCATCAACCCTCTCTCTCCTTGCACTCAGGCTTTGCAACAGTCTGTTGTGACCTCCAATAGCCTAGTCCTTCCTACATTGCAGAATGACTTTGGAAGCCTGGAACATTCTACCACAAGATCCTGCTTTACATGCTAACTGCAACAGCCGAGTCCTACGTTGCAGAATGATATGTTTGGTAGGCCGCTAGTGACAAGCCTTGCAACATTCTACTGCAAGCTAAAGTCTTTCTTTCATTTTTTTTCCACTGCAGAGTGAAACAGCATTGGTTAGATTAGCATGATTTTCTTTCTTTTGGTCAGCGGATGACCAATCAAAGCAGGATGGCTACCGCGACAAGCTTCATTGGTGTTTGTGCAGAGGGTGCAATCCAGTCCCAAATGTCTGCATATATGTGTGTGTGCATTGTCGGTCACTACCTTATTTGCCAAATTTATGGCAAGAGTGATTTTATTTGTGCAGCCATCTGATTTGGGGTTATTTGTGTGGTATTTGACTGTGGCTCACACAACAAACAAAAGCAAACAGAAAAAAAAAAAGAAAAAAAAAAGTAATTTGATGTGGTTTTTGTTATAAGTATCTGATGGCTGATGTTTCTTGAGTGGTGAAATGGATTTTGCACATTCTGGATGGCATTGCTGTCATTATTTTTTTTGTCACTGTGCATTTTCTAGTCCAGTAGGCAAAAGTAGATACTTTCAGATTTGTTATTATAAAAAAAAAAAAGATTTTTTTAAAGTTATTGTAAAATATATAAAAATGTGAAAAAAAAATTCATTAAACCAAATAAAGTAAAGTTTATATTCTAATTGTATTATATTTATAGTAGATATTCTAGTAGTAGTAGGCATATTCTAGTAGTAGAAGTAGGAATATTTTTATAGTAGTAGGAATATTCTATTAGTAGTAGGAGCAGTTGTATAATTAAATTAAGATTCAATTTTATAACATGAGAAAGCATAAAAGAATTAAGACCCAGTCAGACCTACTGATTAAATCATACAATTTGTTCCATGCGATTTAATCTCAGGGCTGATAACACAAAACAACCGGTCACACGCTAAAAATAAAATGAATCCCATACAACAGAGGCGGAAGTTGGTTTGCACTGCGGCTTGCTCATAGGTCTCCTTGCTTGGTCCTGTAGTGCTCTCCCTTGTTTCTACGTAGGCTACGTGTTGTAAAAGTTATGAATGAATTTTAGCGTGTGACTGGTTCCTTCGTGCAGTTCAGAGAGTGAGAGAGAAGATTGTTTGGCATATTTAACAGTTTTAGTAGCAGATAAGAAGGAAACTTTTGTCGATGGTTGAAATGTTCAAATGGCCATGGATCGGGAGGAGGAAGACACTCGGGACTAATTCTGCTCTTTGATCCGATGACAACCTTTGTGTTCTGGTACCGGCTATTTTCTTCAGTCGTAATGTCAAAAGACGCCACAGCATGTTCTGATTGGTCCGGATTTATGATTTCATTGCAGGAATTAGAACAGAGATTTAATTGTAAGCTTTTTGTGCAACTTATTGCAGTGTGTGACCAGGTAAATCGTATGAGAATCTGTAGGTCTGACTGGGAATTTAGTTAGTAGTTAAGCTAGAACACAAGCTTTTGGCCACAATGCTAAATGTCGCTCTTTAGCTGCAGTCCGAGCAAGCACTGATGGCCTCTGTGATCGTCATAATGCCTTGCTTCGCCTTGGAGACGGGGTGGAGGGAGGGGTTTCTATATAAATAGTATTCCCACTTTATGGAAATTTAGTGCTTTAAATTATTGATGTGTCTGGCATTCTCATTTGTTCTTTCTCGCTCCTAATCTTTTTTATCAATCTATTGTCTTCTTCGCTAGACCAGCCACCCATCTTTTTTCATGAAATCTCTCCCTAAACTCCTCATTTGTAAATGGGGTCAGCTTGGGGATATTGGATTCTCTCTGCCAAATGGTCACTAGGGCTTTCTATAGTATTATTATTTAGCAATATTATTTATTTTATATATGTATGTGTTTTGTTAATATTGTATAATGCCGTTTATTTTGTTTTTGTAAACGGGGGCGGGGGGGGGGGGGGGGGGGGGGGGGTAAATAAATTAGAGTAAAGCCTCAGCGTCCCTTAAATGGGACACCTTTATTGGAAAGTGAGTGGAGTGCCTTCAGTGTTTACCATTAGGGTGGTTTCAGCAGATCTTTTTATACAGATCAGGGGTGAGTCCTCTTTCAACCAAGTTGTGGTCCTGATTCGGCTCTTTGCATCTGGACCCAGTAAACAATGACTAAATAACAAGTGCTTCATTGTGCCCGCGAGGGGCAAGAGTCTGTCCTTATATATCATGTTTTAAAAATCCTCTTTAAGTTGATTTACATTGAGTGAATGTGACTTTTTGACTCGTATGCATAGCAATGTGAGTCTATGTACTCATCCCTCTCTATTCACCCCACCACCACCCCTACACCCCTTCCCACCCACCCACAATTTTTACAAATAGATTTTTGTAATTCTGTGCGTGATAAGTCCTAAGTACAAGCATGCCTACCCGTACGGAATTTCTGTATTTTTTCCAGAAATTTGAAAAACTGGGCAAGTGCTACGGAAAATACGGATACTTGTTTCACGGTCCGGAAATAAATAAAAACAACATTGGGGGAAAAAAAATCGAACTCGTTGGCCTGTGGTAATGCACTGCGTGACGTTTTTCTGAAGACAGCTGAACCCGGTTTAATGCCGCAATGCGCAGTCGCAGTAGAGACATGTGGCATCGACGTTTCCGGTAGAGGCATAGAAGTTTGCCGAACCAGTTTTTGCGCAGCCGCAGTGAAGATCGGTGCTTGTGAGACAGAGTTCAAAACATGGCGTCCAAACGAATGGCTAAGTGATTGTGAATCTGAATCTTCAAAGAAACGGCGCAAGGGGCAAACATATCTTGCCTCATATTTGGAAAAGTGTCCTTTCGTTATTCGCGGCAGCACTGACTCAAAAGTACGATTTGTGCCAACCAGTTTGGCATCTCCGCCGGTGATATGAACGACATCAAGCGGCACATGGAAGGCCCACAGAATGTCAAGAATTACGAGGCTTTGGAGAAGATAAAGAAGATTGTGGCAGCAAATCAATCTCTCACTGGATTCTTCGCATAATATCAAAAAGGATGAGTGCAAAAACAATCGGTAGTAAAAGAAAATACGGAAATCGTAATAGTAATACTGAAATTTGAAAATGCTAATACTGAAACTTCAAATTGAGGGTAGGCATGCCTGTAAGTAGTCCCAAAATGAAATTTATTTTTAAAAAAGTGTCCCTCTGTCCGTTTGTTTGCTGTCTGTGCAAAATTTGCAAGTGGATTAATATCTCAGAACCTTGTTTTACTATCAAAACCAACCTTGGTAAGATGGTGTATGCCCTGCAGGAGACCTTATAAATGATCAGTGAATGAATGACTTCGCTTCAAGGTCAAGGTCACAGGGTCAACAAATGTTAGTCAAAAAGTGACAAGTGAGGTTGACTAAATTTGTATAGTATATGCGTCTCATGTATGTTCCGTTTTTGTGTTGACCTTAAGGTCAAGGTCATTTTAGGCCTTGCAAAAAACATACAAAAAATAGGTAATCGTACAGTGGAATGGCTGTTTATTTAACCCATAGTATGCAACGAGTTATTTGATCAAACATGCATGAGAAGTCACGAGATCATCCCAAAGCCAAGGTCACTGAAGGTCAAGGTCATTCCAAGGTCACTGTTTTGGGGTATAATACAACTTTTGCTATAGTTGATTTTATAGTACATGAGTGTATTTGGAGCTTGAAGTCAAGGTCATCTCAAGGTCAAGAGCATAGAAAGCTCAAAGTCGGTATTACTTTGCATTTTAATGCAACCGTTTTATTTTGTGTTTTCTTGGCACTCATTTTCAATATTTCGAGTTCCATAAGGAGCATGTGAGTCATATGGGCTTTGCCCTTCTTGTTTCAAAGGGTAGTCAAGCAACGAAGCAGTTCTTATGTTTAGCCCTGATTAGGTTAAAAGTTTTTTTGTTTGTTTTTTTTAAATCTAGGTTTACACAGCACACTCATCTCATATGGACATAGCTATAGTATTTTAAAGAGTGTACTACATCTCCATGATATATTAATAGGCCAGTTTTCATGAAATGGTCGACCTTGAATGTCAGAGATATATCCAGCAAAAGCTTGGTGTAGGCTTGTGCCGCACCGCCAGTGACCTTGACTCTATCGGAATGTCGGAGATCTATCAACTCAAGCACAGGCTGTTTGTGGGGTGGCGTCACGCCGCCACGCCCCCTTGACGCTAGCTAAGTGTCAGAGATCTATCAACTCAAGCACAGGCTGTTTGTGGGGTGGCGTCACGCCGCCACGCCCCGTTGGGAGTGGGGTCAGTGTTACTTTCAAGGGGAAGCATGGGCAAGGCTATTTATAGCTAGCCTGGATGACCTGACCTCCAAAGCTTGGGTAGAGTGGCTGTGTGAGGGAGTGGGGTTGTGGCCAGCTGTGCTGCCTGCCTCTTGTTAAGCCAGTTGCATTCCAACACAGCGTGTTGATAACTTGCAAACAGTCTTATTTTTGTGGTAGGTCTCTAACAGCAAGTACAAAAATACAAAAAACAAAAAACAAAAAAACAATCCCAACCTATCTTGCAACACATGTGCTGTATACTTTACTGAGAGAGTAAGGTTATTTTGGAAGAAAGCAAGAATCGAGACTGTTCATTAATTTATTAGATTAAATATATAAATGGGACATTTTGGATTTTAGTCAATTTTATTTTATTTTATTTATTTATTTATTAATTTATATTTCCTCCATTAGCCTTGGAACTAGCAAATTGATTTTGGTTTGATTTAAACTCAATTTGAGGAGATTAGAAATTTATTGTGTACTACTGCTAGTGGGTCTTCTTCTTCTTTTTTTAATTAAATTTCTTTCTTTAATAAACCTAGTCTTGGCACGTTAGTTTTAATCTGTATGGGTTTTGATTTTTCTCGTGACTGTAAATCTTTTGAGAAAACATAACATGTGGTAGCTTTTGTTGCAAGTAGATGGGTCTTGCAGTCTTGATTCCCATTTGAATTTTGATACGCCCCCACCCCCACCCCCACCTCCCTCCTCCAATTTGTCTCCCTTTTCTTTGGGAGCCGTAGCTAAGGTTTTGTTCACTTTGAACACTATTTCTGCATTGTATGTTTGTATGTTTGTTTCAATTGTAGCCTTCCTCTAGTTGTTTAGTTCTTTTGAATGCTTTCTTCCTCTCTTTGATTTTCCAATGTTTTTGCTTTGATCTGGTTTTGAAATGATAGAGCTGTATTAACCAAAATATTGGATGTTGAACCTGTAACAGTATGTTTTATCTAGCGAAAACTGTGACAGTGTGAGAGAACCTGGTGTGAGGAGAAAAGTCTTTCATATGGACAGCCGTGCATTAAATCTTATTTATTGAACATTGGTCTTGGATTCCAATTTCCTGAGCATTCTTGTATACATGTGTCGTGACATCACAGTAAGGAAAATTTTGCTCTTTTTTTTTTTTTCTTGTGTTTGTTCTTTGAATGTCCCTTTGTGTGTGTATGTTGGTTTGGGTCTCCAGAGCTGTGCTATGTATCATAGTGGTTTCTAGCTCTTCTTTGAGTGTATGTATGTCACTGACTCACTGTGGGTGCCTGTTGCGAATTCGTCCAGTTTGATAGGCATCATGAATACTTTATATTGTTTCAAGAAATCTGTAGTAGCCTGCCTACTACTGTAAGAATATTGGTTGGGAGGATTTGTCTTTAAAATACAAGGCATTATCTTCAATAAGTTAGGATAGTGTAATTGTTGATAGCGTTGATTCTGAATGTTATGCAGTTGTAAGAACAATAGTAAGATGGATGATTGATCCATGAGTATGATTGATGACACTTGTAATTGCAGTCAAGCTATTTTACGGTAGTGTGATTGAAGGAACGAATCAACCTAGATTAGCATATGATTGTATTGCAGTCTTATCTTACAGATTGTATCAAGGTGTATGATTTTCATATTGTTGTGCTCAAACAGTATTTCCGGATCACAGCTTTTTGCAAACTTTGCTTTCTGGGCTGAACATAACAATAATTTATCAATATTTTTTGTGTGTGAGTCACCTAACTAAGGGATGATGAGGGACTTGGAGCGTCTGGGTGCTTTTTGGTGTACGTTGTCTTGATCTGATGGTCTCGGTGTCTGGTTTACTATGGGTGCTGTATAGCTGTTACATTGTTGGAAGTCTCACATGTGGTGTGTGATTGTATTTCACTTCATTTGCCTGCTTGGTTTTGAAAGTTTGAGATGCTTGAGCAACTGATGTTAAACTAAACTAAAATAAATGAAATAATAATCTCTGAAAGGGCAAAGTTTTGGGGAGTGCGGAGGTTTGACCATGACCTTTAAAACATTTATGGGGAGGAATGGGATATGAGTGAGATGAGGCGGATACTATAAAAGTTTTTGTGGTTGTGAAAAGGAAGACCATTTATAGAATGACTGTCAGCATGACTACTAAACTAGGGTTCACAATTTTAGTCTCGTTTCCCTTCATAAAAGAGTATTTTTTGCGCATACTCATGTGTATGTGTTGTCTCCACATGCATTTTAACCCTTAAGTCTGCTTTCACAACAAAAGTCACGCTATATATAATTCACTTCATTCGGTTCGCAGTTATTTCCCTTTTACTAGCGCTAGCAAAATATAATCTAGAAGTTCGTAGAGTGTAGTGGTGCACTGTTAAACAGGGGGAATCACTCCCCTTTCAGAACAGAAATGGAAAAATCAAACGTTTAGCAGTTGGTTTGATCAATGAAAGCCCACCGTCTCATGGTTTTAGGTCATAGCAAAGCGAAGTTTAGGCTTGAACTTATTTTTGCCAAATCTTAAGCAAAGCCTTTGAGTTTGAATTGAGGCCTCTTTTAAAAGGTGAAGGTGGTACGTGGAAATAAATTGGCGTTTTAGCCCTATATGTTTATGATGAATGTGATGCGTGGATGTTTAATTTGTAAGGTGTATTTCACTTCATTTACCTTTACACCACCTGTTTGAGTGATGGATGTGTGTTTGGTATGTGTGAGGGTGGATGAGACAGGTGAGCGTGTATGTTGGTATAGGTCGCCGCGCTTTGAGCCTGAATGATTTGGGGTAAGGCGCGTATAGCATCCTGTATTATTATTATTATTATTTAAGGTGACAAATGCTGTTGTCTGAGCTTGTGAGTGCGTTATGGAACAGTTCCGTTTGGATCTTTTATCTTGTGTTTGTTATGCATGCAAGTAGTGCTTTGGGGTTCAGAAAACTTGGGATATCCAGCAGGATAAAATCGTGAATGAACCTGAAAAGAATGAACGAGAATTGAGAATGTTCATATATATATATAAATGCTTCTTATCATCTCAGAATGAACGAGAATTGAGAATGCTGATGCATATGCTTCTTATAAGCTTAGAACGAACGACAATTGAGAATGTTCATGATATCTATATTATATGCTTAGCTAGTATTTGTTCACATGTTATTGAATATCTTTTTCTTTTTCCTTGTTTCTGTGGACTGATTTTGTCGTTATTATAACATGAACAATGTGATGGAATAAGCCAGTAAAAGATGTTGCAATATGATCTTTTTAATGAATCATTCTTTTAATTTCTTTGACGATTTGATGTGTGCTTTTGTCTTTTTCTTTGGGATGTTTGAAGTTGTAGCAAATGTTATTTCCAGTTTTCTGTTGAAGTTTCGGGATACATTGTTTATTTTTTGTAAAATGGATTTGATTTTTTCTGTGTGTGTGTTTTTTTTGTGTGTGTGTTTTCTTTTGATGTTTAGCCATTAAAAAAGAATGTTACAGCGTGTGTTAATGCAAATGTGCGTGTTTGTTTGTGTGTGTGTACGTGTGTTGGCAACTTTAAAAAATAAAACAAAGAAAAAACATGAACGTACATTTAATTTGTTTGTGTTGCCGTTTCATTTTCGAAGTTGAGGTTAGTTGTTGAACACCTTGTTATTTGTCCTATGTTTCCAGCCTACACTTTCATTCCATAAATGTTACTGTCAAAGGTCTAACAAATTAGCTGACAAGTTATGATAAAGAACAAAAATAAAAATTAAATTACAGAAAACAATGAGGCTAGGAAGCTAACGTGAACATTGTTATAGAATTTTTGTTATTGTGGCATTTTGATACTTTAAGGTTAGATCCTGTATTAGCCAGTGCCTTGAGCAGCTCTTGAGCTGGAAAAGCGCCATTATATAGAACGAAACAAATAAATAATCAATATGAAGTCGGGAGTTTTAATCATCCCTCACTGCACGCTCAGATTGTAAAATTATAAATAATAAATAGATCCTCCAGACTAAATTCAAAGTTTCATTCATCCCTCATCATACACACACACATTCCACTCTTACGTACAGAGATTTTTTTTTTAATTCTTTCTGGGCACACCCCCACACATTCACGCACCCACATTTCCATAACTTTATCACAACCCAAACCATTAACCTTAACAATGTTGTAATAAGCTCAGCACAATTTGTCGCTTATGCCACCCCCATGTTCTCCTAACCCACACCCTTCTAGAGTCGATGATGACGCTGGTTGAGAGGGATCAAGCCAGACAGTCCAATGAGCTACAGCCACATTTCCATAACTTTATACAACCAAAACCCCTTATCTTTAACAACGTTGTAACAAACTCAGCACAGTTTGTCAATAACTAACGCCACCCCAACCCTTAATCTTCTCCTCCAACATCCTTCTAGAGCCAATTATGTCACGACACTGGTTGATAGGTACAGAGCGAGACGTTTACTCTGCTGCCGTGATAGTGCAATGAGCTGCAGTTCAGACACAGACTTCTTGTGCACTAGTCCTATAAAGCCAATCACCAGAACTATGATTTTTGTTTGGAATACCGGCATCGCTTAGAGCACGACACAAAGGCATGTGCTTCAGAAACTTCTGGTTATAGCTGGTGTTTATAAAACAATCATACGGTGTAGCCACTTCCACTATAAATGATAAGCTATTCGCATGATTTACCATACAAATGTCAGGTTCGTTGCTGGCTAGACTGTCACTAGTGAAGTCCTGAAAAGGCCCCCGTTTGTCACAAAACATGCTACAGTAATCGCGGTGACTATTGCTTTCTCTATCTCCTTCAACACAAAGTCGACCATTCCATCGTGCCTTTCAGTATCGAGTCCCTTTAGTTCCTTACCCTCACACACACACTGTGGCTGTGAAGAAATCATGAATAATAATATTAAATTAACTCACACACAGTACACACACACCCACACACACTGTGGCTGTGAAAAAATACAAAATGAATGATAGTATTAAATTAACTCTCTCTTGCGCTCTCTCTCTCTCTCTCTCTCTCTCTCTCTCTTTCTCTCTCTCACACACACATACACTGTGGCTATGAAGAAACACAACTCAACAATAGTATTAAATCAACTTTCGTCTTTTATTCAAATTAATTTGCTGTAAACAAAGATTGACAGATTGCTCACTTTGTCTTTTATTTTTTAAAAGGGTTAGCAGTGGTTGTTAATTTGTTTTTTGGTACAAAGTAAGTTGTTAATTGTATCTCTGTGTCAACCATTAACAAAGGTCGTGAATTTGGTCTTTGGGTCAACAGTTAGGTAAATTGTGTTCTTTATTTTAAGAGTTGACAGTGATTGTTACCTTGGTCTTTGTTTTATCTGTGTGTCACCGTTACTAGTGATTGTTGATATCCTATGTATTATGTGCTAATTTTTTTGTATTTTTTTTTTGTATTTTTGTGAGTATTAATGAGGATTGTTAATTTTTATGTTAACAGCGAACGTCAGTATTATACAAAAGGAGAAATTAGCATTAGCCTATCTGCTTTAGAATGGATGATGATGATGATGATGACGACTACAATATTATATACACATATTTAACTGTTGTGTGAATATTACATCTGTGATTGTTCGTTTGTATGTGAATTTTGCCTCTATGTAAAAACTGTCTTTATGTGATTATCTTAAACTGCATGTTTTGAATGCTGACAGGTTTTGTATGAATGTTTGTTTGTATTTATGTGAATTTTGCACGTGTTTAAATAGTATTCCCACTACCTGGAAATTTAATGCTTTGAATTCCCACTGTCGCTGTCTTTCTCCTATGTTCTTTCTCATTCATAATATGTTCTATCAATCTACTGTACTATCTTCTTCTTCGCTAGACCAGTCACCTACCCTTTTTCTTGAAAACTCTTTCAAACTCCTCATTTGTGTATGATATCTGTTGGGTCAGCTTGGAAATATTGGACGCATTCTGCCAAATGGTCACTAGGGCTTCCTATGATGTATTTTTTTAGCAATGTAGGCATTTTATATGTATGTGTTTTGTTGATATTTTATAATGATGTTTATATTCTATTTTGTTTTTGTAAACGGGGATTCGATAAATTACCCCTTGGGGTCATGAGCAATCTTGCCACTGTAGATTGTTCAAACCTATAAAGGGAAAAGTGAAAGCCACAGTTGAAAACCTGTCTTTCCTTTATAGGCAAGACAGATTCACTGCGGCAACAGTACCCCCGTTGGAGTGCCGGAAGTTTTCAGTATAAATAGTATCCCCACTTTATGGAAATTTAGTGCTTTAAATTCCCACTGTCGCTGTCTTCCTCATTTACTCTTTCCTATTCCTGCTCTGTCCTTCACTCTGCTATACTATCTTCTTCTTCGCTAGATCAATGACCTACCTTTTTTCTTGAAAACTCTTCCTCGACAAGACTCCTTGTTTGTGTATGAGGTCTGTTGGATCAGCTTGGGAGTGTTGGACGCTTTCTGCCGGGTGGTCACTAGGGCTTCCTATGATGTTATTATTTAGCAAAGTAGGCATTTTATATGTATGTGTTTTGTTGATGATTTATAATGATGTTTGTATTCTATTTTGTTTTTGTAACCGGGGGTTCGCGTAGTTGAGGTCAACCCTCAGCCGTCCCTCGCGTGGGATGTCTTTATTGTAAAGTGACTGGCCGGTGGAGGGCATTCAATTTTCCCACTGGGGTTGTTTCAACAGATCTTTTATGCGGATCGGGGGTTGTCCGGTCCTGATTTGGCTCGGAAGAGTCCGCTGGACCTAAAGCAACAATAAATCAATCAATCAATCAATTCGATAAATTAGAGTACTGCCTCAGCTTCCCCTGTGCGGGACGCCTTTATTGTATAGTGACCAGCTGGTGGAGTGCCTTCAGTGTTGCCACTAGGATTGTTTCAGCAGATCTTTTATACGGATCAGGAGTGAATCCTCTTTTAAGTTGTGGTCCTGATTTTGTGGTTCTGATTCGGCTCTTTGCAATTCGCTGGACCCTGTAAGCAGTGAATAACTAACTAACTTTGCACGTATGGAACTTGTCAGAATGCGGTTATATTACTGTACTGCATAGATTACGTTTTGAATTGAACCCTGCCACATTTTGTATTTATGACCGTTTGTATGAATGTTTGCTTTTTACCTGATTGCATTAGTCTGTATGATGTTAATGCATATCTGCCTGCATTAATCTGTACTGTTTGTTAATGTATGGCTGACAGGATTTGTGACCATTTGCGTATTACGCATCTTAGCAGACTTTGTTCACATGAATTACGGTGTGTGCGGAAGTGGTTTTGTGTGTGTGTGTTGTGTTTGTTTTTTCTTCATTATTTTGATTGCTTGTTATGTGAACATGATGAATATACATATATAAGCATATAGATTCTTCAAGCTCTGGTACAGAAAATAAGTTTAGATAATTGTTTTGAAGAAGCCCAGTACTGTGCAAAACATGAATGAATACAAGAAAATTCGTGAAAAAATTGCAGTGCTTATTATTTGTCTCAGTGAATATATATATATATATATATATATATATATATATATATATATATATATATATATATAGATATATATAGATATATATAGATATATATATATATAGATATATATATATATATATATATATATAGATATAGATATATAGATATAATATACAAGGTAGGATTCAAAAGTAATGAGCCTTTGTTCAAAAAAGACAAATTAAATTTATTGAGAAATCGGTACAACAAATAGTTTTCAATAAAGGCATCTCCTGCATCAATACACTTTTGTAGACGGTTTTTCCGTGACTCGAAGGCGTCCACGTAGGCCTGTTCTGGGATGGCTGCAAGGGCTGCCTTGACATTTGCTTGGATGTCCTCGATCGAGTCGAAGCGTGTCCCTTTCAGCGCTGATTTTAGGCGCGAAAACAAGAAGAAGCCAGGAGGCGACAGGTCCGAACTGTAGGGAGACTGGGGGACCACCGGAACGATCACCCTTGCCAGGTAGGCGCTCACGATGAAGGCGGTGTGGCTGGGTGCGTTATCGTGGTGAAGCTTCCAGCTGTCTTCGGTGTCCCTTCGCTTGTGCATGAGGCTTCTTTTCAGCATTTTCAGGACTTCCAAGAAGGAAGCAGCATTTATGGTCTGTCCGGGCGGGACAAAATCGTAGTGGACGATCCCCTTCGCTCCGAAGAAGGCGATAAGTTGCTCTAACGAACTTTCCATTCCGCCGTGTAACGCACTACCGTACAGGGGTTCCGGTCAAGGCTCATCCTACCGCTCCGAAAGCTCGGAGGCAACTGAGCTCCGTTGCGTTGTGAAGCCAACACCCACCATCACCGTCGCTGGCAAGTGGAGCGCGTGGCGAGGTACGCTTGCCTCAGAATAAAATGAGGCTCATTACTTTTGAATCCGACCCTGTATATATATATATATATATATATATATATATATATATATATATATATATATATATATATATATGACTGTGTGTGTTTCAACTGTTTGATCATTACATTAAAATTTAAATGCTCATATTTTATTTGTATTATCTCTAGGGGAGCGATCCTCCGTTGGGGTGCCGGGGTATTCTATATAAATAGTATCCCCACTTTGTGGAAATATTAAATTACCACTGTTTCTGTCATTCTCATTTATTCTTTCTAATTCCTAATCTGTTCTATCAATTTATCTTCAGTCTTCTTCTCTAGACCAGTCACCTATCTTTTTTCTTGAAAATTCTCCCAAAAATCATTGCTGTGGATAGGTTGGGTCAGCTTGGGGATATTCTATGCTTTCTGCCAACTGGTCACTAGGGCTTTCTATGGTATGGTTTTGTTAATACTTTTTAATGATGTTTATATTCTATTTTGTTTTTGTAAACGAGGTTCGATAAATTAGAGTACGGCCTCAGCATCCCTTGCATGGGATGCCTTTATTGTAAAGTGACTGGTTGGTGAAGTGCCTTCAGTGTTACCATTAGGGTTGTTTCAGCAGATCTTTTATATGGATCAGAGGTGAGTCCACTTTCAACCAAGTTGTGGTCCTAATTGGGCTCTTTGCAGTCCACTGGACCCTATAAATAATGACTAAGTAAATAACTGGATAGCTATTGAAAGAATTTTTTTTAACAAACATTTCTTTTTTTTTAAATTGACTATATTGTTTGAAACTTTGATAAAAATTCAAACAGCGTCCTGAAGTTTTTAAAAAAAAAGTCTTTTGTTGTTGTCATTGGCGCCCATTGTTGCAATTAGATAGTCCTGTAACTTAAAAAAAAATAAAATTCATTCTGTCATTCTGAGTGATTGGTGTGACAAGCAGTTTCAATATTTTAACAATAGTGTTGCAGAAGTAGTCATTATTATGCAAGTAAGAAACAAAAGTTGTTTAATCCAATAGTATTGCTAGGTGTATACTTTGAAATATGGAAACACATAATAATAATAATAATAATAATAATAATAATAATAATAATAATAATAATAATAATAAGGATCATAAATAAATAAATAAATAATAATACAGAATTTTTATATAGCACAATTCCCTGTAAACAGGTTCAATGTGCTCAAGCCAAGCTAAAAAGGTAAACCAAGATGTTCAATGATAAGATTTGGCCATCCATTTTAGCTGTAAAGAAAAGACAATTTTATTTTCAATGTTGACTCAGAAGACAAGGAAGAAAAGATCAACATACACAATTTTAAAAAGAACTGATGCCATAAAGTTTCTACGTCCAATTTAGGCACTGCAGTAGTTTTTTTGTTTATTTGTTTTTTCTCTAAGTTTGATGTGGTTCAACTATAATTTATTCCAATAAAACCACAATCGGTCCAGTGGTTTGAATCAGAAATAATAATATTATGGATGCCATGCCCTCTTGTTTGAATCAGAATAATATGTCAGACTAATATGTGAGCACTTGGAGCAAGCTTCAGTTTCACGCTATAGGAAATAAATTATTATTATTATTATTATTATTATTATTATTATTATTATTATTATTATCATGGATGCTGCAATGCCTTCCTATTTGAATTAGAATAATATTACGGAGCTGTCGGCTAAGGGCCGAATTCTTTTTGTGTTGTTGGTGTTTTGGTGTGTGTGTACATTATAGGTATGGAAGTTAAAAGAAAATAATAAAATAAAATTGTTATCCTGTTTATATATATATATATATATATATATATATATATATATATATATATATATATATATATATATATATATATATATATATATATATATATATATATATATATATATATATATAACAAAGAGTACGTATGCGTTGTCAAAATGTAGAAATAATACTTCATTTAAACTACAATCAATGCAGTGATTTTTTTTTCTTAAAATATTAGTTTACATTTGTTTGTATGTGTGTTGTTTTGAGACTGGGGTTTGGATGAATTGAGCGAGATTTGATGAATGTCACAACTCTTTTTTTGCATCGCAAGAAAATGACAGTTGCCGCAAGAACATTTGGAATTCTACGAATATATGTGTTTACAAATGGCGAACTAAGTTATTTTAATTTAACTCCTCACAAATCAGTCCACTGGATGTACTGGATAGAGGCGGTCAGTTGTTTTGCCGATTTCATCTTTCACTCATTTTGCATGATTAAAAAACAAATACAAAAAAACTATTTTAATGTAAAACTGGTAAAATACCATGGGTTGCGAGGCGACATATTTGTAAACATGTTCAACTATGATGACCCAAAGCGATCCAGTGATGTGAATTTGAATATATGGCAATCAATGGGTTTTGCAAATTTGAATATATGACGCAAGAGAAAAATCGGTCGGTTTTGCTGAATTTATCTCAGCTGTGAATAGAAGGAATGAAAGAAGATTGTCCAACAAATTATCTTGGAATGCTAATAATGCTAAGCAAGGGCTTGCACTTGTATAAGTCTTTGTTATATATTTATTTTTAAAAAAAACAACAACAATTGGAATGTAGAAATATTACACTTGTAAAATTTTATTTATAGGTAATACGTTTTGAAGGTGCTTCTCTGTTGAAGGTTTTCGTTCAGCGGTTTCACACTTTTGAATGGAATATTAAGTTTCACGCTTTCTGAATAAAATATTAAATTATTATGTCATTATTTAGTTGAATGGACTAATAATTGACCTCTGTTTTGTTTAAGGACTTACACTAAACAATTTATCATTTCACATTGTTGTTGTTGTTGAGTGGATGGGAGTATGTTATGAATTTTTTTAAAATTTAGATGAGATTGATTATGGTCTTTGAAGTGTTGGGATTGTCTCAGCTGTTAGTTACATCCATTGACGTAATGTATTAATGGAGCTGTCTGACATTCCAAAGTCATACCAACTTTTTATTGATTGAAATGACGGAGTTTCAAATAAAAGTGGAATCCTTGTTTGAAATTTTTTTTTCTTCTTCTTTCTTTGTTCCATCTTTTTGTTGTTGATGTTCTTCTATGTTCTTCTTTGCTGTTGTTTGTCTTCTTCTTTTTAATCATCTTCTTTCTGTTCTTCATTTTGTTGTCCTTTGTTCTTTTGCTTCTTCTTCTCCCTCTTCTTCCTTTTAATCACCTTCTTCCTTTTCTTCTTTCCTCTACTTCGTAATCGTCTTCTTTCTATTCTTCATTTTGTTGTTCTTTGTTTTTCTGTTGTTGTTGTTGTTGTTCTTCTTCTCCCTCTTCTTCCTTTTAATCGTCTTCTTCCTTTTCTTCTTTCCTCTACTTCTTAATCGTCTTCCTTCAGTTGTTAATGGTTGTGGCATCTCCTCCCTCTTTGTAGCCTTCATTTTCTTCCACTTTCTTCTCTCTCTCTCTCTCTCTCTCTCTCTCTCTCTCTCTCTCTCTCTCTCTCTCTCTCTCTCTCTCTCTCTCTCTCTCCTCATATTGTTGGCTGAAGGGTGTACGCAATGACACAATAATGGAAGTATCGAACGGTTAAGCAGTAACATGGCAGTTATAGGCAGTTGGTTTCAAGTCTTTTGACAGTCTGGAGTGCCGAAACAAAACTGACATGACCCTGAGACACGTACAGCTGTTACAGTGGTGGACTCAAAACAGGGAAAAAAACAACTGAAGTACTCAACGTCAAAGGCTAACATTGTAGCCTGTTTAGGTAATGGTTGAAAGCCTGTTAATGGCCTGTAGTTTTATAAACAAGACATTGCGACTCCTACTCCTTTGGACGAGAGGTTAATTAAACCGTAAAGATCCTGGCGCCCATGTCCTAGACGGGGGAGTGCTGGCTGCCCAAAGACAGTCAGCAAGCACCTGGTCCCTCCTTCCCATCTGCGGTGGCCCAGGATTGTGCTCAGTCTTCTGGGCATCATCAGACTATTCACAACTTTCCGGCATCTCTCATAAAAACTCGTGAGTATCGCCATTATAAATTAAAACGAGGTTAGAGTGAAACCAAGTTCCGGTCTGGCTTGTTTTGCTTTTATCAAAGCTTGATGCGTGACTTTTAAATATGGCAAATTGCCGAAAACGACGATTGTTAGAGCCAGAAAACGAGTGTGATAAGTATAAAAACGGTGGAGGAAGTACATGCTCAGTGAAAGGATGCAAAAAAACAATCGTAGAGGCCTGTATTTGTGGCGACTTCGTAGGTGCGTCGATCATCGACAGAAAGTGAAACAGGACCTGAAGACTCTTGTAGTTTTCCATAGCTTCGCCGTCGCAACCTTCACAAAACACGAAGTAGTTGACTATGTTAGGCGAGCGTTGTGGCCAAGTGGGCTAAGGCGGGACTAACTTGCCTTGTCCACAAGCCAGAAACCAATGGTGCCTGACAGGTGTGGGTTCGAGCAAAGACCTTGATATATAAAGACATGCCATGAGGCCCACTTCCGGGAGTTCGCTACTTTCGATATTAGAGAAGCGCCACCTAGCGAAATAACTGTCGTCACTTGGGAAAAGGCCGCGCGCTAAGAAGAAAGTACGACAAGGTGGCACACATTGTGGGGTGGTGCTCATAGAAAAACAAACACACACACACACCTACACACAAAAAAAAATAGAACTGCTCAGGTCTTGATGTCTCAAGCCAGTAATCTTTGAGTACAGATTTGCGATACTTGACAAGCTTTTTCCATCAGATACAGATAAACTTCGAAACCAGCAAATAAAAGAAAATTTATATAAATGACTGATAAAATCGACTAAGTATATCTGAGCTAACAGAAAAACTATCGAGATGGCGGAGAAGATGCACTCTCTCTGTCCACGTTTTACAGGACAGTCTGTGTTTACATTACATTTCAGTTTGTTATCAAATATAGTACCCAAAGAGTTAAAACTCTAGAATTTCGACAGGCTTATTTAAACATTTATAGCAAGTAAAGATAATGAGTTGAATATAGATTAACGTCCCCGGACACATAAGCGTATAGGAGGAGGAACAACGAAGCTTAACGTCCTATTGCATCAGCGTTAAGGACGATCACCACGTCGCCATTCCCACTGTCGCTGTCTTCCTCATTTACTCTTTCCCATTCCTGCTCTGTCCTATCACTCTGCTATACTATCTTCTTCTTCGCTAGATCAATGACCTACCTTTTTTCTTGAAAACTCTTCCTGGACAAGACTCCTTGTTTGTGTATGAGGTCTGTTGGATCAGCTTGGGAGTGTTGGACGCTTTCTGTTGGGTGGTCACTAGGGCTTCCTATGATGTTATTATTTAGCAATATAGGCATTTTATATGTATATGTTTTGTTGATAATTTATAATGATGTTTGTATTCTATTTTGTTTTTGTAACCGGGGGTTCGAGTAGTTGGGGTAAAGCCTCAGCCGTCCCCTGCGTGGGATGTCTTTATTGTAAAGTGACTGGCCGGTGGAGGGCATTCAATTTTCCCACTAGGGTTGTTTTAGCAGATCTTTTATGCGGATCGGGGGTTGTCCGGTCCTGATTTGGCTCGGAAGAGTCCGCTGGACCTAAAGCAACAATCAATCAATCAATCAAAAACCCTGACAATAATGATTATCATCATCATATCAAAGGGGTTGTTGTTGTTTTGTAGATTACAGTCACACGACACTTTCGCATATAGGTGACTACTGGACCGATTTATACTGACACCAGCGGGCCAGTTGTTGGTAAAGGGGAAAATAATATGATCACACGTTGACCAATCCGGGATTCGAACCAGCGACCTTTCGGTTACTAGCAAGACGCTCTTACCAACTGAGCTACCCGGCCCCACATCAAAGGGGTATAGCAGATAAAATAATATGACAGCAGGGGCATGCTGAACTTATCGAAGTAGGAAAGTAGCATGCAAACTTACTTCTTTTGTTTATCAGCATGAGATCAGCTTGACTGTTTTAAAGTAGTATATATTTTAATATAACCTATCCTATCCTATCATATCCCATAACCCGAAGGTCGTAGGGGCACCACAGATGATCGTTTAACCAGCATACTCCATCTTTCTCTGTCCTCTGCAGCCCTCATGGCTTCGCTCAGTGTCAAACCAGTCCATTCTCGAATGTTGTCCTCCCACCTCTTTTTCGGTCTCCCCCTTCTTCTACCTCCTTGCACTGTGCCTTGCAGAATGGTCTTTGCAAGGCCTGATGATCTGGTGACGTGGCCATACCATCGGAGTTTCCGTTTCTTCACCACTGTGAGCAGGTCATCGTGTTGTCCAATGGCTTGTGTGATGGTCTGTCGGACTTCGTCGTTGGTGATGTGTTGGGTATAGGAAATGCCCAGAAGTCTTCTGTAGCACCTCATCTCCATGTTTTGTATTCTTCGTTGGAGATCTGCTGTGAGGGTCCATGCTTCGCAAGCATATAGGAAGATGGAGATGACCAGAGAGCGCAGCAGTCTTACTTTGGAATGTAGACTGATGGTTCTGTCTTTCCAAATGGGCTTCAACCTTGTCAGGGCAGCAGTTGTTTGTGCGATCCTGAAGAGGACTTCCTGTCGAGACCCATTGTCTGACACAATGGCTCCTAAATATTTGAAGCTGTGCACTGTGTTGAGGGATTGGCCTTGTACTTTGATGTCCGTGTTGATGCCATTGGTGTTGTTGGTCATCATTTTGGTCTTCTCTGCACTTATTTCCATTCCATAAGCTCTGGAGGTGGTGTCAAGCCTCTGTACAAGCTGTTCAAGTTCTTGTTCCTCTCCAGCCAATCCATCAATATCATCCGCAAAACGAAGATTGGAGATTGCTCTGCCCCCTATGCTGACTGTGCCTTCGTGATCTGCAAGAGCATCTGACATGATGCGCTCTAGGAAGATGTTGAAGAGTGTTGGAGAGAGTAGGCATCCTTGACGCACACCGATTGTTGTTCTGAACCAGTTCCCGATGACGCTGTTATGGAGGACTGCACTGGTAGCCTTGTCATACAGGCTTTTGATGACTTCTATAATTTTCGGGCTGATGTTGTACACTTTCATGGTTGCCCATAGAGCTGCATGCCAGACTCGGTCAAATGCCTTCTTGAAGTCTATGAACACATGATATAGATGTTGTTGGTGCTGTAGGTATTTCTCACAGATTATTCTGAGGTTGAAAATCTGTTCAGTGGTACTTCGCCCTGCCATGAATCCTGCTTGTTCTTCAGCTATGATTTGTTCAGCTTGTGGTTTCAACCTGTTGAGTATTATTTTCAGGAGGACCTTGCTGGGATGGCTGATGAGGCTGATGGTGCGGTAATTTTCACACTCCTGAAGGTTACCTTTTTTGGGAAGAGTGATGACAAGCGACTGGGTCCATGGTGTAGGCCATTCCCCACTCTGCCAGATCTTGTTACAGATAATGGTGAGAGCATCAGTCATCGCTTCTCCTCCTGCTTGTAGCAGTTCCGCTGGTATGTTGTCCACTCCCGCTGACTTCCCTTTCTTCAGCGATTGCACTGCTGCCTCAACTTCTTCCCGGAGAATTGGGAGGATTTCTTCTTCTTCTCTGCTCTCGGGACATGCTAGAACTGATGGGTCTCCATTTGGTGTATGGTTGTAAAGGTCAGAGCAGTACTCTGTCCATCTGTCCAAGACTTCTTGTTCTTCTGTAAGGCAAATGCCAGACTTGCTTTGGATAGTGGAGACTTTGGGCTGTTTAACACTTGTCAGCCGCTTCACAGTCTGGTAGGCCTTCTTGCTGTTGTTCTTGTTCAGATTGTTCTCTATTTCCTGGCATTGATCTTCTATCCAGTTCTCCTTTGCTGTGCGCATGCCTTTTCGGATGTCATTGTTGATTTTTCGGTAGACATCAGCTCCCTGTGAGGTGTTCTTTTTCTTTTTTATCTCTCTTCTTTTATCACACAGATCCAAAAGTTCAGGTGTGATCCACGGCTTCTTCTTTGGTCGGTGCTTGCCAAGGATCTCAGTGGCGGCATCTGTTAAAGCTGAGTTGAAGGTATTGGTCATGGTGTTGACATCTACTTCGCCTGCCCCCAAAATAAGCAGTGGTGCAAATTTCCCTCCAATTGTGGCCTGAAATATTTTTGCCACCTCCGGGTCTTGCAGTTTGTCCAGGTCGAACTTCAGCCTAGTGCACTTTGCTGTATTTACTCTCTTCAAATGGAGCCGGAAAGACATCATCACGAGATCGTGGTCACTTCCAATGTCTGCTCCTGGAAAAGTGCGTGTCCTGCCAATGTTGATGCTTGATCTGAAGCGTTTCTTGACCATGATGTAGTCGATCTGGTTGTGATGTTCCCCGCCGGGACTGTGCCATGTCCATCGTCTGGATTTTTTGTGGAGACCAAGCGTGTTTGCCAAACACTACAAACTACTTTTATTTATTTATTTATTTATTTTTTAAAATTACGCAAAACAAAGAAAAGTTTAAAATAAAAGAGCTTTTGCATCGACTGTAGACCTTGCCGACACAGTTGTTTATTGAACGCGTATTACCTCCCTTGACATAGAAACAGGACTACCGCTAGGATCGCTGTTTTACATGTAAACTCTGTTGAAGTGGGCCTCATGGCATGTCTTTATAAATCAAGGTCTTTGGTTCGAGCCAGCATCTGGGCGTTATGTTTCTCCGAATATTATTTACTTTCGACTCGGGCAACTCTCGGGGGTTTTCTCCGGGTACTCCGGTTTGCTCCCCCAGCAAAAATTTTAAAAAATCACAAATAATGTTAAGTAGGTAGGGTTTAGACGCGCCACTGGCGATAGAAAGGGATAATAAACTGCAGCAACAAAAAAAAAAGTGAGGATACCATACCGGTGGCCAGTGACACATGTTGACTTCCCACTGTAAAACTTCCCATTGTACAACTTATGTTAATGTCACGTGGGGTTTATGGGCTCTGCACAATGGAATTATGGACCCTCACGTTTATTCGGTGGGAACGGCTAGTACGTCACCCTATGAATTACTTTAATAAATTTATTTGTTTAGCTCGTTCTGTGTTAAGGTTGGGATACAGAAATAGATAGAAAAATGGTAAAAGATTACTGTCACACTAGCTTTCACACGGCTATGAATCATATGTAGTCCAGCCACTTGATAACAGTTAAAATCACACATTTATTTCTTCTACTCTATACAAGATTCTCTAAGTACTAATCTAACTTAAAATGTCTCAGTTACTGCTAATAGTTCGATCGCTGATAGTCTATGCAGCTGTTCTATCTTCATCGGGCACTTGCTAGTATATCTCATGTAGATTTGGACTACTGTGGTCCGTGTTACAGTTTCTGGAGAGTTGGACTACTGTGGTCCTGCTATGATCAGTTTAAGTGCACCTTGGCGTGTTCACTTAACTGCTAGATGGTGCGTGCGAAGTCCTTCTGTGAGGTAGCTTCTGGTACACCTTTGTCGTTGTGTAGTTGGGTTCCCTTGCCACGCTGTGGGGTCTGACAGGGTGTTTTACCGGGTCGCTCGTTCCGTCTTGTGCGGTAGAGGTTCCTCAACCAACTAGTCGTTTCTGTGGAGTGGGGTGCACAGGATAGCTCGGGATAGCTCGCCTGCTCGTCTGTAATATAAGAGACGAAATTCTGCACAACCCTGAATAATCGGTTTGTGCAGAGCGTCTCACTGAAAGCCAAAGTAGCCCTCAGTGATAGCTCCACATCTCTATACATAAGCGACGAACATTCTGCTACTTCCGGGTTCCACTGGAATCTCACTCTAAATTCCTATACATATATAAATATCAAACGTGGCTAACTATACACATACAGAATTAATAATATTATAAACATTCCGTGGTACAGCCACTGGTCTGCAAACATACATATAAGTTAAACAACAGTGGTTCCGTACGGGATACAACATGGCGGCGTAACCGGTCGTGTTTCGCCTCGTGGTCGGCTCTTCCACATGGTCACGCAAATTCGGATTAATAATTCACAGTTATGCATAGCAAATTCCACAAACATAATTTCAACAATAATATAAATATATCACGATGAAACAGAAGGGTGTTCATTTACCTGTTTGACAAGTTCAGGCCCGTTGTGACTTGATAGAATTCTATGCTTCTAAGTCCTGCTTCCTGGTCTAAGTGTGTAGAGATTTCTCTAGCTATCTAGCTGTTCACACTTCGGTGTATTCCTCCCAACTGACCAAAACTGTGCGTGGTTTGGACCCAGTCAAACTGGCTCCAACCACTTTGCCTAAGCTCTCCCATTGGTTCCAACGGTCCGATTCAAAACTTAAGTGCTGACGTCACTGCGCTGTGTGTGTGGCTCAGGCTCGCAGTGTGCTGTAATTTAATTGCTGCTGTGTAATAGACTGACTCTCTACTATTACAAAGACTACACAATGCTAAATAGTCAACAAGCAGAGTTAAAACTAGTCCTAACGCGACAGGCTCCCTCAACTGAAAAAAGGCGATGACTACTGGATTCGACCTTTTTCTACTACAGAGCCTAGTTTAACGCTGCACTATCCTAGGGTCCTATTTACAAGCTAAGTAAGTTGCTCTACCTGAGCTGCAATGCTGTGCCAGGTAGCTATGGACTCTAGTGACAGGGTATTACTGGGCGGGGACGAATTCTGGTGCTGTGGCCCTTAGTTGTGTTGGGTGGGCGACAGCTGCTGTGTCCTCCACGAGATGGCGACTGAGGTAGTCGGCTCCGTGGTTTTCCTTGCCGGGGATGTACTCGATTTGGAATGAGTATGCCTGAAGGGTGAGTGCCCATCTCATCAGGCGAGAGTTCAAAGACTTGGAGGCTGCCAGGAACGATAGTGGTTGGTGGTCCACCTGAACTGTGAAGTGGGTCCCATACAGGTAGAGTTGGAATTTCTGTATGGCCCAGACTAGTCCAAGGCATTCCTTCTCCGACGTGGCGTAGTGGGTCTCGGCGGGTCTCAATTTTCTGCTGGCGTAGGCGACAGGGAATAGCGTCTCTGCATTCTTGGGGTCGCGCTGTAGCAGTACTGCTCCGAGGCCTAAGTCGCTTGCGTCGGTGCGAAGAACGAATGGCTGAGTCAAATCGGGTAGGTGGAGTACTGGCGCCGATGTCATTCTGTCCTTGAGTGTTTGGAATGCTGTCTCGCATTCGGCTGTCCATACGACTTTGTCCGGGGCGATTTTCCGGGTTCCATTTGTCAGTGGTACGGCGGTGCTGTTGTAGTTGTGGATGAGCTTCTTCCGCGATGGCGATGGCCATCCATGTGTGTGTGCCGGGGGTCGCCGGTCGGTCCGTGTATTTCTTGAGGAGATTGATGTGGTGGTATCGGGCTCTCCCGTTTACCTCTACTTGGTAGACTGTCTTGGATTTCTTGGCAGTCACCCGATACGGTCCTCTCCAAGCGATGTCCAGCTTGTTGGTTCCACTTGGAAGTAAGAGTAGCACTTGATCGCCGACTTGCAGTTCTCTGTCCTTAGCGTGGCGGTTGTAGTACTTCGCCTGACGGGCTCTGGCCTTCTTCAGTGCTTCACCAGCTTTCTTCCACGTTGCTTTGAGGGTTTCCTGCAGGTCTGCGACGTACTTGGTGGCACCTCTTGGTGTGTCGTCTATCTTGGCTTCCGTCCAACTTCTGCGTAGGGCTTCTAGCGGTCCTGCTAGAGGTCTGCCGAATAGCAATGTTGACGGGGTGTAGCCTGTGGCTGCATGGGGCGTTTCTCGGTATGCGAACAGTGCCGCATTCACGTAGGTGTCCCACGCTTCTGGATTGTCGTCGGCGACTTTCCTGAGTATGGTGAGAAGGGTTCCATTCAGTCTTTCTACTTGTCCGTTGCTGGCGGGGTGGTATGGTGGTGTGCGAATGTGATGAACTTGTATCAACTCGAACACGTCTTGCATCAGGCGGCCGGTGAACTGAGATCCGTTGTCCGTTCTAATGCTGTCCGGGAATCCGACTCTGGTAAAGATGGCGATGAGTGCATCTGCAATCTTCTTGGTGTCGATCGCTGGCAACGGGACTGCTTCGCACCACATCGTACATGCGTCGACGAGTGTGAGTAGAAATCTGTTCCGCTTCTTGGTCATGGGCAGTGGTCCTACTATGTCTACTGAGACTTGCTGGAATGGCACGCCGACTACTACCGATGGTCCTAAGGTAACTGGTACGGTGTGATGTCGCGGGGAATATCGTTGACATTGGTGGCAAGATTTCACGTAGCGCTTGACATCCTCCGTGATTCCTGGCCAATAGTAGTGTGCGCTGATTCTCTGCACTGTGGCTCCAATTCCCATGTGTCCGCTGAGTGGCATGCTGTGGCCTAATTCTAGTACTTGGGCTCGAAGGGTGGCTGGTAGTACTAGTTGGGTGTGATCTCCATATCCTTGTCGATGTAGAACTCCCTCTTCCATGTAGAAGTCTCCCTTGTGCGGGGGTGTGTGCGCCTTGGGTAGCTTCTGGAAGCACTTCGCTATCGAGGTGTCTTCTTTCTGTGCTGTTTTGATCTCTTCGAGTCCTGGATTCGGAGCGAACTCGGGCTGGGGTGGTTGGGTTTTAGCTTGGGCCCTGGTTTGCACTGCAGCTATCTCTACAGTTTTAGGGGGCGTGCCTAAGAACACATACCTACAACCTAGCACTAGATCATACAGGGGTTTCTGTAAAACAGCTGCTTGGATTCGTCCTGTGACGTACCTACTCTCTACTTCTATCCATGCTATTGGGCAAGTAGTTGTCGGTTTCGTCAAGTCTGCTCCTTGTAAGTCGACTGTCTTGTCTGTCAAGTCCGCGCGCGATACAAGAGATTCGCTAACTATCGCGTCGTATGATAGACCTGTGTCATACAGACAGTTCGCTTCTTTTCCGTTGACCTTGACCGTGTCTGTCACCGATGGGTGATCTCCGATCGTGTGTGGCTTGTTACCGCTGCTTTGAGTTAGAACTCTGTGCGCTGGCCGGCTTTCGCGCTCTTCCCTACGTTGTGCGGCCAACTTGAAACATTCTGCGGTGGAGTGATTGTTTCTGTTGCAGAACGAACAATACCGTCTCTGTTCTGCGGGACCTCTTTTCCCGAATTCCGTGTTGGGTCCTTTATTTTGCCCAGGTCTGGGGTTATTCGGCTTATTCGCGGTGCGCTCTTCCCGGTTAGGGCTTCGTTTCTGTGCCTCTTTCCCGTTAGGCTTTAGGTCTCGCCTGAAGCTCTTGGCTTCTCCGTGGGCGGCCACGTACCTATCTGCGACCTTGACCAGATCTTCCAGTCTTTCCGCGCCCTGCTCTACTGAGAATGTTCTCAGCTCGGGGGTCATGGTTTCCCGTAGCTGTTCCCATACTAACAGTTCTGTCAGTCCATCATACGTCTTAGCCGTGGCTGACTGGCTAATCCACTTATCCAGCGTTGTGGACAACCGATCCGCGAACTGCGCATAGCTCTCTCCTTTCACTCTCCGGTTGGTGCGGAATTTTTGCCGGTAGCATTCTCCTGTTAGTTCGAATCCCGTTAGGAGTGCCTCTTTTACTTTGTGATAGTCAGTCACTCTGTCAGTCGGTAGCTTACTGTAGATGTCATAAGCCTTTCCTCTAAGCCCTTGACTAAGCTTGAAAGACCAATGAGTGGGATCTAGTTTGTACTCTGTTGCTAGACGCTCAAACCTAGTCAGATAGAGATCTAGACCTTCCTCTCTCTCATTGAATGTTCCCAGTGGAAATGACATTCCTTGTACAGGGTTGGATGCTACCTCTAGCTGATCTGAGTGGGGAGGGGTTGAGGAAGAACTTGAAGCTCCTGATCCTAATCTCCTCAGCTCTAACTCATGCTGTCTGTCTTTTTCCTTTTCTGCCCGCTCTTTTTCTTTTTCTGCCCTTTCATACTCCCATTTCCTAACTTCTGCTTCTCTCTCTGCTGCTAATGCTGCCTTTTTTCTGTTCTCTCTCTCTGCATTGATATACGCAATTAGGTCTGCCCCTGCTAAGTGTAAAGCTTCTCCCAATTCCTTGAAACGCAATCTCAAGGCCACTGGGTCCGACATTGCCAAACGTGTCTATGAACACCCTCTGAATCACGTGGAAAACCAAAACACTAGCAATATTGCAATTCAATAAAAAACAATGCAAAGACAATTAAATTCGTAATCAATAATAGAATAAAACAAGAGTCAAATGGCATACAACAGTTATTTAAGCAAAACCTGCAAAAGAACAATGCAACATACAGGCACAAAAATATTTGAAGCAAAAAAGTTTTTAACTAAAGAATAGTGCACCCAACTGATCAGTCCTTTTTACCACTATTCTAAGTTATTCTACTACTCCTACTGTTATCTAATTTTATTGTACTTAGATCCGGTTATACCCAATTCCTATTATACACAGATCCTGGCTAGGCTCGCCAATTAAAGTGTCACGTGGGGTTTATGGGCTCTGCACAATGGAATTATGGACCCTCACGTTTATTCGGTGGGAACGGCTAGTACGTCACCCTATGAATTACTTTAATAAATTTATTTGTTTAGCTCGTTCTGTGTTAAGGTTGGGATACAGAAATAGATAGAAAAATGGTAAAAGATTACTGTCACACTAGCTTTCACACGGCTATGAATCATATGTAGTCCAGCCACTTGATAACAGTTAAAATCACACATTTATTTCTTCTACTCTATACAAGATTCTCTAAGTACTAATCTAACTTAAAATGTCTCAGTTACTGCTAATAGTTCGATCGCTGATAGTCTATGCAGCTGTTCTATCTTCATCGGGCACTTGCTAGTATATCTCATGTAGATTTGGACTACTGTGGTCCGTGTTACAGTTTCTGGAGAGTTGGACTACTGTGGTCCTGCTATGATCAGTTTAAGTGCACCTTGGCGTGTTCACTTAACTGCTAGATGGTGCGTGCGAAGTCCTTCTGTGAGGTAGCTTCTGGTACACCTTTGTCGTTGTGTAGTTGGGTTCCCTTGCCACGCTGTGGGGTCTGACAGGGTGTTTTACCGGGTCGCTCGTTCCGTCTTGTGCGGTAGAGGTTCCTCAACCAACTAGTCGTTTCTGTGGAGTGGGGTGCACAGGATAGCTCGGGATAGCTCGCCTGCTCGTCTGTAATATAAGAGACGAAATTCTGCACAACCCTGAATAATCGGTTTGTGCAGAGCGTCTCACTGAAAGCCAAAGTAGCCCTCAGTGATAGCTCCACATCTCTATACATAAGCGACGAACATTCTGCTACTTCCGGGTTCCACTGGAATCTCACTCTAAATTCCTATACATATATAAATATCAAACGTGGCTAACTATACACATACAGAATTAATAATATTATAAACATTCCGTGGTACAGCCACTGGTCTGCAAACATACATATAAGTTAAACAACAGTGGTTCCGTACGGGATACAACATGGCGGCGTAACCGGTCGTGTTTCGCCTCGTGGTCGGCTCTTCCACATGGTCACGCAAATTCGGATTAATAATTCACAGTTATGCATAGCAAATTCCACAAACATAATTTCAACAATAATATAAATATATCACGATGAAACAGAAGGGTGTTCATTTACCTGTTTGACAAGTTCAGGCCCGTTGTGACTTGATAGAATTCTATGCTTCTAAGTCCTGCTTCCTGGTCTAAGTGTGTAGAGATTTCTCTAGCTATCTAGCTGTTCACACTTCGGTGTATTCCTCCCAACTGACCAAAACTGTGCGTGGTTTGGACCCAGTCAAACTGGCTCCAACCACTTTGCCTAAGCTCTCCCATTGGTTCCAACGGTCCGATTCAAAACTTAAGTGCTGACGTCACTGCGCTGTGTGTGTGGCTCAGGCTCGCAGTGTGCTGTAATTTAATTGCTGCTGTGTAATAGACTGACTCTCTACTATTACAAAGACTACACAATGCTAAATAGTCAACAAGCAGAGTTAAAACTAGTCCTAACGCGACAGTTAATCTGATGAATAAAAATTGATGCAACAACAACAACACTGTAAACTTGACTCTGGGACTTCAAATCCATCAGGCATTCTCTGCAAAACTTTCTCTTTATGCTCCCACCAACGCTTTCTCATGTGATTCGACATATTCTTGAATATTTGGAAATAACTCACTAAAACACTCGGATAAACAATACGCGGAGAAAGAAACCGGAAGTATGTTTCACATGAGAGGATTCCCGTTGGTGCATAGGATAGCAGAAAAGTGTGAATATGCTCCCAAAAGCTGCATGTGGATGTCTCAGTGGGGTGAGTTAGGTCCTGTATCCTGTATTGAGATTAAAAAGCGCTATAATGTCTTAATTAATTAATTACTACTACTACTACTACTACTACTACTACTACTACTACTACTACTACTACTACTACTACTACTACTACTACTACTACTACTACTACTACTACATAATTTGGATGCTTTATGGGCGCTTTCCATACAAACCTCACTACGTGGCGATCTGAACCCTGCCGACACGCTGTGCATACTCTTCCACATACCTCCCCCCACAGCACTATAGCTACATAAGAACGATTAAATAGTGATTCAATAATAATAATAATAATAATAATAATAATAATAATAATAATAATAATAATAATAATAAACTTAGATGCTGTACTCGTACATTTGCGACCACAGGCGCTTGTATCTAGACACGCGAGCGCCTATGCCTGTGATGCTTCTCCCTTTGGATAGATAACCGAAGGGAGACGCGTCACAATAGATAACCAAAGGGAGACGCGTCACAGGCATAGGCGCTCGCGTGTCCAGATACAAGCGCCTGTGGTTTCGGCAGATCTGTCCTCTTTCAGCCAAGTTGTGGTCTTGATTTTGTGGTCCTGATTCGGCTCTTTGCAGTCCGCTGGACCCTGTAAGCAATTAATAACTAACTAACTAACCAATAGTCTGCACCACAGAGGCACTGTACAAACTGCATATGTGCTTGTATAAGCAGGTCCTCAATAGTGCAGTGGTAGTAGATAGATAGCACGTACACAGCTTTACAAATGAGACATTGAGCTGATCGATACAGGCACCCAATTCGCGTGTAATGCACTTGTGTAATCTCATATTAAAACTGCTTCCCTCCATCAAACAAACACGTTGGACCGGAAAGAATTAAGTTCAGTTGTTTTATTTAACGACTATTCATTCAATAAAATGATTTGTACACAGTCGTTAACTCCGATGGTATGGCCACGTCACCATGCAAGAGCATTAGGCTTTGCAAAAACCACCCTGCAAGGCACGGTGCAAGGAGGCAGAAGAAGAGGTAGACAGAAAAAGAGGTGAGATGATAACATTCGAGAATGGACTGGCTTGACACTGAGCGAAGCCATGAGGGTTGCTGAGGACTGAGAATTAAAAGATGGAGTACGCTGGTTTAACTTTTCATCCGTGTGATTCCCAACGACTTTCGAGTTACGGGATAGGATAGGATAGGACACACACACACATATCATGCACACATACGCGTGCACACACACGCACGCTCGCGCGCACACACCCACCCACCCACCCACACACACACACACACACACACACACACACACACACACAAATGTTCTTTTTAAGTAAAGCGACAGGAAAATGGAAGCTGCAGAGGAGAGAGAGAGAAAAAAAAAGAGAGAGAGAGAGAAAGGGGAGTGGGGGCGAGTGGGAGTGGAACAAAGAGGGACAAAGAGATAGGCTCACAGGCAGACAGATAGAGATCGAAGTTATTTTAAACTTTCAACAACAAAATAATCGTTAATAATACAACATTGTTGTAGCTGATGGAAGGGTCACAGCGGTGAAATCGTAGGCCTACTTCCGCCCTGCGATCCTTCCCAACGCTCTGGGCAATATGGCGGGATCAACGCAACTCCGGCCTTCAGCTCCGCCTCGCATCTCTTCACCCAGTAGCCATTTTTTTCCAAGTCGAGGGCGTAATGCGTCATGTAATTATTGATATCGTCTTCGTTGCTCCATGACGTGGGCATTTGGAGAAAGGATAGGGCTTCTTTCTTCTCCAAGAACAGCCCCTCATCTTCTTCTGCATCGTCGTCCTCTTCTGCTGAGGCGTTAATGCTGCCAGACGCTGTAATTGTCACCAAAAATAAAAAATAAAAATAAAAAGTTTGACAATACTGGTATAACTATTCCAACGAAGATGAAGTATATCAACCGAGGTTTAGTCTGTGCACGTAAGTCTACCTATTCATCTTCATTGGTGTGCACGCACGTATTCCCTCCTCCCAATCCACCCCCACATACCCCCTTGGGGTGCCGGGGGTTTCAGTATAAATAGTATTCCCTCTTTCTGGAAATTTAGTTCTTTAAATTCCCACTGTCGCTGTCTTTCTCCTTTGTTGTCTTAATTTTGTGGTCCTGATTAGGCTCTTTGCAGTCCGCTGGACCCTGTAAGCAACGAATAACTAACTAACGCACGTATTCTATCGCACGGGTTTTAAATAATGATCTGAACGCAAAGCGAATGGATGCCCACATTGCGTAGCAGAAGATGGCCGAGGTTACTACGTCGCTACGCCGTGCCGCGGGTGGTGGATGCTTTGAGTTAAGAGTACATCTCTGGTTAGATCTTTAGTCTGCGCCTTGAGTGGCTCTTGCTCTGGAAATGCGCTATATACGAACGATTCAATAAATAAAACCCATACAGCGATAGCCTACACCCATTATCATACAAAATGACAGCCCTTCAAAATACATATAGTAGGAGGGCCGCCATTTTGATTTAGCTTCGGCCTGCAGGTTGTGCCGGACAAAGTTCTTTTTAAGAAAAGCGACAAGAAAATGGCAGCTGCAGAGAGAGAGAGAGAGAGAGAGAGAGAGGGGGGGGAGTGGGGGAGAGTGGGAGTGGGACAAAGAGACAGGCTCACAGGCAGACAGATAGAGATCGAAGTTATTTTAAACTTTCAACAACAACAACAAAATCGTTAATAATACAACATTGTTGTAGCTGATGGGCCATAGCAGTGAAATCGTAGGCATACTTCCGTCCTGCGATCCTTGCCTACGCTCTGGGCAATATGGCGGGATCAACGCAACTCCGGCCTTCAGCTCCGCCTCGCATCTCTTCACCCAGTAGCCATTTATTTCCAAGTCGAGGGCGTAATGCGTCATGTAATTATTGATATCGTCTTCGTTGCTCCATGACGTGGGCATTTGGAGAAAGGACAGGGCTTCTTTCTTCTCCAAGAACAGCCCCTCATTTTCTTTTGCATCGTCGTCCTCTTCTGCTGAGGCGTTAATGCTGCCAGACGCTGTAATTGTTACCAAAAAAAAAATAAAATAATAATAATAATAAACAGTTTGACAATACTGGTATAACTATTCCAGCTGCGACAAAGTTACTGGCTCTCACAACAAAACATAGCGTCGGCATGGGCTTGAGGCAATGGGCAGAGAACTGATATATAGGCTACGATAAATTTGATAAACAGTGGTTCCCACTGTCGCTGTCTTTCTCCTTTGTTCTTTCTCATTCCTACTATTTTCTATCAATCTACTATACTATCTTCTTCTTCGCTAGACAAGTTAACTACCTTTTTTTCTAGAAAACTCTTCCAGGACAAACTCATTTGTGTGAGAGGTCTGTTGGATCAGCTTGGGAATATTGGACACTTTGTGCCCAATGGTCACTGGAGCTTCCTATGATGTTATTATTTGGCAGTGTAGGCATTTTATATGTATGTGTTTTGTTTTTATTTTATAATGATGTTTGTATTCAATTTTGGTTTTGTAAATGGGGGTTCAATAAATTAGAGTATAGCCTCAGCGTCCCCTGCTGTTTGATGCCTTTATTGTAAAGAAACCGGGTGGTGGAGTGCCTTAGTGTTACCACTAGGATTGTTTCGGCAGATCTTTTATGCGGATCAGGGGTGAGTTCTCTTTCAGCGAAGTTGTGGTCTTAATTTTGTGGTCCTGATTCGGCTCTTTGCAGTCCGCTGGACCCTGTAAGCAACGAATAACTAACTAAAAACGCACGTATTCTAGGTTTTAAATAATGATCTGAACGCAAAGCGAATGGATGCCCACATTGCTTAGCAGAACAAGGCCGAGCTTACTACGTCGCTACGACGTGCCGCGGGTGGTGGATGCTTTGAGTTAGATCTTCAGTCCGCGCCTTGAGTGGCTCTTGCTCTGGAAATGCGCTATATACGAACGATTCAATAAATAAAACCCATACAGCGATAGCCTCCCCCCATTAACATACAAAATGACAGCCCTTCAAAATACATATAGTAGGAGGACCGCCATTTTGATTTAGCTTCGGCCTGCAGGTTGTGGTGCCGGACAAAGTCATGCAGATGAAGTTTTCTTACATAGCGCACTTTCTGAATCAAAGGTTTGCACGCTTGCTCTATTAAGGCTCTGGCCTCGGTCAGGATTGAACTCGTATGCAAGCCTTCCAAGGTACATCTATAGTTTGCTGCAAACTTGTGGACTGTCGAGCGTTATTGACCACTGAGATACTCAGATTAGTCTGTTATGCGTTTTTTGTTTCGGCCCCTCATCTCTACTTATGACCGAGTGGATGTTATAGTGACTGGGTTGGGTGGTATAGGGGGCATTTCGCCTTGGAAGGGAAATGGGTGGTTGGATGGAGAAGAGGGTGGGGGAGAAGAAGGTGAGAGGGTGGGGGTGGGGATTGAGGAGACAATGGAACATCGTCGTGACAAAAACTGGACGAAACGAAACGAAATTAAATTAAAGTCCCCTGACACAAAGCATAGAGAGGACGCTGGATATTGGCTCTCAAACCACAGGACCATTTAACCAGATATAGTGGATCCCCGATAGCAAAGCGGTATAGCAGCTCCAGCTATCATAGTTCATCTCCCCAGCAGTCACGTTCTAAACATAACCTCGCTCAAAACTACCAAAACTGAAAACCAAATTTTAGAACTATTTTAGGCCAATGAATTCTCTTTCAAAGAAGAACTTTAAGTTCCTTCCCGTTTCCATTGCCAACAAGCCAAATTGTGGATACTTTTTTCCCGCATGAAGATATTGTTTCCCTGAAAATTTCATTCTGGCGTCTTTTCATAATTCGGAAAATCAATGACTTTAATTATCATCAAAACATGCCGAAACACTTACAAGCTGAGAACACATCAAAATGGACATCTGCATCCATCATGACACAAATAAACAAATGCAACAGAGAAGAAGAGGGGTGAAGGGGGAGGGGGGGGGGAGAGATAGATGTGTCATATTGCTCCATCATTCCACAGAGAATAGCATTTTAAAAGTTGTTTTTTTTTTTAAAATTCAATATGCTATCAATAAACTTGAGCCCGATCTCTTTTTGAGAGAGACACCTTTATTATGGCATACGAACAGGGTCAAACGCGCGATGAAAAGTATCGATGCTATACTATTCTCATAAGGATCCACCCGTTTAGGAAAGTATCGCTACTTTTCTCAAAAGGATCGCACATTTTCTCAAATGGAACGCCAATTGCGAAAGTATCGATGCTTTCTGAAAAGTACTTTTTAGAAAGTATCCATACTTTGCATCGATACTTTAGTTCGAGCAGTTTCATTGCGCATTTCCGAAGTTTACCGAGGCGAAACACTGTTTCTGCAAAACTGAAATCGGTCAAGCTGGTGAAATAATATACATGTATTACGTAACATTCCGCAGTTCCAATTAGTATAGTATAGTATAGTAGCATCGGCGTAGCGTTAGGCCTCTGGAGCCTGTCGCCGAGTCTGTTGTAGGCCTACTTGGTAACTTCAGGATTTATCTTTCTTCAAACCCGGTCTTTTGACAATTGTCCTTTGCAGAGCAAATTTAGTAATACATATAATTTTTAATTAAATAATAATTAAATAATTAATAAATTGTCCACCTTCCCGCCTCAAGCAACGCAAAACGAAATGAAAGCAAGCAGATTGGAGCGATGCAAAGTAGCGATACTTTTCAAAAAGTTTTCATCGCGCGTTTGACCCTGTTCGTACGCCATATTTTATCGCTTGCGTTTTACACAAACCTCTTGCCTCCCACACCACAGATATGGCAGCTCTATTCTTTTTAATGAATCACTTGTAGACGCAACTCATACATACATATGCTGTCTACGCTGGATAATCTCTTACACTTAGTTCATTTCCCCTGTGCTCAAAGTCAGAGATTCACTTTATTCTTTGTGGTCTTTCGTCGACTCTTAACTTTCCACCTTTTTTTTTTTGGCTCCTCGGCAGCTGTCATTGACTCAAGCGTGGGACTAGCAGAATTTAAACATTACAATATAGTTGCTCACGGAAATACGCAACTAATTACCTAAATTACTATTTAAAACAAATAATAAAAAGAAAAAAAAACATGGGCGTTTTTGTTTCTGTGAAAAAAAAAGAAGAGGGAATTCTCCAAAGTTCCAATTTACCATCTTATACTCTCGATGCTTTAGTTCCAATGTGACCTCATTTTACGAGTTATAGTAGGTATACTGCGTCATAGGGTAATACGTCACAACAATACACTTTCTACTAGTCTATCGTCCCAAACTAATAAAAGGAAAAAGGAAACTCACCACAAATGAGCAACAAAAGAAGCACGAGTGTACTCCAAAAGTCAAAACTGATGTGGTCAACCATTTCGAGAAAAAAAAGATAAACGTTGCAGTGCAGACTACGCACACACAAACACAACACAACACAAATCTTATGAACTACAACACTACTGCTAGCTGGTAGCAACAAAGTTCAAAGTCTTTTTTGTTTGAAGTATTTCATATTCGTTTGTTGCCGTCTCTGAAGAAGGAACAAAAGAATCACAGCACGCATGCGCGACACGTCACAAAGAATTAACACTAGACTATATTATAATATGGCTAGCCTATGCTGTAAGTGCTATAATCATATTTATTTGACTTCTAGTTCTAAGTAATTACCATTAAAGGAAGCTGTCAACAGCAGCTGTAGGGAGTATCTTCAAAGGTCACATGCAGAACGCATGCACGAGACAGATGAAGTTTTATTGATTTAGATCTAGATCTAAGCAGTTGTCAAAACACGACATGTTGTCTCAGTGGATGATAGAAGAGAGGAGATAGGAAATCAGGAGCAGGAGAGTGAGGGGAGAGTATCGAGGAACCAAACTTGGGTGGTTATATATCCTAACAGCACATGATTTAATCCTATTATCTATTACAAACTAACCCTAACTTCATTGGATACTTTACTTACGAGAAGCTTTACTTACGAGAAGGCTTTTGCAAATGAAGGTAAAACGTTTAAGCCGGTCTGCTAGAAAATCACCACTTTGGTTATTATTATTATTATTATTATTATTATTATTATTATTATTATTATTATTATTATTATTATTATTTTAAATTTGTTTATTAATTTATTTTTTAGAACGTGAGAATGTCCATTTAACAATGGAGCTTTAGAAACTTTGAGCGAACTATTAACTGCACAGGTTATTTAGGGTTCAACAGCTAATTAATTCATGATTACAATATCAATAATAGGGCTATTCATATATGACTATAATGTATACAATGAAGAACTTTGTGTTTGTTAGTTATGATCGAGACTCTATAATTAGAAGATCGAAGATCGGATAACTTTAAATACGCAGATGCAAACACCATTTATTTTTAATTCCTGTCCAGACTTTATTTAAGTAAGATCGGATAACTTTCAACAACATGTCTCCTCTCTGAAAATCCTTATCGGGAAGAGAGGGGACTATAAACTGATTAAAAAAAAAAAAAAAAAAAACTTTCAACAAATAGTCTCCTCTCTGAAAATCCTTATCGGGAAGAGAGGGGACTATAAACTGATACATAACATAACTTTCAACGACATCAAAAAGAGTCTCCTCTCTGAAAATCCTTATCGGGAAGAGAGGGGACTATAAACTGATTTAAAAAAAAAACAACAAAAAAACTTTCAACATCGTTTATTTTCAGTCCTTATAGGTTATGTGGTTCTGGTCGTGATCTTTACATTTGTTGATACAGTCGCCTATATTCAAATAGGCATATTTCATGTATGACGGTAGGCAATGCAATTCGAGTCCAGCATTATATTGTCCCAAGCTGTTCAGTAGGTAATAATTATTCAATTCTTCACAGATAACCGCACAGCATAAAAGGGAGGCAACTTACGGAAAAATATGCACACTCCTATTAATTAAATCAGCTGGAGGGTCATTTGAATAAACAACTATTGTAAATCTCTACACTTCACAAAATTTGATGTGGCCTATATCGACACACCTGCCAAAATAGAATACCTAATCAGCGAGGAATAATAATAATAATGATAATAATAATAATAATAATAATAATAATAATAATAATAATAATAATAATAATAATAATAATAATACAAGATGCTATCACGCGCTTTTTCTTCAATCGAACTCAAAGAGCGGCGATCTGAATTAGAGATGGCCAATACAGAAGGCGGAAGAGAAATCTCGTTTTATTTATTTATTTATTTATTTATTTATTTATTTATTTATTTATTTAAAAAAAGATTTAGATGGACTGCATCCAATATAGTCTACCATTATTGAGTGGAGAGGAGGAAACCGGATTCCCACGAGAAAACCCTCGGTGACCTGAAAAAATGTCTGGTACCCAAGTCACATAAGTTCGTCCCATGCGGGGTTCGAACCCACGATCGACCTCCGGCTTAAGAAACCAGCGCTCTACCAACTGTGCTAGCAGTCCACCCCTAAAGTAAAGACGGAGAGGGGGGGGGGCACATTTGGACTCAACGGGGAGAGATAATCCTGTCAGTTCCACCCTAAAGCATCAACACAATATTAACGCCTTGAAAGGAAAGACATTTCATTCGAGGACAGAGTCTTCAACGACCGTTCTAACCCAGAATACATGAAATAGGATGGTCAACAGCGAACAATGATGAATGACGCGTTCAAAGCTGTGAAAGGAAACAGACCGTTTATCTAGTTGCGGACAAGCTTACAAGCACCAGCGTTTGAAGAGGTTGTTGACTGATTATCCCCGGCTCAAAACGTGCAAATCAACCATAATGTAGTCCTAATAACTCTAATACCAAGGTTATGGTCAATCGTTTAGTGGTGTCAGACGGTGCGCTGAAGGCAGCAAGTTAGCGCCTCGTGCGGATTGAGTTAGACCCAGTATCGGCCAGCGCCTTGAGCTGACAATGCGCTGTGCAAGCACAGTATAAGAACTATATAACTATATTCAGTCACTGTCATTATTGCGTATACGGTCTTTGCAAAAACACGTTCAGTGCCAACAGCTGGCGAAGGCCAAATAGAACGTGGTAGGTGATATTAATTATGATGCTTCTGCAATAAAGACGTGTTGACATTTAAGATCAAGTCTTGAGAGAGTGGATGGGGGATGGTGTGGAGAGGGCAAGGGTAGAAGGGGGGGGGGGAGACCCCGGTGGGAAGAAGGGTGGAGTCAACTCATGAAACAGACATTTTCATCCTCGTTATTTACAAACAAGCTAGTAACAGCTTATCTGGATGCTTTTACAAACAAAACAAAAGCAAAAACATGATGTTTTTCTTATAAAAGAAAAAGATGATTATAAGGATCATAGCCCAAGGGTCATTTCAGCCAAAAAGGAGGGACAAAAAAGGGGGAGGGGGAGGGTTTACAGAGGTAACAAGAAACACACACACACACACACACACACACACACACACACACACACCTACACACACACACACTAACTGCTCCAAAGAGACAGTCAACCTAAAATGTAAAATTTAATAAAACGTACATCAGCTTGCATTTGCAAACGGGCCAGTGGATCTCTGGCATGACTCTCTACAACACTAGCACCGAAATGCCTCAAGGGCTGATAGCACATTGTGTCTCTAGTCTCAGTTACGTAGTGTGGAGCCGACGGCAAATAACTTAGGTACAAACATAAGCAATACATGCAACAAGTAGCAAAGTCTAGGTGGAGTCCGAAATGAGTTCTAACACAGCTCCGTCATTCTTCCTTGAAAAATACTGTATAACCAATGAGAATCAACAGCATTTTATATTATATAGCCTACGTTTTAATGTTTTATATTATATATGTTTACAATGTTGTTGGGAATATCTAATCGGGGAAGAAGAGAGAAGACGTTTCGGTTATGTTATATTGAGAGAGAAATGATCGAGTTTGGTTTTAAGTTTGTGTGAGTAAAACGGCGTTTTTATTTACAAAACAAAACAAATACAAAAACATCTGAAGACTATTTTCCACTTTCATAGCTGAAGAGTTATTACAAAATTTTATGCTCAATTGGTTATTCTGCTAACACTGTCAGCATCTCTGTACCTATCACTTCTAGGATAAAACAGCATCCATATGCAGACGACAAGCATCATCATTGGCACGTATTCCTGTGGCACGTATCTATGGCCATTGCATAGTCTCCATCCAAACACATCAACGCGTGACGAACAATAAATGGTTTAATAGCTTTGGCGTTACAAAAGGGCAAAAGCCACCAGTCGACTGTGCAACGCTGTTGTGATAGGTGTCCATGCGTGACAAAATTTGAAGGATAGTAAGCTTATTTTAATTTATTTTATACAGTTTAATGGTTCTGGATGAAGTCTCTTTAAAAATGTCAAAAAACTTAACATTCGATTTTGCTTCTAATAACAACTTGCCTTTCCACCATATGTTTGAGTGATGAATGTGTGTTTGTGTTGTATGAACGAGTATCTTGACCATGCGAACGTACTGTATGTTGGTTACAGATCACCGCGTTTTGAATCTGATGTAGTAATACAGCGCGTATAGCATCCTTTCTTTTTCTTGTTATTATTATTATTATTATTATTATTATTATTATTATTATTATTATTATTATTATTATTATTATTATTATTATTATTAGACATAGAAGAAAAATGTATTATTTTAGTACTAACTTGAAACGCCATTGTTAAATCCAAAACAGTATAGGCCTAACGTTATTGCTTTTTATGTAAGAAAGATGTTTGTACTGTAGCCTGTTATGTAGTCTATAGTGAATCTGAATCACGCTCTGTTACTGGGCGCTTTTCTCCAACTCATCAATCAGGCTCAAACCGCGGCGATCTGTATCAAGATACACGCTCACATGTTTCACCCACACCAAACACACATCTATCCCTCAAACATGTGGTGGACAGGCAGGGAGATCGCTATTAGAAGACGGAAATAAAAAATCCCAATTTTTAGTTTTGAAATTTTAGATTGACTGCAACCAATGCCATTATTAAATGGAGAGAGGAAACCTGAGTAACCCGGAGTGTAAAACATCTGTTCGTTCGTTAGACCCGTTCATAAAACTGGTCCCATCTGAATAGCCGTCCTCTGTCAATAGAAGTGGAAACAGCAGGATCGTGTGTGCGTGCGTGTGTGTGCGTGCATTCATGGAGAAATGGGGAGCTAAACATGCCTTTTTATGCATAAAATGGGGCTTTTAGCTAGAGCCCCAAATTTTTCCAGCGTCCCACATTTTTACTAAGCATGTAAGAGTGTTTTTTTAGTACATGGCCGTAACATGGGAGTGCTCTTGTAGTGCCTGGGACTGTTTTAAGTACACGTGAGTGCTCTATCCGGGACGGTCTGCTTTCTAGGTTAGTAGATCTAATAGGTAAACTTTTTGACGAAAACAGCCATGTTTTTAAATATAATTCTTTCCTTTTTAGATTAATTTTGCGCTCTTTCCGTAAAAACCCCCCACCGCTTTCTGATGACTACATTTCGTCCAAAACCCCAATTTGCCATGAATACAGACTTGTGGAGGGTGGGTGGGAAGGGGACGAGAGGGGGTACACTAATTGTATAACATGCATACTTTTTTTTTTTTTTCAAGGAAAAGAGCGAATAGACTTAAAACTAAACGAATTGAATTGACCTGAAATAATGCAACAGCTTGATTTTGTTCACAGCGGGCAAGGCTGGGCATGTAAGAAAGTGCGGCTATAACATTAATCACAGCACTAGTAGTGTGCTATCGTCCTCCATACTCACTGAGGCCACTTATTCTCCTTTCCCTGTGATAACAAAGTTCAATGATGACGCTGGTGTAGAGAAATTCTTGATGCTGAAGCTGGTGTTGTTGTTGTTGTTGTTGATGATAATGATGATGATGACGATGATGATTATGATGATTTATACAATGCCGTATGACCAAAAACATTTACATACACAAGAACTAAAAGGGCTACACCCACATGACTCACATACTCCTTATGGAACTTGCAATATTTTACATGAAAATGACCGCCCAAAAATATGAAAAAATTGCATTAAAATGCAAAGTAATACAAACTTTGATCTTTCTATGCTCTTGACCTTGACCTCCGGCTCCAAATACACTCACTTAATATTAAACAAACTACGGCAAAAGTTGTATTATGCCAAAAACAGTGATCTTGGGATGATCTTGAACTTCCTTGACCTTGACATGACCTCTCATGCTCACGTATGATCAAATAACTCAATGTTGTTGCATACTATGGGTTAAATAGAGCCATGCTACTGTACGATGACCTATTTTTTGTATGAGTTTGCAAGGCCTTAAATGACCTTCACCTTCAAGATCAACGCAAAAAAGGCAAAAGTATGAAAGATCAATCTATCCTCTCTAAATACAACAAGTTTGAACTTTATATCTCTCATAGTTCAGGGTCAAGGTCACTTCAAAGTACATATACTGACTTACTTCAGACAGCTCCAATAACCTTCTTTGGATGAGGTTTACCAAATTTGTTTAGAACTTGTATATCATTGATATCTATCATGTATCAAATCATACTTAGAAAAAAAGTGAAAATATTTTGACCAACATTTGTTGGCCCTGTGAACTTGAACTTAAGTCTTTCATTCACTGATCATTTATGAAGTCTCATGGATATACACCATCTTACTAAGTTAATTGTGATTGTTGAAATAGGTTCTGAGATATTAATAACTTTTCAAGTTTTGCACATCCAAGATATCGGACTGCGGACAGACAAGGACAACAACAAAAAAAAAAACTTAATTTTTATTTTTGGACTATTTAGGACTCATTTTCACAAATTTGCAAAAATTTTGATTTTTTTTTTTTGGGGGGGGGGGGTGGAGGGGGTTTGGCGGGTTACATTACATTACATGATTATTGCTTTAGGTCCAGCAGACTCTTCCGAGACAAATCAGGACCGAAAATGATTGATTGATTGTTGCTTTAGGTCCAGCGGACTCTTCCGAGCCAAATCAGGACCGGACAACCCCCGATCCGCATAAAAAATCTGCTGAAACAACCCTAGTGGGAAAATTGAATGCCCTCCACTGGCCAGTCACTTTACAATAAAGACATCCCACGCAGGGGACGGTTGAGGCTTTACCCCAACTACTCGAGCCCCCGGTTACAAAAACAAAATAGAATACAAACATCATTATAAATTATCAACAAAACATATACATATAAAATGCCTATATTGCTAAATAATAACATCATAGGAAGCCCTAGTGACCACCCGGCAGAAAGCGTCCAACACTCCCAAGCTGATCCAACAGACCTCATACACAAACAAGGAGTCTTGTCCAGGAAGAGTTTTCAAGAAAAAAGGTAGGTCATTGATCTAGCGAAGAAGAAGATAGTATAGCAGAGTGATAGGACAGAGCAGGAATGGGAAAGAGTAAATGAGGAAGACAGCGACAGTGGGAATTTAAAGCACTAAATTTCCAGAAAGTGGGGATACTATTTATACTGAAACCCCCGGCACCCCAACTGTTGCCGCAGTGAATTGATTGATTGATTGATTTATTGTTGCTTTAGGTCCAGCGGACTCTTCCGAGCCAAATCAGGACCGGACAACCCCCGATCCGCATAAAAGATCTGCTGAAACAACCCCAGTGGAAAAATTGAATGCCCTCCACCGGCCAGTCACTTTACAATAAAGACATCCCACGCGGGGGACGGCTGAGGGTTTACCTCAACTACGCGAACCCCCGGTTACAAAAACAAAATAGAATACAAACATCATTATAAATCATCAACAAAACACATACATATAAAATGCCTATATTGCTAACTAATACAATCATAGGAAGCCCTAGTGACCACCCGGCAGAAAGCGTCCAACACTCCCAAGCTGATCCAACAGACCTCATACACAAACAAGGAGTCTTGTCCAGGAAGAGTTTTCAAGAAAAAAGGTAGGTCATTGATCTAGCGAAGAAGAAGATAGTATAGCAGAGTGATAGGACAGAGCAGGAATGGGAAAGAGTAAATGAGGAAGACAGCGACAGTGGGAATTTAAAGCACTAAATTTCCATAAAGTGGGGATACTATTTATACTGAAAACCCCCGGCACTCCAACGGGGGTACTGTTGCCGCAGTGAATCTGTCTTGCCTACAAAGGAAAGACAGGTTTTCAACTGTGGCTTTCACTTTTCCCTTTATAGGTTTGAACAATCTACAGTGGCAAGATTGCTCATGACCCCAAGGGGTGCAGTGAATTGGTCATGCCTACAAAGTCAAGACAGGTTTTCAACTGGGGCTTTCACTTTTCCATTTATAGGTTAGAACAATCTACAGTGGCAAGATTGCTCATGACCCCAAGGGGTCAGGACCGGACAACCCCTAATCCGCATAAAAGATCTGCTGAAACAACCCTGGTGGTAAAACTGAAAGCTCTCCACCAGCCAGTCACTTTACAATAAAGTCATCCCACGCATGGGACGCTGAGGCTGTACTCTAATTTATCGAACCCCCGTTTACAAAAATAAAATAGAATACAATCATTAGAAAATATCAAAACACATACATATAAAATGCCTACATTGCTAAATAATAACACCATAGGAAGCCATAGTGACCACCTGGCAGAAAGCATCCAATATTCCCAAGCTGATCCAACAGACCTCATATACAAATAAGGAGTCTTGTCCCGGAAGAGTTTTCAAGAAAAAAGGTAGGTGACTGGTCTAGCAAAGAAGAAGATGGTATAGCAGATTGATAGAACAGAGCAGGAATGAGAAAGAGCAAATGAGAAAGACAGCGACAGTAGGAATTTAAAGCACATTTGGACGAGCTATACTCCAGGCCTTATGAATCTATTGTAGTGAAGCAGCAAAGTCGACCATGGGTAACCTCTGTGCAAATGTGAAATAACTACATCAACACAATAACAACACTGCAAGGTAGATAAATGCACAAGTTCATCAATATGTCCATTTATTAAAATTAAACAATATTATTATTTTCATTTCATCAATCTGTTAATCATTTTCAAATTTTATATTTTAATTAAACACAATTTGTTTTAAAACGCACCAACATTTCACATTTAGCTTACCGTACGTCATGACACACATTTGTCAGCTGCAGTTTAGAACGAAGGCATAATAATTGTTGAAGACATTTTAAAACATTTCACAAACCTTTCCTCTAAGTACCCCCCAAAATGGCACCGATTTTAATGTAAATAATAATAATAATAATAATGCCACAGTGACTTGTGGAACCGGCTTATCTCAAAATGTGGGGAGATTTATCACTGTACTTATGTTTTTTTTTTAATTTATGATAATGTATAATTAATTAAATTTAGTTATTTATTATTATTCTTCTTATTATTATTATTATCGTTTTTTATTTTAATATATTGTCCCAAATGCATTGTGTGTTCATAATGTTGATCAAGGCACTGGCCACTAAAAATAACACCACCCTAGCTTGCATGTAGCAGTAGCACATCACAGTCTAGGAGTGACCCTGCCCTCTGCCATACACTTTCTGCAAGTTTGTACCCAAATTCCTTCCACTGACCACTTCAATCATGTATCCCCCAATTCAAATTGATTAGAGTTTTAAAAATAAATCCTACAAATCAAATTCTCATTTCTATGCCTTTTTTCCCTCTAGATAAATGTAGATACATCATATGCCAAATACTCAAATCGGATGATGCAAACATATTTGTAAAAATAACAGCTTTTCTATTCATATTACACATTTTTCCTGTGGGGCAAATGCTTACTTAATTTCTGGTCTACAAAGTGCAACTTTAAAAAAAGAAAAAAAAAAGAAAACATACTGAACTCTGACCCAATGTGCCTTATTAGTTGATAGCGTCTTATCTGTTCGATAAAATGAACAAGAAAAACCCAAGAAATAAACAACTGTCAAACGGATAAGAAAAGAAAGCAGAAACTGGAAGTAGTGAGGAGTGGTTAGAGGAGTTACAACATTGACTTATTCTCACAAAAATGGTTAATCGTGAAATTTATTCATTAATTCATTAATTAATTTTATTTATTAAATTTTAATTTTATTTTTTACTTTAAATTTTTTTTAAATTTTATTTTATTTTATTCATTTATTCATTTTTATTTCTTTATTCATTCATTTTCATTAATTAATTGTATTCATTAATTTGATTTTTATATAAATAGTAGTGCTTAATTAATCTCTCTGATTTTTACACTTGGCTAGTGCTGAACACTTGAAAAAAAGATTTTTAATATTCCGAAAATGTGTGTTCTTACCTTGACAGTTATGGGTTTGTTTTATTTCTTCTTTCAGAAACCGAAAGCTGTTCAAATTAGGCAACTTCACGTTAGTTAGTTAGTTATTCATTGCTTACAGGGTCCAGTGGACTGCAAAGGGCCAAATCAGGACCACAAAATCAAGACAACAACTTCGCTGAAAGAGGACTCGCTCCTGATCTGCATAAAAGATCTGCCGAAAAAACCCTAGTGGTAACACCGAAGGCACTCCACCAGCCGGTCACTTTACAATAAAGGCATCCCACGCAGGAGACGCTGAGGCTATACACTAATTTATCGAACCCCTGTTGACAAAAACAACATAGAATATAAACATCATTATACAATAACAACAAAACACATAGATATAAAATGCCTACATTGCCAAATATTAACATAGGAAGCCCCAGTGACCACCTGGCAGAAAGCGTCCAATATTCCCAAGCTGATCCAACAGATCTCACACACAAATGAGGAGTTTTGTCCCTGAAGAGTTTTCAAGAAAAAAGGTAGGTGACTGGTCTAGCAAAGAAGAAGATAGTATATTAGATTGATAGAACACAGCAGGAATGAGAAAGAACAAAGGAGAAAGACAGCTACAGTGGGAATTTAAAGCACTAAATTTCCAGAAAGTGGGGATACTATTTATACTGAAACCCTCAGCACCCTCATGGGGGAAAACAATTTCATGTGCACATTTCGTTCTTCACTTAAATTGATAATGACTGTTTTGGGGTTTTTTAAATATTTGTTTTAATTCTTGGCATTACTTGAAAAGGTTTAAACAAAACTAAACATTTGTATTTTTCCTTGAAACATACTAGGTTGGGATTTGTTTTCTTCTTCTTTTCATTGATTTAGCATACAAATCACAAATCCCCAACTTTGCTCTATTGACTAACATAATTCAGCCATATGTGAGTGTGATAATAGTATGTCAACAACATCATTTCATTACATTAAAACCACACAGAATTGCTAAAACATTCAAATCGCTGGCATAAGGTAAAGGTAAAAGTGTCGCCATGGGAGACAGACCTCCCTTTTCTTTAGGCCAGCTTAGTGAGGGTGGGGCCTATCTCCTCTCCATCAATGCTATACCATCCCCAGTTCTAAACTGAGCCATTGACAGCTGTGAGGACTGTGGTGTGTTGTGCCCTTGTTTAATTCTTGAGGGTCATCAGGGCCCGTATTCAGAAAGACCACTTGCAAACCCTTTGATAAGTTGTTTATCTCAAGATATAGACCTGGCGGTAACTTTTTCTTACCTTAGTGCTGGAGAAAACTGCCGGTAAACTTAGCTCGTTATTCAAAAAGATCTACCTAACAATATGGTCCCTCCCTCGAGCTAAATTTGAAGCCCCCTCTATCACGCATGCACTCTTCGATGGCAATGACACAACAGCTTCCATGGCAGACAATGGATCACACGAAGGAAAAAGCAACTTTTCCCATGAAAAATATTTAGTTTAAGTAGAATTGAAAGATGAAACCAAAAGCAGTTTACTTTCGTACTTCGCTTTGATCATTAATCTACCATCAAAAAGAAAGTATTTTACAGCAATTTTACTGGCACAAGGATAAATAGAACTGGAAAGCTAGTGCTAAACACAGTTGCAGTGAAGGAAGATATCACGATGCCGGTTCGCATGTTGCAACTCCTCTCCTACTTCATCCACAATTCGCACGATGTCGATTCTTCGAAATTTGAATTTCCTGTAATGTTCTACATCATCAAGTATATTTAGAGGATTTCATCTGTCCCGAAAGACACTGTTCCTTCGTCTCTGATGCAAAATCATTACAAAAACAATTGCCTTCGCCATTTTTACCTCTGCAAGGGTATGAGTTACCAAGAGGGGTAGCGTCGATAAAATTATCGGCCGTTTGGCCGGGCAGTTTTAACTTCTCTGAATACCAGACAAGCCCAAACCAGCGGAAGGTAAAGAATTTACCCCTCCTCATGGTAAATTACCAGTGGGTATTGCCTTTTCTGAATAGGGACCCTGGTGGTCGACCTTCATGTATGCTCACCCGTTCAAGTACTAAACCTGCTCATAAAACATCACTATTGTGTTCTCAAACAAATACACAACTAAACCACTCAAGATAGGAGCTACAATTCACAAAATATAATTATGAACAGCAACTTCAAATGCAAGAAATTTGCTACAAAAACACAAAACCTATCAATGTTACTCAGGTTCGACAACTGGCCTGGTCCTTTCTTTGGCCAGCTTTCTCTCCAGGAACCTCCTTCGCGCTTCAGCAGCCTTGTCCTCCGATGTCTTCTTTGCGTACTTGACATCAGGATCCTGAATGTCTTTCTTTGTGTCCTTCTTGTCTCCATCTTGGCCCACAGCTTTCTTCGGTTTGGCTTTGGATTCATCGGCGGAAGACTCGCTCTCAGAAGCAGATTGGTCGCGGTCAGGGTTTTCCTCCGGCGGTCGTGCGGGCAACATTTCTGGGCTGGACTCTTTCTGAGCTGGTAGTGGTGGTTCATGACTCTTGCTGGGTTCGGCCTTTCTGTCTTTAGACTTCGACCTCGACCTGCTGTCTCTGTCCTTCCTTTTCCTGTCCGCTGAATGTGACCTCTTCTTTGCAGCCTCCCTTCTTTCTCTGGACCCTGACCGACGCCTTTCTTTCGGGTCTTTTGACCTTGACCTGCTTCTTTTCCTCATCCTCGTCTCGTCCTCTCCCTGTGGGGCCTTTCTGTCTCTGGAGGAAGACCGGCGATCCTTCCTTCTCTGCACAGGAGACCGGGAACGAGATCTGTTTCTCTTCCTGTGTCTCTCACCTGACCCTGGCCTGTGCCTAGAAGATTTGTCTGTCTTTGACCTTGACTTCTCGTGTTGAGATGACCTAGATCTTTCGGCATCTCTGGACGACCTTGACCTTTCCTCATCTTTGAAAAACCTGGACCGTTCTTCATCCCTTGATGACCTTGTCCTCTCTTTGGGTGACCTCGAGTCACTGTCGGATTCGTCCCTGTTTGATCGGTAGGAACGTTTGTCTGCTGTCTTTTTGTGGAATTTCTCCTGCGATACTTTGGTGTCCCTGAAAAGAGAGAACAAAAATAAGATCACATGATAGTTTCACATACACAAACTGGTTTCTGCATAAATACAAAAAAAAGTAGTGGCTAGAAAAGCCAGGCATCATGCATTTCTAAGGTTTTCCACTGCAATGTTGAGTAATCTAAATATAATTCGTAATTTCATTAACCCTTTCCTTATACTGACAATAATATAATAATAATAATAATAATAATAATAATAATAATAATAATAATAATAATAATAATAATAATAATAATAATATTTGCATAGAGCTTTTCCCTATTAAAACTTGCTGCATATAGATGAAATGGAACATAAAACTAATCAAATCTTTATTTTAAAAAAACCACCACAATGTTGTGTTTTTTTAAATAAAAAACAAAAAGACTTCTTTAGAGTAAAACTTTACAGCATAAAATAAATCACACACTGACACAGTTCAAATGAATTTCTAGATCATGTCATTATAACAGAGGGAGATAACCCCATATTGCACTCATCAGAAAATGAGTGAGCAAAATATAAAGAGAGTTCTTCCTCTTCCCTTTCATAGCAATTAACACCCCAACATAAGCAGGCCCTCTTGGGACTTGTGTAAGCCTCAGGATCTTTTCACATCCCAGTCAATTTTTACAGACAAGAAACCAGTATCTATAATGCACATGACATGTGGATAACAGCAATAATCTGTCACACAGCTAAGGTAATCAACTCAGAATTGTGGTTGCTCTTGGACATCATTATAAACAAGGTATAGGTAAAGATGTTCTCATAGCCTTTCAGTTATTGGGGAAAGAGGTGTTGGGGGTCTACATTTTCTCTAGGCCAGCTTAATGAGGGCGGCGCCTAGTTCCTCTCCTTTGCTGCTTTGCCTTATTTATTGATTGATTGAATCATTGTTATAGAGCTGTTTTCCAGCTCAAGAGCAGCTCAAGGCACTGGCCAATATAGGGCCTAACTCAAGCAGCCCGAGGCGCCCACTTGCAACCTTTTGGTGCACAGTCCGACGCCCAGACGATTGAGCACAATCTTGGGCAACCGGGGACAGGAAGAAAGGACCCAGTGCGTGCAGGGTGTATTTGTGTATCCGGCACTCACTAGTCTAGGACCTTCCCCGGTTCTAAACAGATCCAGACCCATTCACAACTGGGTGGACTGGGACATGTTGCATGCTTGTTTCATACTTTTGGTATCTTTGGCAGTCTCCTTCCAAGTATGATCACCCTATCCCATCCCGTAACTCGAAGGTGGTTGGAGTACCACAGATGATCGTTTCACCAGCCTACTCCATCTTTCTCTGGCCTCAGCAGTCCCAAATAGCTTCACTCGGTGCCAAACCAGTGCATTCTCGGAAGTTGTCCTCCCACCTCTTTTTCTGTCTCCCCTCTTCTTCTGCCTCCTTGCACCGTGCCTTGCAGGATGGTCTTAGCAAGGCCTGATGCTTTGGTGATGTGGCCATACCATTGGAGTTTCAGTTTCTTCACCACTGTGAGCAAGTCATCGTGCTGTGCTGTCCAATGGCTTGGTCTGTCGGACCGCCATTGGTGATGTGCTGGGTATAGGAAATGCCCAGAAGTCTTCTGCAGCACCTCATCTCCATGCTTTGTACTTTTCGTTGTAGATCTACTCTAAGGGTCCATGTTTCACAAAAGTATAAGATGGAGATGACAAGGGGGTGCAGCAATCATACCTTGGAGTGTAGACTGATGGTCCTGTCTTTCCAAATGGGCTTCAATCTTGTCAGGGCCACAGTTGTGTATGCTATCCTGAAGAGGACTTCCTGTCTGGACCCACTGTCTGATACAATTGCTTCTAAATATTTGAAGCTATCATGTCGTGGTCATCCATCCAAGTACTAACCCTGCTCAACATACATTGGCAAACCAACAAGACTGCAATCATCCATCATCATCCTCCACTTCATCATCATTATCATCGTCAACATCATCATCACCATCAACGTTACCAATGGTTACCTTTGTGGATCAGAATCACTGCCAGAGTCTCCTTCCCCATCAGACTGGAGCTCTTCTTTCACTTTAACTCTGAAAACAAAAACAAAACAAAAAATTAAACAAAAATTATTTACACATTTTTATTAGACATCTTAGCATGTTACAAAGAGATTCTCATCACTGAGAACAGTATGGTAACTATCCATGTGGCATTCATACATCCCTTTCGGAGCAGTCAAATTTCCTATTAATCTCCAACCTTGTACTGATTCAAGGCTGGCACTAAACATTCTGGCACAGGTAAAGCTTTTACTGTTTTGAGGGAATACATTATTTTCAAAGCAAGTCATGGAAATTGGAGTAGAAGTTTTATTTGTATCAGTTTTGCTGGGGAATTTCATCCCAAGAATAACGACCAAAATAAAAAATTAAGCAGTGAATCACATCTAATCATCGGAACAAAACATCAGGTCATATTACAATCTGAATAAAACATATGGTTGTATCTCAACAAAATATTGAGCCATCGAAACACATAATAAACTGAACACAACATTGGGTCGTAGTAAAATATACGTAATGGGAACAAAACTTCGTACCCATACTAATCTTAACAACCTATCCTATCCTATCCTGTCCCGTAACCCGAAGGTCGTAGGGGCACCACAGATGATCGTTTAACCAGCATACTCCATCTTTCTCTGTCCTCAGCAGCCCTGATGGCTTCGCTCAGTGTCAAACCAGTCCATTCTCTAATGTTGTCCTCCCACCTACTAATCTAAACAACATAAGCAACAAACAAACATTGCACATACTTGTCTTCCTCGGCCTCTCCGAGAGCGGTGCCCGTGGTTTCACGGTACAAGTAGCGATAGAAACCACTCATGTCTTTCTGCTTGGTGACATTCAGCATCTCTGCAAAATACACACAAAGTCCTGACACCATAAGGAATGTCTTCGAAAGACATCAAGCTAAAAGAAACAGCATTCTGGTTTCGAAACAATGGTGAAAAAATTAACCATCCACAGAAGACGTAAAAATGAAGTTCAGAGAAACAGTGTTGGTGCATTGTAACAGCGGAGAAGACCAATGTAGGTTCTCATGCATGCTTTATTTTATTATGTGCTCGAATGCATAAGAATTAGTCTTTAACCGCTCTGTTTTGTGTGTTTCAGATATGTGGCCTTTATAAAGCAGTCCTTTTTTTTTTAAAATTATTTTTAAAAATTATAATTATAACAATTATTATTATTTACTTATTATTATTATTAATAATAATAATAATAATAATAATAATAATAATAATAATATTATTATTATTATTATATTTTATTATTTTTTTAAAATTATTATTATTATTATTATTATTATTATTATTATTATTATTATTATCATTATCATAACTATTCACACACACAGACGTACATTCACTGAACTTGTAGAAGATGGCGGAGTAGTGGGGTCGAGGGATCAAATAATAACTAAATACAAAATCTGTGCTAAACCTCCCAGAGCTATCCGCAAATAAAATATAGCAACACACGATCATCAAAGCACAGAAAAGTCAAAGCCTGCAAGGGGGTCTCCTTCGGATGGAAAGTATAAACGGAGGTCTAGTTTGTGCACGCACACATTCCATTTCATGAACTTTAAAGATCTTGACGCTCATGTCCTAGAGGGATGAAGTGCTGGCTACACAAGCACACACTAGGTCCCTTTTTCCCCACCCCCAGTCATCCAGGAGTGTGCTCAGTGGTCTGGGCATCAGACTTTGTGCCCAAAGGCGGCAAGCGAGCGCCTCGGGTGGCATGAGTTAGATTTTACTTTGGCCAGCGCCTTGAGCAGCTCTTAAACTAAAAAAGCGCTATATAAGATTAATTTAAAAAAAAATAAAATAAAAAATAAAAAACGGGAAGTGGAGGGGTGGGGGGAGAGGGAGGAAAGAAGGGGGAGGAGTGCCTCGGGTGATGTGAGTTAGATCTTGTATCAGCCAGCGCCTTGAGCAGCTCTTGAGCTGGAAAAAGCGCAAATATAAAAATTATTAAATAACCAAAATAATTCAACCAACAACGCTTTACTCCCTCCCACCACTCCCATCCCTTTTACACACCACACATCCACAAAAGCCCACAAACCACTTCTCTCCCTTACACCCACCGTTTGTCTCCCTTGCTCTCTCTCCCTTTACCTTCCATGGCGGCCTCCTTCCGCTCTTTCTCCTCCTGCTCCTGCCGCTCCTCCATCTTCTTCTTGTAGGCGGAGGTGACGAAGGCCTCTTTGTCCGCGTACTCGCTTCCCTCCTCCTCCCTCTCCTTCTGTACTTTGCGCTCCACCCGTCTCTCTTCCTCCCGCTTGCGCACCTCCGCCATCTTCAGCAGCCCTGCGATATACTTTGGCTGGGGAACGGAAGTAAATGAAACAAACTTTCATCAAGTCAAGTCAAGTCCTCTTGAAGACATCCTAAGACATCAGATTTTTGTTTTCAAATGTGTTATACAAAAAAAAAAACAACGTCTCGCCTGTTTGGGAATGGTACTACAACACAAGAAAAACAATAACAAAACCAAAACCAATATTAGCCTCCGTTCACTCATATTCCAAAAAGCATACAACACATGGCGCCAAAAACGCCGCCATGAAACAAAAACAGACTAGCAGCACACACGCACCAGCTCACTCATTTTTAGTGATGTAGCGTTACTGAGTGTGTAGGGAGCGGGTGGAGAGAGGAAAGTGGGGGGAGGAGGGGGAGGAGGAGGGAGAGGAGATGGGGATGGGGATAGAAAGAAGGGAATGGGGTATGAAAAACATCAACAATGTTTCTCACAAACATCGTAATGTAATAGTAATCTATGATATAGCTGGCATTCTCCTTCTTCTTCTTCTTATTATTATTATTATTACTCAATTTCATGGCTTTGCCTTTTTTTAACAAACGTTGATTTCTATATATACAGAAAGATTCCTTTCAGATGATAGTATAAACCAAGTTCTCATCGGTGCACACACGCATTCCATTGCATGGACTTTAAAGATCCTGACGCTCATGTCCTAGATGGGCGAGTGCCAGCTATACAAATACACCCAGCATGCACTAGGTCCCTTCTACCCATCCCCAGTCACCCAGAACTGTGCTCAGTCACGTGGGCGTCAGACTATGCACCCAAAGGTTGCAGGTGGGCGCCTCGGGCGGCTTGAGTTAGATCCTGTATTGGCCAGTGCTTTGAGACTGGAAAAGAATTTCATAAAAGTGATAAAATAAAAAAATAATAAATAAATAATGGACACTGCACACAATTCCCCTTGTGAACGTTTATAAGGACAATAAATGATTTCTGTATTCTGTCTTTGGACAGTGCTCCGACTCCTTTGCTGTATCACTTCCGGTCAGACGGTTACTCATGTCACTATCATAAATAACCACAGGGATTTGTCAGCAGACAGGCAAACTTTCTGGACTTGGAAAAATGTGAGGGAAAAAAACCCATGTAAGTGATAACTTCAAGTCAAATGAAGTCAAAACAATGTTCTTACTCATCATGAAAAAGTTCTCACATCCTACCCTATATTTCTAGGTCTATTGTAAGCTGTAATGATGCTTTCTATGCTAAGCAATACGTGCTATGCAAATTGACATTGACAAAAACTTTATAATTCACAATATATAACTTCTTTCTTAAATTACTTTTTGAAAAAAAAAATCGCTTACTTGTTGTTAAATACTGACATAAGAATAAATTTGTCATTAAGTTCATAAATTGTTTTGTATATATATATATGTGTGTACATGCTTGTGAAAATATAAAATCATATTATCAAAAATAAACTTTCAATAACAAAAATCTGATTGGGTCTGATCCTACCTTTCTATCTTGCTTGTTCTTCTCCTTGATGTCCGTGTCCATCTTATCCAGTTGGATGTCGTTGTAGATCTCATCGTACTTGTAGATGTTCGGGTCCTCTTGCAGCGCCTTGTCAATTTCCAACTGGGTCTGCTTCCTGACCTTTGACCTCGCTGCTTCTTTGTTCACTGATTGGTTTACGGGGCCTATGCCGGTGTCCTGAACCGATCAAACAATATGATTTCTGAATAGGACCTGTCATTAGGGGTCATGCAACACTTTGAAGTTTTCGCGTGTGTTTTTGACGGCAAAGCATCCCGTAAAATTGGACCTTGCATGTGTATTTCATTTATTTTCGAAGGTACTGTACATGTGCATTTGTGTATGTTGTGTTGTGTGTGTGTGGCTAGAAGCTCATTGGATAGTGAGTTGATTTCCTATACCAAAGGACGCGGGTTCAAACCCAGCCAGCGACGAACTTATGTGACATAGGTCAGTTAGGGTTTTCTCTGGGTACTGTGGTTTCCTCAGTCCCTTCAAAAATGGTATCGGATGCAATCTGTCCAAAGTTTAAAAAATAAACATTTGATTTTCTTTTCTGTCTTATAGTCTAATAGTAACAGCAACTTGTATTTACACCACATGTTTGATTGATGATTGTTTTTGTTGAGTATGTAGGAGTGTCTGTAACATTTGAGCATGTATGTTGGTTCAGATCACCACGCTTTGAGTCTGATGTAGGAATAAGGCTAGTATAGCATTCATTATTATTATTATTATTTTTTTTTTTTTTATTATTATTATAGTGTGTTTCTGATATGAGACTGAGTTGAATGTTTGTGCATGACTGCGACAAGTCAAATAACTGAATAATTAAAGCCTCTCCCCTCCCCCCCCTCCTCCCAAATATTACTATACTTCTTCTTCTTCTTTTGTTGGGGGCTGCCACCCTCAGCTTATTGAGGACTCTGCAGCCAAATGCTGGGTATGTTCTTGTTACTGGCACTCACCCGTCTAGGACATGAGCGTCAGGATCTTTAAAGTCCGTTATGATGGAGTGCATGCGACACAGACTAGACCTCGGTTTATACTCTCATCCGAAGGAGTAGGAAACGGGAGTAAAGTGTCTTTCCCAGGGACACAACACAATGGCCCGGACAGGGCTCGAACCCGGGACCTTCAGATCCGCAAGCCAAAGCACTACCATTAGACCACCGCGCCTACCTATATTTGAGCCTTTGTCAAATAGTCACTAGAATAAATATTGATTGAGTAATGCTCACAGCATGCTCAGAGCAGAATTTTACAACAGTTAAGTCTTGTGTTCCCAACACATACAAAAGAAAACATTTTTCAAGACTTAAGCAGCTAGACTAGATCATGCAACAGGTCTACTAAGATATAATTTTGAAGAAGAAGAGTGAAATCATAGACAATTTGACAATATAACAAAACAAACCTCATCGCTATCATCACCAAACACATTTGCTGAAGCTGGTTTGAGGACTGTTCCTTTGGCTGCCTTGCCCTTTGGGATAATCAATCCATACCTGTCATTGTCAACACAAAAACATACATTAAAAAATAAATAAATAAAATGGTTAAAAGGCACCACAATGAGAGATGAGATGTAAGAGATGTGGCGAGCAACGGAGAAATTGCTAACTATTTATTATTATTTTTTTTCAGAGTTGAAACTGAATCATTTTACATTACAAAAACAAACAAACAAAATATTTCCAACTACAAAGAAGAGCATCAAACGCATCATAACAAAATTAAAGTGCGTGAAAGACAATTGCTACACAAGAAACTGTGATAACAAGCATTTAGCGACAATGAGTTTGCACAAAATTATAGAAGGAAGATAAGAAATTCTAGCCCAAAACATTCTTTATTTATCACTTCACCCTGCTTTGGATCCGGAGGCCGCCATCTTGATTGAAAATGCTGCTCCAGAGTCGCGTCCCTTACTCTGTTTCCGCAAAATATCTGGGAGACACGCCCACTTAATGCAGTGCGAAGACTCGACGTCTGCTCTTTTATTATGTAAATCGAAGCATACAATCAGACGGCCGCTACTACATGGAAGACCTTTTTACGGTAAGCTGAAATAAAGAAAGAAGCACGAGTAAATTATGTTTTGGATTTTATATTCTGGATTCACTGCACAACTGCGACTCGGTAAAATGCACGTGTATATTGACCACTCTAAATAGCAAAACTGTTCGTTGGAGTGTGAAAATGTCCCTCAGTCATTCATTTACTCAATCACTATACTAACCCACTGTAATTATGGATAGTGATTATAGATAACAAAAAAAAAAAAAAAAAAGCTTTCTATTTTAGACTGAATGCGTGAGAGAGTATTATGAGGTATACCTAGTATATATAGTAGTACAAATCATTATGGAGGTATACCTGGTATATCTAGTAGTACAAACCATTAACCGTCCAAAAATAATGACGACGGCCACGATGATGATGATGATGATGATGATGATGATGATGACGACGACGACCATAGTTGTTGGCGATGACGTACGTGAGTGTGAGGTACGGTGGCCTAATGGTAGTGCTTTGGCTTGCGGATCTGAAGGTCCCGGGTTCGAGGCCTGTCGGGCCTTTATGTTGTGTCCCTGGGAAAGACACTTTACTCCCGTTTCCTACTCCTTCGGATGAGAGTATAAACCGAGGTCTAGTCTGTGTGTCGCATGCATTCCATCATAGCGGACTTTAAAGATCCTGACGCTCATGTCCTAGACAGGTGAGTGCCGGTAACAAGAACACACACAGCATGCACTTGGTCCTTCTCCCCGATCCCTGGCTGGCCAGGATAATGCTCAGTTGTCCGGGCGTCAGATCATGCGCCCAAAGGCTGCGGGCGTCTCGGGCGGTTTGAGTTAGATCCTGTATCGGCCAGCGCCTAGAGTCTGGTCAAGTACGGCGAGATAAGTGCGCTATAAAAATCCTCAATAATAATAATAATAAATACTATAAGTACGATAATAGATTGAATGCGTGAGAGAGTATGCGAGGTGTACTAATTAAGCTACGATTTATAAATCATTCAGCTATGTCATTCACTATCTATCAGTATGTTCCCTTCTAGTAGTACAAACCATTAACCGTCCAAAAATAATGACGATGATGATGACGACAACGACGGCGACGATGATGATGATGACGACGACGACGACCATAGTTGTTGACGATGACGTACGTACGACGACGACGATGATGATGATGATTACGACGACGATCGTGATGATGACGACGGCGACGATGATGATGATGATTGATGATGATGACAGGAATAGACAGAATGCCTGACAGCAGTGTGACCTCGGTGCTCAGGGCGCAAAAGCTAGGCAAGTGCCAGTGTTGTTATTGCTATCTCGTCGTCGTCGTCGTCGTCGTTGTTGTTGTTGTTGTTATTGTTGTTTGGTGGTGGCGGTGGTGATTATGAATAAGAAAAGTTATTTTCTTCTCTTGACATTTGTAGAAGAACTGAGCATTATGGTCAGTTGTATGTATAATGTTATTGTTCTCGTAATTGTTGTTTTTGTCCTCTTTCTTCTTCTTCCCCCCATCCAACTCCTCCTCCACGTACACCTCTCTCTCTCTCTCTCTCTCTCTCTCTCTCTCTCTCTCTCTCTCTCTCTCTCTCTCTCTCTCTCTCTCTCTCTCTTCTTCTTCTTCTTCTTCTTCTTCTTCTTCTTCTTCTTCTTCTTCTTCTTCTTCTTCTTCCCGTCATGGAATCATCCATAACTTCTTCCAGTCAATTTCTTCTCGTCATGGATCCTTCTATAACTTCTTCTAGTCATGGATTCTTTAATAAAAGTGTTCCCGTCTTCTTTCTCGTTTTTCTCCTTATCATCCTCTTCGTCTTCATCTTTTGCATTTTCTCAAAAGTAAATTGTTTTTGTTATTTCAAAACGGATTGAATATATTGGATTGTTGATGGTGATATTCTCCCGGGATTTTGGGGTTGATTGATGGATTCATCCATCTGGATTTTGTTGATTGGTTTTGACTTCATTTGGTTTAGCTTTGTTGTTGTTGTTGTTGTTGTTGTTGTTGTTGTTGTTGTTGTTGTTGTTGTTGTACATTGCCTTTTTCAACGGGAGTTTGGAGAGCGGTGAGATAGTGAGAAAAGAATCATCACTATACCTGCGCTTTAGGCAATTCTTGAGCTGGAAAAGCGCTATTTGAGAACGCTAAATAATAATAATAATAATAATAATAATAATAATAATAATAATAATAATAATAATAATAATAATAATAATAATAATAATAATAAAAAGAAGAAGAAGAAGAAGAAGAAGAAGAAGAAGAAGAAGAAGAAGAAGAAGAAGAAGAAGAAGACAATGTTTGTGAATTTTAAACAGTACGTGTAACTTTGATGTTGATGATTGTGTCTGATTTTATTTATTCCTTCAGTCACTCATTGATCGATTTATTCATTGTGCACAGGTCTGACGATCGGGGTGTTCACTTCCCTGTTGGTGGTGTTGGCCGTGCTGGTCATCGTGGTGTACAAACCACGTCGGCTGCCAAGCAACGGATCGCCGCGGTCCTTGACCTCCGGCTCCTGGTCCTTCCCGTCTTTATGTATTTGTGGCTTGGGGTCAAATTTGCCCGTTTGATTTCTACCAAATAATAAACTTCGCCTTGGGAGACACACACACACACACACACACACAATCTTTGTGCAGAACACCAGTAGCAGGTGTGTCTGACCTAAGGAGTCATTTCAGGAGTCCATTGACAGTACCTTATATATAAAATGCTTATCAGGTGCTTTACTCCGGGGAATGAGAGGACAACAGGAAAGCTCCTCCCCTCCCCCCTCCTCAACCCCATCCTCTCTGCCGCCAACGATCTGCCCCTGTGGATTTGTGCCATAGATACAGATGGCCATCTCCCCTCGATCTTTCAGCTCGTTAGTGTTATCATATAGACTTGCTGCAAATACCAATGAAGTGACTGATTTTTTCTCAAGCATAAGAAGAGGCTTGAATAAATTCCTCATGAAAACAAAACGAAACAGCTCCATCTTCATGCGATCACAAGTATCCTCATTTTTGTTTTGGCTGATAGCAAAAAAAATCGGTAGGAACCTGTAACTGTTTGAACGAGAATTGCACGGCCAAAAAGGGTACCATTTCTAAACCTGTCAAAACATTAATACTTTGTTTGGTTGACTTAGACCACACAGCACAGCTTTGCCGAGGATAGCAGAGGCTTGAGTTCCACTCTCCACGAATGGTAACATAAAGAGGCCAACCCTAAAAACTCGATCGGCTGCTCTTCATCTACGCAGTGCGGACTGGGGATTTTACTGTAATGTACATTCCCACGTCGCAAGAGCTTGCATTTACCTGTGACAATAATGTTCCAGGAGAAAGACGACTTTGATTTTTAGTTTGCTGGTTGGTTGGTTTTAATTTTATTTTTCGTTTTTTCCGCCGTTTTTTTTTTCTTCCTCTCCCCCATTTCTCCCCCCTCCCCTCTCACCACTAGTATGTTTTTAATCATCATAAGCATGTTTAAGCTAACAATAGCCAAATAGGAAAATGAACAAGCTAGGCTTGATGTATGTTCTGCACTGAGAAAATAATGTTAAACATGATGTGCCTTACAAGTATGCATCGTGTTGTGATTAATATAAAATAAAGAAAGTAGAAAACAGATGGGGAAAAAACCCAGAGAGACGAATGAGAGAGAGAGAGAGAGAGAGAGAGAGAGAGAGAGAGAGAGAGAGAGAGAGAGAGAACAATTTTATTTTACAAGACTAAAAGAGTAAGCTTAAGCACTGAGGGTGTGCTTTTTTACATCTTACCCTTGTGGCTTGAACAATAGTAATAATTAGTATAACAAAATAACTTTATAACAATAATATCATAATGTAGAGAGAGGGAGGGATATATATATATATATATATATATATATATATATATATATATATATATATATATAGAGAGAGAGAGAGAGAGAGAGAGAGAGAGAGAGAGAAAGAGAGAGAGAGAGAGAGAGAGAGAGAGAGAGAGAGAGAGAGAACAATTTTTTGATAATGTACTGTCAGGTATACAAACCTTATGATACAATAATACATAAAAAAAAGAATACGTAAGCATTATTTGATCGTGAGAAATTCTTGATTTTTTTAATGGATTAATTTTATTACTTTATTTATAAATTAAATGATTTTTTTTAATACATCTGGAATTATTTAGTTTGTTAACAGACTTTAAATACATTGAATGGATTGGTTTACGTGTAATGACGTGAAGTGAAGTGACAAGTGACACTGAAGAATGTTAATACCTTATCATCTAGTACCCCAGCTAGTGCAACATTACCTGTCTATGCAATGATGATATAGAACCGTAACTTGACTGATTTGTGTACTTCTGATCAATGCTTTTGTGTGAATAATGTAAGCCTATAGTCCTCTGGACGAGAGTATAAACCGAGGAATAGTCTGTACATGCACGCATTATATAGCACGGATCATGTTCTAGACGGGTGAGCGCCGGCTACACAAATACACCCAGCACGCACTAGGTCCCTTCTCCCCATATCCAGTCACCCACGATTGTGCAAATTAAGTGGTCTGGGCGTCCGACAATGTACCCTGTCACGTGGGTTTCTGGGTTTTAGGGCTCTGCACAATGGAATGATGTAAACCTCACGCTTTATCCGATGGGAACTGCTAGTTAGTCACCCTGTGGAGTACTATAATAAATTTATTTATTTAGCTCGGTCTGTGGTAAGGCTGGGTTATAGAGATAGATAGAAAAATGGTAAAAGATTACTGTCACACTAGCTTTCACACGGCTATGAATCATATGTAGTCCAGCCACTTGATAACAGTTAAACATCACACATTTATTTCTTCTACTCTATACAAGATTTTCCAAGTACTAATCTACCTTAAACGTTAAATAGTCACTGTGAATAATTCGATCGCTGATAGTCTATGCAGCTAATAGTTCATCCTTGGGCACTGGATGTTATAGTTCATGAGAAGTGGACTACTGTGGTCCTGTAGCTCTCAGCTTTTGTGCACACACGACTATAGACTTAACTGTGTGTCTGGCGTGCTGTGCTGTGGTCGGTTTCCTGACAACTTGGGTTGTCTTCTTCTGGTTCCTTCCCTGTGGGTAGACTGGTTGGCTTTCCTCGCGCAATGCTGGGGATACCGCTGCAGCCAACTCCTGCGTCGACGTGGTTTCGTCTGAGGCAGTGTTGGGCGCACTATAGAATGCCTGTTCGTCTTCGTGACAATATCAGGCCAGTGGCTACTTGAGTCAATTCGGATTTACACAAGTACTGCGTCCTAGTCTTTTCTGAAGAGAACTACTGCTCCTGTGTAGCTCTGTAGCTGTTATCTCTTCCTCGGTTTTAACTCGACTGAATTAAGCTATGCTAGGTTTTGACACAGTCAGAACTGGCTCTAACCGCTCTGCCTGCGTCTCATTGGTTAAACCTTTCTCGCCTATCGTAATTACGATGATGTCATTGCCTTCGCTTACCGTCCACTACCACTGTGTGTAGGCGGCAGTGCGCTATTTCTACGCTTGATTACTTCCATCGTCTGCTGCCTAACATTGAAATTCTAAGATTACATAGACTAACCAAGCTAAATATTAAAATAAGCAGAGTAAAACTGGTCCGTCCATGACAGGCTCCCTCAACTGAAAAAAAGGCGATGACTACTGGCTTCGACCTTTTTCTACTACAGGGCCTAGTTTACCACTGCGCTATCCTAGGGTCCTATTTACATATTAGTTAAGTTGCTCTACCTGAGCTGCAATGCTATGCCAGGTAGCTATGGACTCTAGTGACAGGGTTTTACTGGACGGGGACGAATTCTGGTGCTGTGGCCCTTAGTTGTGTTGGGTGGGCGACAGCTGCTGTGTCCTCCACGAGATGGCGACTGAGGTAGTCGGCTCCGTGGTTCTCTTTGCCGGGGATGTACTCGATTAGGAATGAGTATGCCTGAAGGGTGAGTGCCCATCGCATCAGGCGCGAGTTCAAAGACTTGGAGGCTGCCAGGAACGATAGTGGTGGGTGGTCCACCTGAACTGTGAAGTGGGTCCCATACAGGTAAAGTTGGAATTTCTGTATGGCCCAGACTAGTCCAAGGCATTCCTTCTCCGACGTGGCGTAGTGGGTCTCGGCGGGTCTCAACTTTCTGCTGGCGTAGGCGACAGGGAATAGCGTCTCTGCATTCCTGGGGTCGCGCTGTAGCAGTACTGCTCCGAGGCCTAAGTCGCTTGCGTCGGTGCGAAGAACGAATGGCTGAGTCAAATCCGGTAGGTGGAGTACTGGCGCCGATGTCATTCTGTCCTTGAGTGTTTGGAATGCTGTCTCACATTCCGCTGTCCATACGACTTTGTCCGGGGCGATTTTCCGGGTTCCATTTGTCAGTGGCACGGCGATGCTGTTGTAGTTGGGGATGAATTTCTGGTAGAAGCCGCAGAGTCCGAGAAATGACTGCACTTCCTTCTTGGTCCTGGGCCTAGGAGCGTCGAGTAGGCTTTTCACTGTCTTTTCTACCGGTCGCAGGCTTCCTTGACTGATGGTGTGTCCCAGAAATTCTAGTTCTGTGAATCCAATCTGACATTTGGTGGGTCTTGCCGTCACTCCCGTGTCTCTGAGGCGTGCGAGTAGTTGTTGTAGGAGCGTGACATGTTCCTCCCACGTAGGTGTTGCGATGAGGATGTCTCCATAAACGAATGTAGGTGCTCGCTGCTCAGGGGTGCCAGGAGTTTCCGCATCATGGCGCTGAAGATGCTGGGTGCGTTGTGGAGTCCGAATGGAAGTACGTTGAACTCGAAGTGTCCTTCCATAGTGCTAAACGCTAGGTACTTTCGGACTTGCGGTTGCACTGGTATCTGGTAGTATCCTTTGCTGAGGTCGATGCGTGAGAAGTACTTTGCTCGCTGTAGCTTGGCAAATAGGTCTGTCTGGTCCGGGAGTGGCTCTGGCTGGAATTGCGTTACGGCATTCAGCAGTCTGAAGTCGATGCACAGTCGATGCTCTCCGTTGGGATTTCGCAACAATACCGTGCCTGCACTGTAGGGTGAAGTAGACTCTGAGATGATTCCGGCTGCCAGTAAAGTGTCTATCTCTTCCTTGATGGCTCGCTGCTGCGACAGTGGCATCGGGTAGAGCTTCTGGCGGACGGGTGTTGGGTCGGTCACCGTTAGTGTTACTTCGACGAGGTCTGTCCTCCCTGGTCGGTCTGTGAGCACAGTCTGATGTTGTCGAATGACCTGTAGTACTTGCTGTTGCTGTTTAGCGGCTAGGTCTCCGTTGAGTATCACGTCTTTGTAGGTTTCTTTGGAGTGCAGGGGATACTCTACTGCATTGGTCTCCATGCTTTCTCCTTCTTCCGCGATGGCGATGGCTAGCAAGTTGTGCGTGCTGGGGGTCGCTGGTCGGTCCGTGTATTTCTTTAGGAGATTGATGTGGTGGTATCGGGCTCTCCCGTTTACCTCTACTTGGTAGACTGTCTTGGATTTCTTGGCAGTCACCCGATACGGTCCTCTCCAAGCGATGTCCAGCTTGTTGGTTCCACTTGGAAGTAAGAGTAGCACTTGATCGCCGACTTGCAGTTCTCGGTCCTTCGCGTGGCGGTTGTAGTACTTCGCCTGACGGGCTCTTGCCTTCTTCAGTGCTTCACCAGCTTTCTTCCACGTTGCTTTGAGGGTTTCCTGCAGGTCTGCGACGTACTTGGTGGCACCTCTTGGTGTGTCGTCTATCTTGGCTTCCGTCCAACTTCTGCGTAGGGCTTCTAGCGGTCCTGCTAGAGGTCTGCCGAATAGAAAATGTTGACGGGGTGTAGCCTGTGGCTGCATGGGGCGTTTCTCTATATGCGAACAGTGCCGCATTCACGTAGGTGTCCCACGGTTCTGGATTGTCGTCGGCGACTTTCCTGAGTATGGTGAGAAGGGTTCCATTCAGTCTTTCTACTTGTCCGTTGCTGGCTGGGTGGTAATATAAAGGTTGTGTGCGAATGTGATGAACTTGTATCAACTCGAACACGTCTTGCATCAGGCGGCCGGTGAACTGAGATCCGTTGTCCGTTCTAATGCTGTCCGGGAATCCGACTCTGGTAAAGATGGCGATGAGTGCATCTGCAATCTTCTTGGTGTCGATCGCTGGCAACGGGACTGCTTCGCACCACATCGTACATGCGTCGACGAGTGTGAGTAGAAATCTGTTCCGCTTCTTGGTCATGGGCAGTGGTCCTACTATGTCTACTGAGACTTGCTGGAATGGCACGCCGACTACTACTGATGGTCCTAAGGTAACTGGTACGGTGTGATGTCGCGGGGAATATCGTTGACATTGGTGGCAAGATTTCACGTAGCGCTTGACATCCTCCGTGATTCCTGGCCAATAGTAGTGTGCGCTGATTCTCTGCACTGTGGCTCCAATTCCCATGTGTCCGCTGAGTGGCATGCTGTGGCCTAATTCTAGTACTTGGGCTCGAAGGGTGGCTGGTAGTACTAGTTGGGTGTGATCTCCATCTCCTTGTCGATGTAGAACTCCCTCTTCCCTGTAGAAGTCTCCCTTGTGCGGGGGTGTGTGCGCCTTGGGTAGCTTCTGGAAGCACTTCGCTATCGAGGCGTCCGCTTTCTGTGCTGTTTTGATCTCTTCGAGTCCTGGGTTCGGAGCTAACTCGGGCTGGGGTGGTTGGTTTTTAGCTTGGGCCCTGGTTTGCACTGCAGCTATCTCTACAGTTTTAGGGGGCGTGCCTAAGAACACATACCTACAACCTAGCACTAGATCATACAGGGGTTTCTGTAAAACAGCTGCTTGGATTCGTCCTGTGACGTACCTACTCTCTACTTCTATCCAAGCTATTGGGCAAGTAGTCGTCGGTTTCGTCAAGTCTGCTCCTTGTAGTTCGACTGTCTTGTCCGTCAAGTCCGCGCGCGATACAAGAGATTCGCTAACTATCGCGTCGTATGATAGACCTGTGTCATACAGACAGTTCGCTTCTTTTCCGTTGACCTTGACCGTGTCTGTCACCGATGGGTGATCTCCGATTGTGTGTGGCTTGTTACCGCTACTTTGAGTTAGAACTCAGTGCGCTGGCCGGCTTTCGCGCTCTTCCCTACGTTGTGCGGCCAACTTGAAACATTCTGCGGTGGAGTGATTGTTTCTGTTGCAGAACGAACAATACCGTTTCTGTTCTGCGGGACCTCTTTTCCCGAATTCCGTGTTGGGTCCTTTATTTTGCCCAGGTCTGGGGTTATTCGGCTTATTCGCGGTGCGCTCTTCCCGGTTAGGGCTTCTTTTCTGTGCCTCTTTCCCGTTAGGCTTTAGGTCTCGCCTGAAGCTCTTGGCTTCTCCGTGGGCGGCCACGTACCTATCTGCGACCTTGACCAGATCTTCCAGTCTTTCCGCGCCCTGCTCTACTGAGAATGTCCTCAGCTCGGGGGTCATGGTTTCCCGTAGCTGTTCCCATACTAACAGTTCTGTCAGTCCATCATACGTCTTAGCCGTGGCTGACTGGCTAATCCACTTATCTAGCATTGTGGACAACCGATCCGCGAACTGCGCATAACTCTCTCCTTTCACTCTCCGATTGGTGCGGAATTTTTGCCGGTAGCATTCTCCTGTCAGTTCGAATCCCGTTAGGAGTGCCTCTTTTACTTTGTGATAGTCAGTCACTCTGTCAGTCGGTAGCTTACTGTAGATGTCATAAGCCTTTCCTCTAAGCCCTTGACTAAGCTTGAAAGACCAATGAGTGGGATCTAGTTTATACTCAGTTGCTAGGCGCTCAAACCTAGTCAGATAGAGATCTAGACCTTCTTCTCTCTCATTGAATGTTCCCAGTGGAAATGACATTCCTTGTACAGGGTTGGATGCTACCTCTAGCTGATGTGAGTGGGGAGGGGTTGAGGAAGAACTTGAAGCTCCTGATCCCAATCTTCTTAGCTCTAACTCATGCTGTCTGTCTTTTTCCTTTTCTGCCCTCTCATACTCCCATCTCCTAACTTCTGCTTCTCTCTCTGCTGCTACCTTCTTCTGTTCTCTTTCTGCCTCTAGCTCTAGTTTCTTCTGCTCTGCTTCTAGTTCTAGTTCGGCTTTTTTCTGTGCAGCTTCTAATTCTAATTTCTTCGCCTCTCTCTCGGCTTCTAACTCTGCTTTTCTGTGTTCTGCTTCGAGTTTCTTCGCCTCTCTCTCTGCTTCTAACTTCCTTGCCTCTCTCTCTGCTTCTAATTTCTTCGCCTCTCTCTCTGCTGCTCTCTCTGCCTTAGCCTCCTGTTTCTCTACCTCTGCATTGATATACGCAATTAGGTCTCCCCTTGCTAAGTGTAAAGCTTCTCCCAATTCCTTGAAGCGCAATCTCAAGGCCACTGGGGCCGACATTGTCAAAAGTGTCTATGAACAACCTCTGAATCACGTGGAATATCAAAACACTAGCAATATTGCAAATCAATAAAAACAATGCAAAGACCATAAAATTCGTAATCAATAATAGAATAAAACAAGAGTCAAATGGCATACAACAGTTATTTAAGCAAAACCTGCAAAAGAACAATGCAACATACAGGCACAAAAATAATTGAAGCAAAAAAGTTTTTAAGTAAAGTGTATTGCACCAAAAACTGAGTCCTTGCCTACACCTACAACTATTCTAAGTTATTTTACTACTACTACTGTTAGCTAATTTTATTGTACCTAGATCCGGTTATACCCAGTTCCTATTATCCACAGATCCTGGCAGGCTCGCCAATTATAGTGTCACGTGGGTTTCTGGGTTTTAGGGCTCTGCACAATGGAATGATGTAAACCTCACGCTTTATCCGATGGGAACTGCTAGTTAGTCACCCTGTGGAGTACTATAATAAATTTATTTATTTAGCTCGGTCTGTGGTAAGGCTGGGTTATAGAGATAGATAGAAAAATGGTAAAAGATTACTGTCACACTAGCTTTCACACGGCTATGAATCATATGTAGTCCAGCCACTTGATAACAGTTAAACATCACACATTTATTTCTTCTACTCTATACAAGATTTTCTAAGTACTAATCTACCTTAAACGTTAAATAGTCACTGTGAATAATTCGATCGCTGATAGTCTTTGCAGCTAATAGTTCATCCTTGGGCACTGGATGTTATAGTTCATGAGAAGTGGACTACTGTGGTCCTGTAGCTCTCAGTTTTTTGTGCACACACGACTATAGACTTAACTGTGTGTCTGGCGTGCTGTGCTGTGGTCGGTTTCCTGACAACTTGGGTTGTCTTCTTCTGGTTCCTTCCCTGTGGGTAGACTGGTTGGCTTTCCTCGCGCAATGCTGGGGATACCGCTGCAGCCAACTCCTGCGTCGACGTGGTTTCGTCTGAGGCAGTGTTGGGCGCACTATAGAATGCCTGTTCGTCTTCGTGACAATATCAGGCCAGTGGCTACTTGAGTCAATTCGGATTTACACAAGTACTGCGTCCTAGTCTTTTCTGAAGAGAACTACTGCTCCTGTGTAGCTCTGTAGCTGTTATCTCTTCCTCGGTTTTAACTCGACTGAATTAAGCTATGCTAGGTTTTGACACAGTCAGAACTGGCTTTAACAGCTCTGCCTGCGTCTCATTGGTTAAACCTTTCTCGCCTATCGTAATTACGATGATGTCATTGCCTTCGCTTACCGTCCACTACCACTGTGTGTAGGCGGCAGTACGCTATTTCTACGCTTGATTACTTCCATCGTCTGCTGCCTAACATTGAAATTCTAAGATTACATAGACTAACCAAGCTAAATATTAAAATAAGCAGAGTAAAACTGGTCCGTCCATGACATACCCAAAGGTTGCAAGTGGGTGCCTCGGGCGGCTTGAGTTAGATCCTGTATCGTCCAGCGCCTTGAGCAGCTCTTGAGTTGGAAAAGCGCTATAGAAAAGTGATTAAATAAACTAATTAATTAAAAGGGTCTCAATTGTGATGGTGTTATGTTTAGAGTTTGCGTGTGTGTGAGAGAGAGAGAAAGAGAGAGAGAGAGAGAGAGAGAGAGAGAGAAAGAGAGAGAGAGAGAGAGAGAGAGAGAGAGAGAGAGAGAGAGAGAGAGAGAGAGAGAGAGAGAGAGAGAGAGAGAGAGAGAGAGAGAGAGAGGAAAGACAGAGATTGGACACTGACTGACGTGATCATTCTTTGAAGTCTTTTTTTTAATATGTCTTGACAAATGTTTTTATTAATCGAAATATTGACAAAATTTCATAAGCCTCTTTATTTTTGGAGATTCAACTTTTATTTTCTCTCTCGTCTTTGACCTCGCCCAAGAGAGAGAGAGAGAGAAGAGAGAGAGAGAGAGAGAGAGAGAGAGAGAGAGAGAGAGAGAGAGTGTGTGGGTGTGTGGGTGTGTGTGTATGTGTGTGTTTGTTTGTTTGTGATTGCGCGCTACAACTAATTATAGTTGCAGTACAATACATTATAATTTCCCGATGAATGAAGATGCAGTTTACAAAACATTCAGTAAGCCTACTGTTGAACCCCATTTTTGCAAAATCATTAGCAATGAACGCAGATCATATTTATCCCACAGGTTAGTGTTAGATTTTCAACTTCAGTCTCTATCCTCTTTCACCAGTCGATAGATCTACGATACATAGGAACGCAAAGAAATCCTTCTTCGTCTTCTTTAGAGATCTCCCTTTTCTGCCGGCCAGTTATGTGAGGAAGTGCCTATTTATATTCATCTTCCTCGGTGCTTTATCAGCCTTAATCAAGCCCTTGTACCTAGATTCCCAGCAATCAACACAGCAATGCGAGATGTCTTGCTATAGCGCTTATCCACAAATATCAAAGGACTCAACAACAACAACAACAACAACAACAACAACAAACTCTTTCATCGGGTGGATAAGCCATTAACGTTTAGTCCACAGGCACTCGTATCTGAATGTGAGAGATGCCGGAGCTGATATAAGTCTTAGTATTAGAAGAGAGAACCACGCATCCTCTAATAAAATATTAACCGGACGCAGGCGCCTGTGGTTTGGACCTGTTATAACTATTCTTCTGTCTCGAAGCGCTTATCCACAAATATCAAACGACTCCAAACAACTGGCTGTTTATCACAGAGCCATTATGCATGGCTCCAGCCCCAAAGCCTGTAATCAACAGCAAACGTGCATTGTCGCGCTGGTGTCAGCTGCTATCAGATTCCTCACAGATTTCACAGGCAAGGCAGAGAAGGAATCGTGTATCGTAAGATTGCCGTGGTTTCAGAATAAAGCACCAGAGCCCCCAAACGTCGGCAATGAAGACCAAAAAAGGCCGGACGAAAAGACAGGGTCAGATCAGTGCCGGCCCCACCTGTTCTATATTCCGATCCTTCCAAGTCTAGGTCTGTGTTCTCCCAGATCTATGCTCTTTCAATGCCTCTCAATTTTAACTTCAATTTAAATTCAGTTCGACAAATCTTTTTTTAAAAATTACTTTATCAAAGAAATTTGGACAGGCGCAGAAGAAGATCATCACTGAAGTAAAGAAATAAAACCTACATGTGCAATGTACAAGCAAATAATAATTTTTTTTAAAGCGCATAACGGTATATTATACAAGTTGAATAATAGATTTTATGTATCCTTTGGCCTGTCGAATCCGGGAGAACATTGACACGCTCCCAGGTTACAGGTGAACGAGGTGCAACACGTTCGCCTGTAAACCTTTTTACCTCTCAACATATTAGCCTACTGAAGGAGGTTCCTTCCCCTTCCTCCCCCCTCCCCTCTCGAATGACAGGTTTTATCTCCTTTCATCAAGCTATCTTACCACCTTACAACCTTCTCAAAGGACCATTTGTATTGCAATGTGTTCCGTTTTGGGAGCGGACTGACCACCCATGGCATTTGCCAAATGGGAATCCAAGGTCGACTACGGCTCCCGTGACGACGTACCCCGCCAAAACCAAATACGGCGAGAATCCAGATCCAGAAGGTGAGCTAGTTCGGCCGAGCATTTTCGTTCGGCCGATAGCTGTTCGGGTCGCTCGCCGAACCACCATTCTGGCAGTTAAGTTAGGGCTTTAACAGGCAAAAAGGCGTTAGGTGCATAGAGTGGTGATGTTGACAATTATTGTACAAATAGCTGGTGCAATCTACTGGTTGAAAATGCGTGGTAAACGATAGGTTTGTATATATACATCAAGTTTTAGTCTTGCTACTACTTGTCCAATCAGTTCAAATATCGCAGTATAGATGATGACGACGACGACGTCGATGATGATGGTAACAACGGTGGTGTACAACACATTGGCTCCATACAACTCGTTCTCCACTCAGTAAGTCGTGCAGAAAAAGAGACTAGAAACAAGAAGAAGAAGAAGAAGAAGAAGAAGAAGTCATCAAAGTGAATGTAGTTGCTGAACTGAAGAAGAAGAAGAAGAAGAAGAAGAAGAAGAAGAAGAAGAAGAAGAAGAAGAAGAAGAAGAAGAAGAAGAAGAAGAAGAAGAAGAAGAAGAAGAAGAAGAAGAAGAAAAAAAAAAAAAAGAAGAAGAAAAAGAAAAGGATGAAGAAGAAGAAGATGATGGTGATGAAGAAGAAGAAGGAATAGAAAGAAAAGAGTGACATGTCCTGGGAGGGAGAGTGGTTGGTTGGGAAGAAAAAAGAGAGAAGTAAGAAAGATGAAAGAATACGAGGCAAAAAAACACACAAGAGCTGGTGAGAGGAGGGTGAGGGTTGGGGGAGAGAGAAAGGTTGAAGGGGGATAGGTGGGGGATGGGGAGTGGCATGAGGCGGAATGAAAGAAAATTGAAAGGAATAGAGAGAGAGACGAAAAGGACAGATGAATTGGAAAGAAATGGGGATGGTTAGGAAAGAATGAAAGAAAGTTGGGAACAGTGATGAGAAAATGTGTGCGTGAGAGAGAGAGAGAGAGAGAGAGAGAGAGAGAGAGAGAGAGAGAGAGAGAGAGAGAGAGAGAGAGAGAGAGAGAGAGTATGTGTGTATGTATGTGTATATATAAGAAGAACGTAATATTATTTTTACTATGACGGATATGCAGTAAGGGACAGGGCAGGATGGGGGAATATACAGAAGCCATAGATCAATGACGGCGGTAGGTTATGGAACAACTCCACACGCCATCCACAAATGCAACCCCCTTTACTACTACTACTACTACTACTACTACTACTACTACTACTACTACTACTACTACTACTACTACTACTACTACTACTACTACTACTACTATTACTACTACTACTACTAGTAGTAGTAGTAGTACCTGTTTTCCCATCCCAACTCCCCTACCCCCTCCTCCCGGCCTGCCTTGGCAGAAACCAGCTACCTCGAACCTCAGCGCGCCTTTTAAAAGCAAAACTATGTAACTCCCAAGCAGGAGAGCGGCTTCTAAGGGGGGGATAAATAGCCAGGGACACGGCCCATCACAATACCGGCCGAGTAACTCAACACTCGCGATTAATGCGCCGACAATATCAATAATTCTCCTTCACAGGCCGCGCAAATGGCTGACAAATTGAGCGTCGAAGGGTCCCCACTACCTGACGTCGCCTCTAACGGAAGACCAAGGTGGAGTCGTCCTCTGCTGGCGGGTATTTTTTTTTTTTTTACGACGCCAGTTTCCCAGACTGACTCTCGATCTAAATAGTCCCTTCATGCACAAGCACTCACTGGTCCAACCAGCTATTGCGTCTACCTCTTAAAAGTAGTTTTTAATGTCGATCTTCTTCTCCATTTTTTTTAACCTATGGCAGAAGTTGTAAAGTTGTAAAAGTTCTTCTTCTTCTTCTTCTTCTTCTTCTTCTTCTTCTTCTTCTTCTTCTTCTTCTTCTTCTTCTTCTTCTTCTTCTTCTTCTTCTTCATCATCATCATCGTCATCATCATCATCATCATCATCATCGTCATCATCATCATCATCATCATCATCATCATCATCATCATCATCATCATCATCATCATCATCATCTTCTTCTTCTTCTTCTTCTTCTTCTTCTTCTTCTTCTTCTTCTTCTTCTTCTTCTTCTTCTTCTTCTTCTTCTTCTTCTTCTTTCTCTTTGTATTCTTGTAGGGAAGTAGGACTGATACTTTCTACTTCTTGTTTTATTGTTGTTGTTGTTGTTTTTGTTGTTGTTGTTGTTGTTGTTCTTCTTCTTGTTCTTGTTCTTATTCTTCACGTTATTTTTGTTGTTCTTCTTGTTGTTTTTGTTGTTCTTCTTCTTCTTGTTCTTCTTCTTATTTTGGTTCTTCTAGGGGAGCAGATCTATAAATCTTTTTTTTTAAAATATTGTTGTTCGTCTTCTCCTTCTCAACAGATAATTACAACAGAGTGGCCACAAAATAAATAGTTACAGTTGATGCAAGAGTGTTTTTTTTAAATAATTATTATTATTATTATTATTATTATTATTATTATTATTATTATTATTATTATTATTATTATTATTATTATTATTATTATTATTATTATTATTATTTTATGTATTTAACTTAACGTCTATTCGCATCCCTGATACTAGGCAGGCGTAATTCACCACGGTAGCTCAATGGTAGTGCGTTCGCCTGGCAAATCGATGACTCAGGTTCGAACCTCATTATGGGCATGATAAAAATTGCCATTTTCACGGTATGATTGCTCTGGTGGTTCAGTGCTAATTTGGGCTTGATTCATATATTCTTCTATCTCCCCTGGGATGTTTAGCCCAGTCTGTCCCGTATCACAAATGGAGGGTGTGGATGTTAAACTTCAAATGTTAATTCAAACAAATGTGAGAGTGCAGTGATCGTGGTAGTTAGCTAGGTTGAAGCTTAGTTAGGTATACTAGTTAGTCAGTTACTTTATTTGTTTGTTGGGTTGTTTGTTTGTTTGGCCATTTTCTTTTATTTTATTTTCAACAAAGCATTCTGCCTCAGTTTTCACCAGAACTGGCCTCGCGGCGCAGTGGGTTTCTTATGCTGAAGGTCGCGAGTTCGATTCTCGCAAGGTGCGAACTTTAGGTGACTTAGGTACCAGCCTATTGAGGTCAGCGAGGGTTTTCTCCGGGTTCTCCGGCTTCTTCCCTCTCTTCAATCATTATTGGATGCAGTGAATCTAAAGTTTCCAAAATAAAAATTGGATTTCCTCTCCGTCTTCTAATTGCGATCTCAATGCCTTCACACCGCATGTTTGAGTGATATAGATGTGTTTGTTGTGTGTGTAATTGTGAGCGTGTATTATCGTCGCTCTCCGAGCGTGATTGTTGATTTTGGGGAAGCGCGTATATAGCATCCATTATTATTATTATTATTATTATTATTAATAGTAGTAGTAGTAGTAGTAGTAGAAGTAGTAGTAGTAGTAGTAGTAGTAGTAGAAGTAGTAGTAGTAGTAGTAGTAGTAGTAGTAGTAGTAGTAGTAGTAGTAGTAGTAGTAGTAGTAGTAGTAGTAGTAGTAGTGGCTGTAAATATTTATTTTTAAATCTGATGGTGGCCCTCAAATGTGTGGATCATTTTATTTTCCTTGCATGCATACTGATCGATGTAGAGACGGCGCTAAACAAGACCGCACCACATCATCATCATCATCATCATCATCATCATCATCATCATCATCATCATCATCATCATCATCATCATCATCATCATCGTCGTCGTCGTCGTCATCATCATCATCATCATCATCATTAACATCATCTCATCACCCTCCTCCTCCTTCTCCTCCTCCTCCTCCTCATCATCATTATCATCATCATCATCAAAAAGGCTTCTTGCGTATTGAAGACAGACAATGTACATGTATTGTGGGGACGTTTTCCTTTTTATCTGGAATGAAGATTTGTCGACTTGACTTGACTTGATATGATTACTTTTGATTCCTGAGTTCTTGTTTCCAACAGAGAGAGAGAGAGAGAGAGAGAGAGAGAGAGAGAGAGAGAGAGAGAGAGAGAGAGAGAGAGAGAGAGAGAGAGAGAGACAGAGACAGAGACAGAGACAGAGACAGAGACAGACAGAGAGAGACAGAGACAAAGACAGAGACAGAAACAGAAACAGAGAGACAGAGAAAGAGAGACAGAGACAGAGAGAACTCAGGAAACTTTAATGCGAGGCCACCAGCCTATACAGAGACAGAGAGAGAGACAGAGAGAGTCCACCTACTCCCTGGGAAGCGCAGGCAAAAGTTAGCGAGCAGACTGCAGACTACAAGAAAGCCATTTGAAGATTTTTACCGTTGCTGATAGATCCTGCTCGTGGACTAAACTGTCGTCAGGAACGAATGATGCCAAGCTTTGATGTTCAGAATGGCGGCCATTTTGACACTGGAATGGCCTCGTCGGCCGGGACTTTCTGGGCAGTTAGGCAGGACATCAAATCACAGTGATGATGCTGGTCTATGTGTTCGCCATAAACATGTCCTGTACAGCCATATCTAGCAGGCCACAAACTGCAGTCTGGATTAGTTATATTAAATACAAGTTCGGCCCTCCTGCAGGTCATAAGATGCAGTTATCTTGGTCATCAAATGAGAGAGACGGCCGTTGCTACTTCTTTTGCATGATAAATGCCATATACAACTTTGAAGTCACAGTCGATAGTTTGATTTTGTTTCTGTCAGTTTCATAACTCAGTGTCAAAACCCCTTGTAAAGCTTCGAGGTCAGGAGTTGCAGTTTGATTTTGAATCTGTCAATTGTATAACTCAGCGTCAATCGTTGTCTCTCTAATAGCCTGTCTTAACTGGAAGAAGGTTCGTGGAAGGTTTGTGGACGTTCACGAATCTTTGTTCGAGATTTTCAGATCCCGAATATAGGTTCCTGAATCTTCCCTTTGTTCAAAATGTTTAGAAATCTAGGTTCGGGATCTAGAACCTAGAATAAAGGTTCGTGAACTTCAACGAACCTTCCACGAACCTTCTAATTAAGACAGGCCATTAAGGTTTGGAGGTCGCAGGCTGCAGTGTTGATCTGTCAATATTAGTAGAGCTCACTTTCAACCGCTGTCTCTCTTAACGTTTGGAGGTCGCAGGGTGCAGTGTTGATTTCGTATCCGTCAGTTGTATAACTCAGCGTCAATCAGTGTCTCTCGTAAGGTTTGGAGGTGGCAGGCTGCAGGTTGATTTGTCTCTATCTGTCAATTGTATAACTCATTGTCGATCAATCAATGTCTTTCACCAGTTTTGCTGGTCGCGGGAAGCTGTTGCCAGGCCATCATTACTTGCAAGACACAGACTTTAGTTCTAGAATCTCTAAAGCTCAGAATGGGGTGTTTTTTAATACACACTTACTGGAATGACAAGAACGCAGAACAATAAATATATGCATAACGCGTAGAGAAAGCACACAACCCCGCCTGACAATGGCATCAACACGGACATCAAAGTCCAAGGCCAATCCCCGAACACAGTGCATAGCTTCAAATATTTAGGAGCCATTGCATCAGACACAATGGATCTCGACAGGAAGTCCTCTCCAGGATCGCACAAACAACTGCTGCCTTGACAAGGTTGAAGCCTATTTGGATGTTGTTGTTGTTGCATCAAGTTTTATTCATCAGATTAACATAAGTTGTACTTATTACTCTGATACTCTGGTATCTCTTCAACAAACGAGAAAATCTTTCGCCTATTTGGAAAGACAGGACCATCAGCCTACATTCCAAAGTCAGACTGCTGCGCTCCCTTGTCATCTCCATCTTCCTATATGCTTGCGAAGCATGGACCCTCACAGCAGATCTCCAACGAATAATACAAAGCATGGAGATGAGGTGCTACAGAAGACTTCTGGGGATTTCCTATACCCAACACATCACCAACAACGAAGTCCGACATTACATTACATGATTATTGCTTTAGATCCAGCGGACTCTTCCGAGCCAAATCAGGACCGGACAACCCCTGATCCGCATCAAAGATCTGCTGAAACAACCCTAGTGGTAAAACTGAAAGCTCTCCACCAGCCAGTCACTTTACAATAAAGACATCCCACGCAGGGGACGCTGAGGCTGTACTTTAATTTATCGAACCCCCGTTTACAAAAACAAAATAGAATACAAACATCATTATAAATTATCAACAAAACACATACATATAAAATGCCTACATTGCTAAATAATAACATCATAGGAAACCCTAGTGACCACCTGGCAGAAAGCGTCCAATATTCCCAAGCTGATCCAACAGACCTCACACACAAATAAGGAGTCTTGTCCCGGAAGAGTTTTCAAGAAAAAAGGTAGTGGACTGGTCTAGCGAAGAAGAAGATAGTATAGCAGATTGATAGAACAGAGCAGGAATGCGAAAGAGCAAATGAGAAAGACAGCGACAGTGGGAATTTAAAGCACTAAATTTCCAGAAAGTGGGGATACTATTTATACTGAAACCCCCCGGCACCCCAACGGGGGGAAGTCCGACAGACCATCACACAAGCCATTGGACAACACGATGACCTGCTCACAGTGGTGAAGAAACGGAAACTCCGATGGTATGGCCACGTCACCAGATCATCAGACCTTGCAAAGACCATTATGCAAGTCACAGTGCAAGGAGGTAGAAGAAGCGGTAGACCAAAATAGAGGTGGGAGGACAACATTCGAGAATGGACTGGTTTGACACTGAGCGAAGCCATCAGGGCTGCTGAGGACAGAGAAAGATGGAGTATGCTGGTTAAACGATCATCTGTGGTGCCCCTACGACCTCCGGGTTACGTTACAGGATAGGATAGGATAGGATCGTTTCCTAATTTAAAAAATCGACAACAACACCTATGTCGGCAGAGAAAGTGGAAATGGATCTTTCCTATAGTATTCCCTCGTGCCCCGAAGGATAGCTTCTAAAATGGATTATTTTCTTTAAGATGCTATTGAAAATAAAAAAAATTAACCACAATTCCATATCTTTAGGCCAAACATCTATTGCTTTTGTCGGTTATGTTTACAATATCTCACAAAAACGTGAGGACGGTAATGGCCGAAATGCAATGAAAAAAGGGGTGGGCGAGGTGGAGCGGGGGGGGGGGGGATTTACATATCAGACTGATATATAGATATATGGAAATATTTATGTGCTTTATAAAGTATTCATTCGTGCGTTCAAAACAATTAGTTTTAACAGGACTGTTAAAACCAAAAGCATTTCCGTCTCTATACAAGAACCGTTTATAGATCATTCCATGGGTACACGGTCTTGTGGTCTTTGTAGTATGACGGCCTTCTTGTTGGACACATAATATCCCGCCATTTGAACAGCCAAAATAAAAAAAAGAAAGAAGATAAGTACTGTTGGCTTCTATTTCATAAACAAAATGTTGCTTACATCAAAAGGTTTTTATTTTGGCACCATCATTTTTCTGTGTTATTCAAAGTTTGCACTAAAACCGTGTCAGTAGCCTATATAGACTAGCAGTCATTCAAAACGTGTGTGTGTGTGTTTGTGTGTGTGTGTGTGTGTGTGTGTTTTCTTTTTTTCTAAAAAAAAAAAACATACAAATTCGCTCATTGTGCGTGCAAAGATCAAAGCGACGACACACTACTGCAATGCGCTGAAGGTCACAACAATGACAGCTACCATTTGTGGCGGCCATTTGACCGGAAATAGCGTCATTGATCCCTGGCTGGACCGGAAGTGCGCGTGGATATTGCGCCAAGGGAGTCAGGAGAATCACAGTCTTTGTTTACACATGTATGGTGGTATTGTACTGGCGGGCTATTTGATCGGTTAAACGTGAACTCTGTTCCTTTTCCATCTTCGCCACCTTCACCGCCCAGCCCCACCCCGTTTGTGAGTGCCCTATGGGCAAGGGGATTCACCCTGTTCAGAATCTACCCTGGTGTCATTACGTAATGGAGGCGAAGTACTTTAACCTTGTGACATAGTAGTTTCTCGGTGGTCCAAAGAACGCAATGGTCTAAACTTTGACATCCCACTAAGATTTCTCGCATGATGAAAGACTCCCTTTTGTCTGCTCCATTGGACCCTATAAACACTGAATATCTAGCTATCTATCTATCTGTGCAGCGCAGCTGTACTGGGACACATAGACTAAGACTGCCAGAAGTCTGGGAGAATGGACGTGGGACAAAACAATACGTTAAACGGCCTTTTGAACTGGGATAACTGTTATTGATTGGGACAATTTTTGTTTTAAAAGACCGTTACGTGCATACGTTCTCTGAGCTCTCCTATACAAATTACAATCAAATAATCAAAATTTTACTCAGTAATGTCCCCATGGGTCTAATAATGCTGCTTTTGTGTATACAGTACAGCTTAATAATAATAATAATAATAATAATAATACTAATACTAATACTAATACTAATACTAATACTAATAATAATAATAATAATAATAATAATGAATGCTGTAATATACGCGTCTTATTCCTTCTCCTTTTTCTTGACGTTGAGCGCTCACGATCAATTCGTCGATCATTCTGGCACCTATTCCTTAAAAACACACTCAAAGCGCAGCGACCTGTAACCAATATATCACATACTAGTGGTTTTTGTACCCTGGCAAGCCAGGGTACACATGATGCTGTTTAAAATGTAGACAGAGAGAACTTTTGTCTGCGAGTTTCATTTGGACGATGATACCTCCCCATATCCCCCTTGATACCTCACCATACCCCCCCACCCCCCCTGATATCTCCCCGTCCCCCCCCCATGATGCCTCATCATAACCCCTTGATACCTCCCATACCCCCTTGATACCTTCCATACCCCCTTGGTTCCTAACTGTACCCTCCTTGATACTTCCCCGTTGATCGTTTCGCAGGTATGGATGAAAGGAATCGACCATCACCATACCCCCTTATATATACCCGTATCCCCGTTATGCCTACCCATGCCCCTTTAAACCTACCCGTAACCCCCTTTTACCTACACGTACCACCCCATCCCGATCCTTGGTAGTAATAATAATAATAATAATAATAATAATAATAATAATAATAATATTGAATATAGAATAATACAAATAGAAATTAAAAAAAACACACCAAGGTTTTAAAATAAAATTTTATATAAGATATTATAATTGTTATTATAATAATAATTATTATTATTATTAGTTTATAAATAATAATAATAATAATAATAATAATAATAATAATAATAATAATAATAATAATAATAATAATAATAATAATAATATTGAATATAGAATAATACAAATAGAAATAATAAAAAACACCAAGGTTTTAAAAGAAAATTTGATATAAGATATTATAATAATAATTTATTATTATTATTATTAGTTTATAAATAATAATAATAATAATAATAATAATAATAATAATAATAATAATAATAATAATAATAATAATAATAATAATAATAATAATAATAATAATAATAATAATAAATTAAAGGTAAAAAGTCTAAATAAAAAAAAATATCCATATTGTTGTGTAAAAAAAAAATCTTAATAAAAATTTGGCCCGCGTGAGTATCGATCTTGGGTCGCCCGAAACCGTAGGCGAAAGATTAACCCACTAAGCTACCAAGGCTTCATAGAAAAACCTTGAATTTTTTGGTCTATATGGGAAAACATGCTGAAACCTCAATTTGATTTTTAATGGAAGCGCGCGGAATGAGGCTATTGCAGTTTGTGGACATTTTGTTTATTTATTTATCTCAGAAACGGTTAAACGTTCGGTAAGGAAATGTCGGCTATAACGATTTGGCTGGTTTTGAGCACACAGCAGGCTGATCAGCAGCGCTCAGCACCTGCCCAGATCAGCGTCCATAGGAGACAAACTTTATAGTAGAGGCGAAGAAGGACTTCCGGCTAAGCAATTTATATATATAGATTACACACACACTTCTATGCACAACAAACAGCTTCACTCAAACAGTCATGTCATTTAAAGGCATGTCGCTATTAAAAGACGGAAAGAAAATGTCGAATGTTAACATTTGAAAATGTGTTAGATTGACTGCATCAAATACCGTAAATAAAGAGAGGGAGAAACCCGGAGTACCCGGAGAAAACCCTCGGTGACATTTAAAAAAAGGTGTCGAATCTAAGTCACATGAATGCGCCCTACGCCCTAACCAACTACTACTGGGATACCCCTAGTTTAGTTTGGTGTGGATTGTGATTCCAGTGATCGCTTCAAACAACAATTGTGTGGCTTTGCAATGCGACATAATCCAAGCAGGTATATAGTATATTGCAAGGAATTTTGTTGACTCAAGAATCAACACGAGGCGAAACAGTGTTCATATAGCTAAGAACCAGATACAAATTGGTACAGTACTCCTCTCTTAAGGTGACCCCCCACGGGACCAAATTTTTGTTTGATCTTATCCGAGGGGCACCCTAAACAGTCCTCTGATAAGATCAACTACCAGTAAAAAGCTTGATCTTATACGAGGTGCTAAATTTTTTTGTCGTGTGACAGTGTGTGACTGTGTGTGGGTGTGTGTGTGTGTGTGCGTGTGTGTATGTGTGCATGTGTGCACGTTGGTGCGCGCGTATGCATGTATACATTATTGTATATGTATTTTTTGTGCGTGTGTATGATGCATAAGCATCTCTCAAACTCTCAAACGAACGGATGCAAGCATGCATACACATACACACACTCTCACACACACACACAAAAACACATTGACGCGCATGCACGCAAATGAGAATAAAAAATAAAAAGTATGCACCAAGACAGTTACTGGGTGTATTTGCAGAAAACCTTACACAAGTTTAACGAATTGTTCATTTTGTCTACACCACGGCACAAGCTTTATCGCTAGTGAATGAAGTCAATTCAGGGTAAGGTCCACTGTGGCAATACGTCCCGCTAGGAGGGGACACGGCAGATCACAGTTACACCTGTCTACACCGCCCATGGGTCGCACTCTGTCAAAGTGGTTCCCGTGTGTATTGCAGAGTGTCGCATAACGCGGATGCTGGCTGGACGTGACAGGTGTTCTGGGATGGAATTCCATCTCAAAACAGGAAGTGACCTCATAAATGACGTCATCTGTGACATCAATTTCTCTTAAGCAGTAGTCTCCTCCATTTGGGAACCAAAACGGGGTTGACGTTATCCGAGGTTTTCCCTTATGCGAGGTGACGCTAAGCGAGGAATTCTAAATGGTACAAAGAAGGTGTTTGGCCGGGACGAACAACCTGCTTGATCTTATCTGCCTTGTGACCTTAAACGGTAGTGACGTTAAAAGAGGAGTACTGTATTGTTGCGAGTTTGGTCTGGGCGTGGTTGGTCTGAGTGTGAGCATGAGAACTGTAAGATTGCGTGTTGAATTGTGAAACTGATAGTATACAAAGAAAAGTAGTGTGCAATAATAATGAAGCAAAAACAAATTATTTGAACGAAGAGACTTCTATAAAAGCGACGAATCAAGGGTATAACATCCAAAAGATGTCAAACTTTTCACAATGTTTTTTGCGAAGTGACATGTAAATAAAGGTATGACTCACATATACCTTATGAAACTTGCAATATTTAGCATAAAAGTGAGTGAAAAAAAAATGAAACAGTGGAATTAAAATGCAAAGTAAAACCGACTTTGATCTTTCTATGGTCTTGACCTCGAGATGACCTTGACCTCAGGTTCCTAATACACATGTTCTTTCGAATAAACTACAGCAAAACTTGTATTATGCCCCAAAAGGGACCTTGGGATGACCTTGACCTTCAGTGACTTTGACTTTGGGATGACCTTGACCTTCACGTGACCTCTCATGTTCATGTATGATCAAATAACCCAATGTTGATGCACACTATGGGTTAATATAAAGCTTATGTGTGTACACTTTTTTTTTTCTGACAGTGAACGTTTACGTAACACATTCCAACCCACTGCTGTGAGATCATGTATCATGGAGTAGGGCAACTTGAATAAGTCCCATGAGAAAAATAAATCGACAGAAAATGTCAAAGCCACAGGCAAACAAACAAACAAACAAATATTATCAGATATTTATTTAACGTGTGACCAAACACAAACCCCTCAAACATAGGTCTAAACTATTTGTTAAATCGAAATTGAGGTAAGCGGATCAAACGAACCCCGTAAGGATTTTGCGGAAACAAAAAGAAAAAGAATAAAAGTCAAAGCTACAAAAATAAAATTAATGTAAATTTTCTTATAAGAAACAGGGCACACTTGAAGTTTTAAAACACTGAAGTCAAAGGGTATATTTTCTTTATTGATTGATTGACAACAGTAAAAGTGAATGTATCAAGGGCTTTGACTCTTCACAACGCAATTAGAGTTATCTTCCCCATGTGAAAACTAATGCACTTGTGCACAAACAGACAGACAGATAGACAGATAGATAGATAGATAGATAGATAGATAGATAGATAGATAGATAGATAGATAGATAGATAGATAGATAGATAGATAGATAGATAGATAGATAGATAGATAGATAGATAGATAGATAGATAGATAGCGCAATTAGAGTTATCTTCCCCATGTGAAAACTAATGCACTTGTGCACAAACAGACAGACAGACAGATAGATAGATAGATAGATAGATAGATAGATAGATAGATAGATAGATAGATAGATAGATAGATAGATAGTTAGGTAGGTAGATAGATAGATAGATAGATAGATAGGTAGGTAGGTAGGTAGGTAGATAGATAGATAGATAGATAGATAGATAGATAGATAGATAGATAGATAGATAGATAGATAGATAGATAGATAGATAGATAGATAGATAGATAGATAGATAGATAGATAGATAGATAGATAGATAGATAGATAGATAGATAGATTACATTACATTACATTACATTACATGATTATTGCTTTAGGTCCAGCGGACTCTTCCGAGCCAAATCAGGACCGGACAACCCCTAATCCGCATAAAAGATCTGCTGAAACAACCCTAGTGGTAAAACTGAAAGCTCTCCACCAGCCAGTCACTTTACAATAAAGACATCCCACGCAGGGAACGCTGAGGCTGTACTCTAATTTATCGAACCCCCGTTTACAAAAACAAAATGGAATACAAACATCATTATAAATTAACAAAACACATACCTATAAAATGCCTACATTGCTAAATAATAACATCATAGGAAGCCATAGTGACCACCCGGCAGAAAGCGTCCAATATTCCCAAGCTGATCCAACAGACCTCAATCACAAACAAGGAGTCTTGTCCCGGAAGAGTTTTCAAGAAAAAAGGTTGGTGACTGGTCTAGCGAAGAAGAAGATAGTATAGCAGGTTGATAGAACAGAGCAGGAATGAGAAAGAGCAAATGAGAAAGACAGGACAGTGGGAATTTAAAGCACTAAATTTCCAGAAAGTGGGGATACTATTTATACTGAAACCCCCGGCACCCCAACGGGGGAGATAGATAGATAGATAGATAGATAGATAGATAGATAGATAGATAGATAGATAGATAGATAGATAGATAGATAGATAGATAGATAGATAGATAGATAGATAGATAGATAGATAGATAGATAGATAGATAGATAGATAGATATGTAATCAGTCAGGCTGAAACTCGGTGTCGCTTTCGGCGGCATAACTTGATAAGGTTGAATCGGGTTAAACAGTTCTTTGAGCAATGTGGGTGCACCATATTTTTAATTACTTCTAGCGGTCCACACTACAATAACGGACAATAGTTTACTCAATATAAAGCCGACATGAGACTTGCTGATAGCTCTATTGTTTACCCAGTATGATCGTCTGCTGCTTGCTCTCTCTCTCTCTCTCTCTCTCTCTCTCTCTCTCTCTCTCTCTCTCTCTCTCTCTCTCACACTCTCTCTCTCTCTCCTATCGATGAGAAAGGCGTTTCATCGACCTACAGCTTTTTACATCGATTATTGGCTTGTCACTTTCCTAGGTTGCTCCAGTGCAGTGCTATGCACCAACGACCGCTCAAGTCAAACTTTATAATGTTCCCTTGATCGGAGTATCGAGTGAGGTTTCGATTCGCCCCCCTTTTACGAATCGAAAGAAGAGAGCGAACGAACGCACTGCTTTTAGTTCACGCTTTCTTCAAGGCACCCTTTAAGGGTGACAAATAAATGTTTCACAAAAATGTTAAATTTCAAATCCAAAACTTCCACCTATTTTGCACTTTTCCCACAAAGTGACTTTCGCTCTCAATACTGGTATACAATGGAAGGTCTCCCTATCCACAGACTGCCTTCGACAAACGACGACGACAACGACGACGATGATGATGATGCAGAGAAGGAGGAGGTCGATTATAATGAGGAGGAGGAGGACAGTGATGATGATAATGATGAAGAGGATGAAGATGATGAGGAAGAAGATGACGACGATGAGGACATGAGGATTATTATGATGATAATACTTATAATTACGATGATGATGAGGAGGAGGAGGAGGAAGAAGACGGAAATGAGGAGGAAGAGAAGGGATTAGAAAGGATATTATGGTGGTGATGATGCTGTACATGTAGTTTGTGCTGAAAAAATGCTACAACTTGTTTAAAAAGAAGAAGAAGAAGAAGAAGAAGAAGAAGAAGAAGAAGAAGAAGAAGAAGAAGAAGAAGAAGAAGATGATGATGATGATGATGATGATGATGATGATGATGATGATGATGATGATGATGATGATGATGATGATGATGATGATGAAGAAGAAGAAGAAGAAGGAGAAGAAGAAGAAGAAGCCATGGTCGACAGCTTGCTTGACTGACTGCTTGTTGGCCTACTTATTGAATGGACAGAGCGGCTTATGATTGACTTCATAAGATAAATAATAATTTTCTAGCTAAGAGATATGCGGTCTCCACTTAAACGAAGCACCCGCCTAACTTTGCTAACTTTACCAAAAATCCCGACACACAAAAATACGTAATAAAAACAACACAGTCTTGTTTGAAACGCTGTATTAAAATATGCATTACGTCACTCTAGGAATGGTGTAAACCGACGAGCATTCAAAGCTTTCTGCTTCGTTTTCCGATTCATTATTTCATACAGGTGGAGTACAGCGAAAGTTACTTTAAAACATAATCAACAACAATGACAACAACAACAATAACAACAAAACAAAACACAACACCTTAATCGTAGTATTCAAAGACTATATGCAGTGGATGATTTGAGTGACTCTCTCTCTCTCTCTCTCTCTCTCTCTCTCTCTCTCTCTCTCTCTCTCTCTCGCTCTCTCTGACCGGGCTGGTCTGGCTTCTCTCTTCAGCCGGAAGTCCTCTGACTCGCTTCCGGAACTGCGCGGAGAACGTGCGCATAGAGCGAGCGCTTTGAAGAGATCGATCCTAAAGGCTTGCCAAGTCAAAGGAGGTAGTGGTCATTAAAACCTTTTGAATTCTCCGCAGCAATGATTTGTTCAAAGTCGTCGGCTTTTCGTCAGCTCTCTGTCTGTGCCTGCCTGTCTGCTCTCTGTCTATCTGCCTGTCTGCTCTCTGTCTGTCTGCCTGTCTGCTCTCTGTCTGTCTGCTAAAAGTCGCCTTCATTATCCGTCGTCTTTTCTTATTTTCTCTTCTTCGCAACTTTTGCCTTTCAGTCATCATCATCATCATCATCATCATCATCATCATCATCATCATCATCATCATCATCATCATCATCATCATCATCATCATCATCATCATCATCATCATCATCATCTCTGTCTGTCTGTCTTTTTCTCTCTGTCTGCTCTCTGTCTCTTCCTCTGTCTGTTTGTCTCTCTCTCTCTCTCTCTCTCTCTCTCTCTCTCTCTCTCTCTCTCTCTCTCTCTCTCTCGCTAGAAGCGTACATTCTAAATTGTGGATGAATGCAGGAAAATGTATTGATAAAATATAATTCAAATGTATAATTATTACAATTAATGTTAGAATGCGTGACGCAAGGACAGATTGAAAGATTTTTTTTTCTTATAGCCAAAAATCTTGATCGTTGTTGTACATCAAATGTGTAAATCTCTCTCTCTGTCTCTCTCTGTCTCTCTCACTAAAGGACTAATTGTAAGAATAAGCTGTAAGCTTAAAATTATCATCCTTGTAACATGTTGTAATTGCAATAAACGTTTAAAGTATAAAAAGTCTCTCTCTCTCTCTCTCTCTCTCTCTCTCTCTCTCTCTCTCTCTCTCTCTCTCCCCCTCTCTCTCTATCTCCCTCTCTCTCTCTCTCTTTCTCTCTCTCTCTCTCTCTCTCTCTCTCTCTCTCTCTCTCTCTCTCTCTCTCTCTCTCTCTCTCCTAGGATGGAGAAGTGAGAGTGGATGACGGGAGAAGAGAAAAGAACTATGTCACAATTTCTTTTCGTAATATCTGTCTATTTTTATGTGGTCAAATTCTGGCTAAATAGGGGTGCACTGCTCGTAACATTGAATAAAATGTGAGCCCCATTGAAAATTACCACTTTTGGCGAAGTTCTTCAAAAACGTATATGCAGCATTAGAGCGCGAAAGAGCACAAACAGAAAATATGAGAGAGAGAGAGAGAGAGAGAGAGAGAGAGAGAGAGAGAGACAGAGAGAGACAGAGAGAGGGAATTGTATTGTATTGAATTTCTCAGTTTAAGATCAAAAAAGTTATATTGTATTGTATTGTATTGTATTAAGCTATGGGTTTGACAAATAATCTCGATTGTGGCAGAAGGAAAATAGATCCAAATTAATTTTATAACCCCTAATAATTCATTCCACAATTTGGCGGTTGGAGGATATAAGGGGAGATAAAAGATTGGACAGATGGGAAAAGATGAGAAAAGAGGGGTAAAGATTAAATGTGTTCATTATTTGTCTCCTAAAGGACTCCAAGATCAAACATTTCAGCGTCACGGAGCGTTGTTAAATT
>CM072521.1:16364759-16379759 GCA_036898135.1 Oncomelania hupensis | reverse complement strand
AGAATCAACATGTACAAAACTGGCACTCGGAAATTCACACGAATGATTTATATTATAATTATAGACTGTTTACAGAAAATTTTAAATTTGAAGAATATTTGACAGTTTTGCCACCCAACCTAGCTGCTGTTGTCATAAAATTTATAACCTTAAACCACAAGCTACCAGTGCAAAGTGGACGGTATCTTGGAATCCAGAGATGTGACAGAATCTGTAATAAATGTACTTTTAATGGGCTAGGAGATGAATTTCATTTTATTTTTATATGTCCACAGTTCGATGATAATCGAAAAGAGTTGCTTAAAAGGTTTTTCTATGTGCGCCCCAATGCTATTAATTCTTTTAATTTATTTTCAACGAAAAGACTATTCTGCTGAAACTGGCTAGGTTTATGAAAATAAAAATAATGGATTGCTGCAGAACGTAATACAATGATTTGTAATATTAACGATAGTAATAATAGTGATTAATTTTAATGAATAATGACAATTTAAATATTCAATACCAGTTTGTACCCCCCTCCCCTTCTTTATCACCCAATCTTGCGAGAGAGAGTGCGTGCGATTTGTGATCAGATTGTGTGGACATCATTTTTATGTAGTATGCTTATGTTGTGTGATAATAATGAATGTGTAGTTTGTAAATGTTTATTATGTGTCTTCTAGAACGCGAGTGTGAAAGATTAACATTTGTTTTTGTAGTATATGTACATATGTATTTTATGTTGTATTTTATGATATCCATATTATTCTATGTTTATTTAAGTTCTTTTTGTTGTATCCACGTGCCACGTGGTGTTTTATGTGACTTAGGTACGAGACTATTGAGGTCACCGAGGGTTTTCTCCGGGCACTCCGGTTTCCTCCCTCCCTTCAATAATGGTACAGGACGCAGTCAATATAAAAATTTCAAAAATAAAAATTCGATTTTCTTTCCGTCTTCTAATAGCGATCTCCCTGCCTTTACACCACCTGTTTGAGTGATGGATGTGTGTTTGGTATGTGTGAGGGTGGATGAGACAGGTGAGCGTGTATGTTGGTATAGGTCGCCGCGCTTTGAGCCTGAATGATTTTGGGGTAAGGCGCGCATAGCATCCTGTATTATTATTATTATTATTATTATTATTATTATTATTATTATTATTATTATTATTATTATAGACTAAAGCGCTTTTGACTTGACTTGACGTGCTAGGGTAGTGTACGGTGGTGAGGGTTTTTAAGGCAGGCAGAGTAATGAGAGACTGGTGAGGCAAGCGCCTCATTCCACGGTGGGTAGCATCAATAATAAGGATTAGGCCTATATCCAAGATGCCATCAATAAACGCCAGTCCCATCCCTTAAAGGGAGACAACTTTATCACTTCAAGATTCAAGATTCCTATCCTATCCTATCCTATCCCGTAACTCGAAGGTCGTTGGGGCACCACAGATGATCGTTTAACCAGGGTACTCCATCTTTTTTTGTCCTCAGCAACCCTCATGGCTTCGCTTTGTGTCAAGCCAGTCCATTCTCAAATGTTGTCCTCCCCCCTCTTTTTCTGTCTCCCTCTTCTTCTGCCTCCTTGCTCTGCGCCTTGCAGGATGGTCTTCACAAGACCTGGTGCTCTGGTGACGTGGCCAGACGGTCGGAGTCAAGATTCAAGAATACTTTACTATGTCAACCAGCGGAATCAAGACACGCTTTGCTGACAGTAGGCCTACTACAACAAATTGCAATACATGTGTAAGAAAAGGCAAGTACAAACATCCACTCATTAGTAGGTTCCACACAAACTTTGTGTCCTACTGTGTATCAAACCTGGATGCGGCGACAGGGTTTTTTAAAAGATCCTAAATTCGAAGGTGGTGTTTATTGTTGGCGAAAACGGAGTTTCCTTGTCCTGGTTATTAAATTCAAAACAATGACGAAGTGGGCGCATAATGATCATCGATGGACAGCTAAACAGAGACAGTCAAGGACGGGCATGTAACCTCAGGACGAGGCAGCCCAAGCTCCTAGGAGGTTGGCATCGCCAGGAGTCTGTCTTCCTTTTCGAGCTCCAGCATTTACCATTCGCTGAGGTGTTGGGCACCTTCCATTTCTACCATCTGCCAAACTGCATTTCCACTGCGGCGGTTGCCGACCAGCATTTTCTATTGCGGCGGTCCATAGGCTTTCGAGCCCACACCTGCTCACGGAGACGTTCAGTCCCACAGACGTCCAGCATGCAGAGATGAGGAGGACGCACCGTCGGTATGGTACGGGGGCCTATTCGGCGGTGGCAGTGCAGAAGTCGAAGCTGCTGACGCGGACTGTGGGAGATTCCGATACGTCACTCCACCTCAACCTACACCATTCATTTTCTACGCATAGGGCTCCGCTGGTCCCGGCGTCGGTCGTGTTGCGTGGAAGGGCCCTCCTCGCTTGACTTCCGTATGCTCGGCCTCCGGCTGCCCTCTACCTTTCTCTACCATAGGGCGACGCGGGGTTCCCTGTGGAGAGTGGCGACCGGGCTACAGGTGTTTCACCGCCAGTGGCACCCTGCGTTTGCCTACCTACCCTCACGCGGCCACTGCTTGGCCACTTCCTTGCGGCTTCATCGGCGCTTCCTTCAAGAGCCACATCGGCACACTTCCTCAGGACTGGCCCTTCGTCCTTTTTGGCACCCTTACGGCATCTTCGCTGCGCACCCATGCGCTCTCCATCTTCGGCTCTCTTATTACAGCTGCTCTTCTGCTTCATCATGATTTCTTCTACCGTTTGTAGCAGCAGCCTTCGTGCGCTCCATCTTCAAATGACTTTTCCACTACTGCAACATGACCTCTTTCTTCTGCGTGCTCCTACTTCAACATCTTGACTTCTTATTACAACGGCTACCATCTATCTAAGTCCCATATACGCTTTGTGTCCGGGGACGGTAATCTACCTACGATACTAAACGACGAAGTGGGCTCTCGTAGCTCAAACCCACCGCTAAAGTTTGGATGTTCCGCTTCGGTTGTGATAAGGAGTGATTTCCCTTGTTTTAACGATACGTCAATGCCATAGCCGTAGGGCCTTGGACCCAGTTTCTGAGAGAACCACGCGGTTTCAAGATGCTACGTTTTAGTTCAAGTATGTTGGCTAGCGTTGGCTATTAATAGAACAAAAAGGCCACAACGGAATGTATTCATTTAAAAAAATAACTATACTGTCCAATGAGTCCCTTTTAGTGTGAACTTATAAGCTTTACTTTTTTCTTCAGTGGGGCCACACTCACTGTGACACACTCGTGGTCAAAGGGCCTATCAGGTAGGCAGACGCTGGTGAGGCACACTTGCAAACTGTGAATCAAGCCTTGATTGATCAGACACTCAGTATGGGTGGGGTTTAGCTGTGATCCTTCGGTAGTCCGTATTTTGCGAGCAGGACGCATTGTTCGGGTGCCTAGGAACGCAGTGGGAACATCGCTAGTTTCCTGTACCCAAGGTCGCAGGTTTCCGGTCCTCGCAAGTGTGGGGGAACTTATTTGACTTAGATACCAGACTATGTAAGTCACCGAGAGATTTTTCCGGGTACTGATTCCTTCCAGCCACCCGACCCTCCCACCTTCTTTTTCAATAATGATATTGGATGCTTGCGGAAAATCTAATGTTTCAAAAGTAATTTTCCATTTTGTTTCACGTCGTCTAATAGCGATCTTATCTCTCTGCTTGTTTAATGTTTAGTTTTGTTTTTACACCACATGTTTAAATAATAGACGCGCGTTTTCGTGTATGTAAGAGTATACCTGTGAGCGTGTATGCTGGTTACTTTCATCACGATTTCTGGATTTGGGGAAAAGCGTGAATACTAGCATTCCTTATTATTATTATTATTATTATTATTATTATTATTATTATTATTATTATTATTATTATTATTATTATTATTATTATTATTATTTTAAGTAGTAGCAGCAGCAGCAGCAGTAGTAGTAGTAGTAGTAGTAGTAGTAGTAGTAGTAGTAGTAGTAGTAGTAGTAGTAGTAGTAGTAGTAGTAGTAAATAGTTAATATTTAAAATGAGCATTCTAGTGGTAGTAGTAGTAGTTTTACCATTGTATTCTATATTTTTTTTAATGTCCGTATCTTCTTTTATGTGTGTTTGTGCGTGTGTGTGTGTATGTGTGTGTGTGTCAGTTTGTGTACTTTTGTTTGGACAAGCATGTTTTATACTTAGACGTGTTGTTTGTTATTGTTTCTTACAATGTTTAACGTGGGTTGTTTTTTAATCTCATGATGTTGTATCATAGTGTTTCAAAACTTATTTTTGCCAGAGTGTGGTTTTGCGCTTTAAAAATACATTAGTAGTAGTAGTAGTAGTAGTAGTAGTAGTAGTAGAAGCAGCACAGCAATAGCAGCAGCAGCAGTACTGGTAGTAGTAATAGTAGTAAATTTTGGCCCTGCAGCTGCAATGTGTGTACTTCTAGCTGTATCAAAGACTACTGACCAGCACTAATATCCCCATCCTTTACATTTATACTTATGATTTAGTAACAATCTGCCTGCATCCAAACCTTCTCGCTATACAATCTTCGTCCAATGAGGCATTGTTTAGCTATGTTGATGAGTCTGGAAATAGGTACATTTAAATGGCTTGCCATGGTTTGCCATGTATTGGTAATACATTTGGTAGGCTAGTACCTCAGCCCTGTGGGTCGGGCACTGATTAGAATAGACCCAACGTTTCCCGACGTGTCGTAAGAGGCGATTAACAGGGGTGATGTCAGCACGGCATCGCTGGGCGAAAGTCTTCTACACAGAAGTCACCGGCCAGGACGGAGGAACCTCATGTTACTACAGGTTCAACGACCACGTGCTCGGGGCCAAGGCGAGCCACACTGTATTCGCGGATATCGGCTGTGGCCAACAGCCTGGAGAGGATTGGGCCCTGCCAGGTCTTTCTTGCCCAAGACTGCATTATGGTGCCCCTACGACCTCCGAGTTATGGGATAGGATAGGATAGGATAGGAAAGTACAATTACTAAAATGATAACGAATTCCTTTCAACCATGGAGGACCGGCCATTATCTAACTTAACCACGACCTTCACCACCTCCTACCGTTCCCAATTACCATCACCAACCTTATTTGTTTTTTTAACCTCATCAATACATTCATCAACTGCATCGTCAACCCACAGGCTCGTCTACATTCCCTGCAACTTCCTTGTTAATAATGCCTAATGAGCCCATCTACCCGTTTACTTCCATCCCCAATCCTCCCCACCCCGTAAAAAAATTTGCCATTCTGTTGCTGGTCTCCAATGCTCTTCCACCCTACCCCAGCTATCCAAACTACCCCTTGCATGTCCGTCACCACCCCTACTACTCCCATTCTTCGTACCTAGCCGAAAAGCGAAGAATCGATGGCAGAACAAGGTAGAGTTGGGTTTCGTGTCGTGGCGCATGCTAGGTGAGGAGTAATTGCCAGTCAATACAGTGCTCAGTGTTGCAGACTAATAGCAAACAACAGGCCGCCATGTTGAATCGAACACGGCTGATTGTGCACTTAAAAACCTAGAGAGCGCGCGAACAAGGGGAGGCTATATTTCGCTTTTGAGATGGAGGAGAGTGGTCGGACTTGGGGTTTATTTTAGGGGAAGGCGACGGCGCCATCGCCTTCGCCGCAGCAACAGCAGCAGCAGCAGCAGCAGTAGTAGTAGTAGTAGTAGTAGTAGTAGTAGTAGTAGTAGTAGTAGTAGTAGTAGTAGTAGTAGTAGTAGTAGTAGTAGTAGTAGTAGTAGTAGATTCTACGCTAAAGGTAATCGCCCCAAAACCACACTAAGCAAGATTTAAAATAAAATTTAAAAAAACGTTTTTACTCTTTTTTTTTGTTTTCCAACCACCCACCCATTCCCGTGATATTTAAGAAGGTTATTTTAAAGCCATTGTTGAAGGGTTTGATGCACAGGCGATCATTGTTCCTAAAATAGATCCCTACTATCGTCTGCAATCCGGAAGCCATGCTCACGATTTTGCGATCGTAGGGTTTTCGGATTTTGGAGTAGACCACTTACCGTTGAATTAGCGTTTAAATTCATTCAGCCGATCTCACTCAAAGCATGATGGCGACTTGTTTTTGGCAGTGTCACCATCTACACCCCTCCACCCCTCCACACCTACACCCCTCTCCATAGACAAGGTCAATTGGATCCGTCAACCTCATAATAGTTAATTGTATTGCCCAGTCCGTTAATAATAATAATAATAATAATAATAATAATAATAATAATAATAATAATAATAATAATAATAATAATAATAATAATAATAATAAAAAGAAGAAGAAGAAGAAGAAGAAGAAGAAGAAGAAGAAGAAGAAGAAGAAATAATAATAATAATGGATGTCTTACGTGCCTTATTCCTAAATCAGACACAAGGTGCGGCGACCTGTATCTAACATACACGCTCATATGTTACAGACACTCCTACATACACAAGAACTCACTCAAACCTGTGGTGTAAAGGCAAGTCGCAATTAGAAGACGGCAAGGAACTCGAACTTTAGTGTTGAAAGTTTAGACAGACTGCATCCAGTACCATTATTGAAGGGAAGGAAGAAACCGGAGTAGCAGGAGAACATCTCTGGTGACCTGAAAGTCTTGTACTTAGGTCACATGAAGTTTGTTCCCTGCGGGGTTCCAACCCGCGACCTTCGGCATAGGAAACCAACTCACTATCAACTGCGCTACCGGGCCACCCTTCTGCACAGCCCCTTCTCCCTCTCCCCCCCCCCTCTCCCCACACACACACCGGTAATCACGAGCTTATAAATTATTTTTTTTATTTAAACGGATGCCCAGGATGTTATCATTGCCAATGAATGCGTGAATGTCTTTAAAACACCTTCTCCACTCCACCCCCAAATGTGTATACTGTGATGTTTACAATATAACATGTATGTGAAGGTCTATATTTCACTGTAAGGCTGCTGCGCTCCCTTGTCGTCTCTATCTTCCTTGGACCCTCACAGAAGTTCTACGACGAAGAATACAAAGCATGGAGATGAGGTGCTACAAAAAGACTTCTGAGTATTTCCTATACCCAGCACATCACCAACGACGAAGTCCGACAGACCATCACACAAGCCATTGGACAACACGATGACATGCTCACAGTGGTAAAGAAACAGAAACTCCGATGGTATAACCACGTCATCAGATCATCAGACCTTGCACAGACCATCCTGCAAGGCACGGTGCAAGGAGGCAGAAGAAGAGGGGGACAGAAACAGAGGACTGTGAGAGGACAACATTCGAGAATGGACTGATTTGACACTGAGCGAAGTCTTGAGGGTTGCTGAGGACAGAGAAAGATGGAGCACGCTGGTTAAACGATCATCTGTGGTGTCCCAACGACCTTGGAGTTATGGGATAGGATAGGATATGTGAGGGTGGATGATGCAATGACAGATAATTATGGTAGTATAAGAATACTCTAACATCCTATAATTGGTCTGATCTTATATGACTTAGGTACCAGACTTATCAGGACACCGGGGGTCTCTATGACTTAGGTACCAGACTTATCAGGACACAGGTGGTCTCTATGACTTAGGTACCAGACTTATCAGGACACCGGGGGTCTCTATGACTTAGGTACCAGACTTATCAGGACACCGGGGGTCTCTATGGCTTAGGTACCAGACTTATCAGGACACCGGGGGTCTCTATGACTTAGTTACCAGACTTATCAGGACACCGGGGGTCTCTATGACTTAGTTACCAGACTTATCAGGACACCGGGGGTCTTCTCCGTCGTGTACTCCGGTTCCCTCCCTCCTTCAATAATGCTATTGGATACAGTACACAGAAATTTGACTCATATATTTCTTTGCAGTTCCGCCTTCTGTAATATAGTGATCTCCTCAGATCGCCGCGTTTTTGAGTTTGATTGAAGAAAAAGGGCGAGATAACATCATGTAATATTATTATTATTATTATTATTATTATTATTATTATTATTATTATTATTATTATTATTATTATTATTATTATTATTATTATTATTATTATTATTTTGTTGTTGTTGTTGTTGTTGTTATTATTATTATTATTATTATTATTATTATTATTATTATTATTATTATTATTATTATTATTATTATTATTATTATTATTATTATTAATTGCTTAAAATCTAATTTCTCATTGTACTTAAAATGTATGAATCTGAATCTTAATCTCTCTCTCTCCTCTCTCTATCTTCTCTCTCTCTCTCATCTCTCTCTCTATCTCTCTCTCCCTCTCTGCTCTCCCGACGTGTAAGATTTATTATATTTAAAAAAATTAACATTGTGTATGCGATAGTTGATAGTAAAAGAAAAATGCAAAAAAACAGTTTGATGGATGGCGTCGCAAGAGTTAATATGATGGAGCAGCCGTAAACTTAAACTAGCATAAAATGTTATTTCATGCTCCGCCTCTCTTGCGTATCGCGCAGTCACTTTCTTTACGTTGCAAGCGCCTGTACTTTGGTGCATTCATCATCACAATTCACCAGCGAAGGCACAGGCGCACCTAGGAATCCTATCCTATTCTATCCTATCTTATCCTATCCTATCCTATCCTATTCTATCCTATCCTATCCGATACCGTAACTCGAAAAGTCGTTGTGGCACCACAGATGATCGTTTAACCAGCGTACTCCATCTTTCTCTGTCCTCAACAACCCTCATGGCTTCGCTCAGTTTCAAACCAGTCCATTCTCGAACGTTGTCTTCCCACCTTTTTTTGTCCCCATCTCCTTCTGCCTCCTTGAACCGTTCTTGACGGGTGGTCTTTGCAAAATCTGACGTTCTGGGGCATAATCAAAGACATAATTAGGCTTACTTTAAAATAAAAAAAAGAAAGAAGTCTTGTCTCCTTTCTTATTTCTATTTCTATTTGCCTGGGATACGACCTGAGATTTGGAAGAAGGGACCTATAGTGCTTACTGGGTGTATTTTGGTAGCCGGCACTCACCCGTCCTGGACATGAGCATCAGGATCTTTAAAGTCCATGCGATAGAATGCATGCATGTACAGACTAGACCTCGAGTGGTAACTGTAGATTATAGTCACACGACACCGAAGCGTATAGGCGACTACTGGTCACATTATTCTGACACCAGCGAACCAGTTGAAGGTAAGGGGAAAATAATATGGTCACACATTGGCCAATCCGGGATTCGAACCAGGTACCTTTCGGTTACTAGTAAGACGCTCTACCAACTGAGCTACCCGGCCCCACCCTCGAGTGGTTCTCCCTTCCTTCAAGGTATAGGGGACGCTTGTAACGTCATTGCTTTTCGTCACTCTGGCCGGTCGCCCTTCGGCCTTAAAGGTTCTAACCACTGCTTAGCCATGCAGCAATGTTATCGCTTAACTGTTAACATTCAATGCTTTCGCTGTTTTTGTATCGCTTTTACTCCCCCACCTCCACCTCCACCTCCTCCTCCTCCTCCTCCTCCTCCTCCTCATCATCATCATCATCATCATCATCATCATCATCTTCTTCTTCTTCTTCTTCTTCTTCTTCTTCTTCTTCTTCTTCTTCTTCTTCTTCTTCTTCTACGTCCTAATCAAACATCCAGTTGATTTAAAATCGTTGTTTCTATCATAATGAAACCATCACCTGTAAAAAGTGCGCAACCAACTTCTAGCATTATTTGTTTTGTAACTCTTCAAAGGTAGCGGCTTAGTGTAAATGTGTCTGCGAGTTGTCAGCTCGCGTTTGATGTTGATACGGTCGTGTTTATTTGTGTGTGTTTGTGTTTTTTTTTTGTTGTCTGTTGTGTGTGTGTTTGTGTGTGTGGCAATCGTCTTTTTGTGTGTGAGTTTTTGGGATATATTAATGTCTCTTTGTGTTTGTATGCAATGGTTCTTTGTCTCGTATCTGTATCTAAACGAATCGAATATTTGAAAAAAAAAACGTTAGCTTTTAAGAACTGGAAAGATTTCTGAATCAATGTTAAAAGTAAATTCAGGGCTAATCAGAAGAAAAAACAATATTGAATGAAGCCTAGGACTTGAGAAGATAGAAGAAAAAACAATATTGAATGAAGCCTAGGACTTGAGAAGATAGAAGAAAAAACAATGTTGAATGAAGCCTAGGACTTGAGAAGATAGAAGAAAAAACAATATTGAATGAAGCCTAGGACTTGAGAAGATAGAAGAAAAAACAATATTGAATGAAGCCTAGGACTTGAGAAGATAGAAGAAAAAACAATGTTGAATGAAGCCTAGGACTTGAGAAGATAGAAGAAAAAACAATATTGAATGAAGCCTAGGACTTGAGAAGATAGAAGAAAAAACAATATTGAATGAAGCCTAGGACTTGAGAAGATAGAAGAAAAAACAATATTGAATGAAGCCTAGGACTTGAGAAGATAGAAGAAAAAACAATATTGAATGAAGCCTAGGACTTGAGAAGATAGAAGAAAAAACAATATTGAAAGAAGCCTAAGACTTGAGAAGATAGAAGAAGGAAGAGGAAAAAGGAAGACGAGAAGGAAAGGAGAAAGAGGAAGATGATCTAGGAGAGATCTATATTGAGCATTCGTTTATAATGATTGGGCGGGGAGGGTTGCAAAACGTGGTGCTTCAAATATTTATTCTCAAACAATAACGATACCTTTGATTTCTATAGCAATTCTTTGCAGTCCGCTGGACCCTATAAACATTGAATAACTAACTAACTTCTACAGAAATTCACAATACTATTGAAAATACATTTGTAAAAGAGAATAAACTCAATCTCAATTATGCGATAAACTTTGTGGAATTGCTTGATTAGTTCAAGCATATCACATAAAAATAATATTATACCCAATTAAACCCAAATTTTGTCAAAATGTTAAAGTCATAATTATGTGGTAAATCTATTTATTTCAAACATGAGTTACTTCAATGCAGTCATATTCGTCTGTCTTTGACAACGGGTGTTTATATGATGGAATTCCATTGGAGCCTAAGCTTTGATGTAAGCATTAGATAAGCAAAAGCTTTGATTGATTCTCATTGTAAATAGATATTTTATATGTATGTGTATGTATAGTGTGATTGCGTGCGTACATCTTATCATCTCGATGAAGAAGACCTTAATAAAACAACCAACCACACCATCTAGGAGAGAAGAGATGTATCGACAGAATGCCAGAACAGGACAGGAGCGGTAAAGAAGATTTTTTATTATTATTATTTTTTTTTGGGGGACACGGCTGCCGATCATTGTATGATGAGACAACTCCGTCACGCACTCACCCAACTCCTTCCATGGAGTTACTTCCCTTCTCCCCCCACTCCCGCCCCCCCCTACCCCCTCTTGTTTGTCTTTTTACTCAAAAGGTCGGTAGAAAGGTAACAGACTTCCCCGAAGCCGTTTGTATCCTTGGCAGTGAGAGATGATCTCCCTTTTCGTCTATACCAGCTTTATGAAAGAGTTGGGCAGACAAAGGTGAATATTTGATTGCTCCTTAAAATTTCATCGTTTGTGATGAGAACCCATGAACCTGGACATAATCTACGTGAACTTCTAGGGAATGGGGGAGAGGGAGGAGGCCGCATGAAGAGATTGGGTGGAGGGGGTTTTGGTTGTGGCCCGAGAAGGGATTGTTATGCGGGAAGCTGCTTATGTGTGCTGCAAATACAACGTTTTGTAAGATAATTTTGCTTTGTGGGTCTGTTTGCTGGTTTGGTTTTGAGGGGTGGGATAGGGTGGGTGGATGGGTGGGAGGGAGAGTGTTGGAGGGAGGGGACGAGGGTCAATTTTAAATTTACTTAGGTTGTGTTTCTTTTGATCCTATGAGCCTTCTAAATTGATTTTTAAATTTGTTTGTTAATTCGTTTCGTTGATTTGTTTGCATCTTGTTTGTATAAGAAGTCCGATTAAAAAAAATCTCACACATTTAAAACGAATCAGTGTCATATAACGCCGTGATACGTTTGTTGGGAATTGGTTTGATCGAAGGGACTCCGCTCTTCAATCTTACCTGGCGGGCTACCTGCCCTGATGCATGATGGGTAGTGGCAGCGTGAGCAAGCTGGCTTGCCTCCCTTGCCCGACCCGAGTTACTTCCCCTGAGAAGGATCGAAGCATTGCCCTGCGTGGTAGCTCAGTGGTAGAGGGCTCGCCTGCGACTGCACGCCGATGACGCCCGGGTGGAATAACGCGGTAGGGAAGATTACATGGCTATTTTTCACTGTCCGTCTTAGCAGTATGACAGCTGTGGTGGATGGTATAAACACAATGTTGTTATTACTAACCAGACAAGCAAATACAACAATTGGAAATAAAAAGGGCTCACATAAATGACTCTGGTGGTTCAGTGTTGATTTAGGCTCCTTATACCTCTTTCCTGGAATGGGTACCCCCCGTCTGCCTTATCATTAATGGCGATTGTAGAAGTTAGACTGTAATGTTCGTTTCGAAACATCGCGACAGGGCTCAGCGATCGAAAGGTTTCTTCCAGAACAGACGTTTGTCACTCTAATCCTTTGTTGAAACACGATAGCGGTCTCTTGCCAGTCCAACTCCCATAATTGCCACACACCCCTTCCCCGACCAGAAATATAATGGCCGCTCCTAAAGGTCGTGTCTGCAAACTCCATAGGCATGGTCATGAATTCAACTTGGTACAAAACTGCATCATCATCATCATCATCATCATCATCATCATCATCATCATCATCATCATCATCATCATCATCATCATCATCATCATCATCATCATCATAATCATCATCATCATCATCATCATCATCGTTGTCGTCGTCGTTGTCGTCGTCAGCGTTGTCATAATTTAAATCCACTAAGCTTCAAACACCGTGATTACTACTTTAATAAGGTAAAATGAGTTAAGCTAACGTGGAGAAAAAAAAATCTAAAATGTTACAAGATACTCATATTAACCTTTCAACATAGGGTTGAAAAACGACGTTACAAATATAGTTGCAGATTGATTATAAGCGTACTTGAAAAAACAATTGGTCCCTACAGGTTTGAATATGTTCACAGCGCACCATTCAGTGCAAAGCAGGATTACTCTAAGGGAAATCCCGGATCCAAATTACAGACTACTTGGAAAAATCCGCCATATTTGTCGCTTACTCGATAATCATCTAGCCGAAAAGTTAAAAGGATTAAGAACATGATACGTAAAGATTATTATACATACCCATGAGCTAATTATGACACTGAAATCAATCTCTCTACATTGATTAATAATCATTTTTCGGACGATCGGAGATATCTTTGAGAAATTTTGCATTCCAATTTTTCACATTTTTTGTACTTAACCAGTGTCCGTCCAGATTGGGATTTTCTTAGGAACAATTCTAGATTTCATTGAATTGTACGTCGCCCTCTGACATAATCGTTGACGTGTTTTGATATTGTGTGTATACATGCATGTACATTACTCATGTCTTTATCATTGTTACGTTTGAGACACGCACGATAGATCCGATCATTTTGTTTTCCAAAGCATGCAATAACAGAGTGTGTTTACCTTTGATTTGATTTTGCGTTGTTGCTAGAAGAAGTGTGTATAATGTTGAAAAGTTTCGTCGGTCGATATTGTTGAGAATTTTCTAGAATTACTTGTTTACTATCGACGGAAGTTTCGAGATAGCACTGGCAATAGCTAAATGGTTCTACGTAAGGCAGTGCATAGTTCCGGTGACGAGTTTTATTTTGATTGGGTGTTGTTACGTCATGCTGGAATGTTCGAACTTTTTCTCGATTGCAGAGAGACTATATAAGTAACGCGCTGTCTGCTTGTACTGTAGGAATGATTGCTAGAGATTTGTGGTGATTTTTGATGATGGTATTCGAAGTGATTTTAGGAAAGCGATTCTTGTATGCAGTTGTTAATGTTTGCTGAATAAAGTTGGAAAACTTTATATGACGACTCCTGCCTTGTAGCTGAATGAACAGGTTGCGTGGATAAACGAATCTGAGTTACACTTATCAAGATTCAAGCATTGGGGCTGAATCAATCATTGAAAAAAAAACCCACAACAACGTGTAACAATCATCTTGGTGAAAAAAGACGTTAATAAAACAACCAACCAACCAACCAACCAAATGTACTCATCCTACCCCCTGCAGGCCACACCCAACAGAACAAAATGCTTTGATGCTCCTCCCTCACAAAAAAGATGTCAATGTACGTATTATAATCAAGAGCGCCGTTTATTTTTTGGTGCGGCCATAGTGGCAGCGACAGGAACTTCAAAAATTTCAATGCTGAGTTCAAGAGAAATACTCTTATGAAAACACTCCTTGAGTGCTTTATGGGGTTAATTGTCCTGTTATAATTTCTACACCGGAAGCGTGCACACACGCTAACGCACACACACACATACACACACAAGCGCGGGAGCCCTGTCAATCAAACACACATAGATTTACGATTGCTTTGCTTGCTAATTCGCACTGCTAACATTCACACACACACACACACACACACACACACACCCACACACACACACACGCACACGCACACGCACACACTCTCTCTCTCTCTCTCTCTCTCTCCATTTTTCTCTTTTCTTCACCCGCGTGCCTCATGCTTCCAATCCATATTTAAAGAATGGCACTTATAGAGGGCGCACACTGCAGATGTGGGTAGAAGAAGGAAGGGGGATGGTTGTGTTGGTATGTGAATGATGTGAAGTGGGAAAGGGAGGAGGGGCTGTGTGGAGATGGAAAGGGTTAGGCTAATCGATGGACTGAGGCCGCCTGCGTTTGTTGGGATCTTAAAACGCAATTTAACTCGTTTGCCGCCCTGTTCGCTAAGGTCACGGTCATTGTCTGGCTTCCGGTCCCATTGCATTATTGTCCGACGATGGCCGGATCAGTGCCCGGATCTTTCGGGATCAGTACGTAGGCTACTGGGAGAGGAGTTTGGATTTTACCATCTTAAAAAAACCCGATTTTTTTTGTCATTGTTAAGTTGAGAAAATGCGCTACACTAATAACCTTAACGACGACGACGACGATGATGATGATGATGA
>CM072521.1:16347259-16359759 GCA_036898135.1 Oncomelania hupensis | reverse complement strand
TCTATCTATCTATCTATCTATCTATCTATCTATCTATCTATCTATCTATCTATCTATCTATCTATCTATCTATCTATCTATCTATCTATCTATCTATCTATCTATCTATCTATCTATCTATCTATCTATCTATCTATCTATCTATCTATCTATCTATCTATCTATCTATCTATCTATCTATCTATCTATCTATCTATCTATCTATCTATCTATCTATCTATCTATCTATCTATCTATCTATCTATCTATCTATCTATCTATCTATCTATCTATCTATCTATCTATCTATCTATCTATCTATCTATCTATCTATCTATCTATCTATCTATCTATCTATCTATCTATCTATCTATCTATCTATCTATCTATCTATCTATCTATCTATCTATCCTATCCCGTAACTCGGAGGTCGTAGGGGCACCACAGATGATCGTTTAACTAGCGTACTCCATCTTTCCCTGTCCTCAGCAATCCTGATTGTTTCGCTTAGTGTCAAACCAGTCCATTCTCGAAAGTTGTCCTCCAACCTCTTTTTTGGTCTCCCTCTTCTTCTACCTCCTTGCACTGTGCCTTGCAGGATAGTCTTTGATGATATATTTAATATCGATATGCAATTTCTGCGTAAAGATTCATATGCCGGGCAAACACACAAAAGGTTGTATTCGTCTTCTAATTCGTGACCACAAAGAGGACAACCAGTATCGACAGACTGATCTCCCGTCATGAACCACAACTTGCAGTATCTGAGGCCAGTTGCTTTGATCCTGAATTTCACTAGAGAATTTCGGAGCCATTTGTTTTTAATAAAATATATGTACCTTTCAGCTTCACAAAAACTCTTAAAAGAATAAAACCAGCTATATTTATCTGAACTTAAAATATGTGCGTGCCAGTTTTGTCCGAAACAGGCAAATAATCTGTCAGAAAATTCTAATATTAAACATACTTCTTGGCCAACATTTTGAAAAATCCAGACAGCACCAAAACCCATTTTCACATAAAATTCGTTTGATTTTAGTAACCCAGTTCAAATGACCTTTTTTAGTGTTGTGCAAGCATCATTTCATAAGCCTGTCGGCTCACTTGATTTGGCAGTTTAAGAACTTTCATCCAGTATTTAACACACTTTATATATGTTAATTAGGTACAAGGGATATCGGCCTATTTCACCATACAGCATTTTATTGGTGGCATGCAGAGGGACATTTAAAAATCTGTTCATAGCAAATGTATGCATTTTTTCTATCAGAGACCCACTTTCCTCCAACTCCCATACTTACGCCGAATATGTCAAGATGGGTTCGATTTTCGCGTCAAATAATTTCCAGAATATAAACGCGCTTGATACGTTAATTTTTTTCAATGATTTAAGGATTTTTACCACCCCCTTTTTGGCTTTTTTTGCAGACCTCCAACAAAGCCGATGATACACCTAGTTTTGTTGTGAAGACCATACAAGATATTTATAAGAATTTGTTATTTTAAACTCGTCTGCCCCAAGTACCATTGTTCACGGGCAGAAAATGTCCCTCCATTCTAAAAAAAAACAACATGACATTTGTTTTGATTTAAATTTACAGTTAGATTCAATCTATCAGCCTCTTCTTTGAGGTTATTTAATGGAGTTTTCAAACCAAGGACAGTGTCAAATAATAAAATTATATCACCAGCAAAAAGTGGTAAAAACAGTTCGACAACATTTAGAATGAGCTGAATTCCATATATTCCTCTTTTACATACCTCACAAACCAGTTTATTAATTTTAACAAAAATGAAAATAATATAGGACAAAAAATACATCCTTGTTTTACCCCTCTTGGACATTGAAGAAAGAGAGAGAGAGAGAAAGAGAGAGAGAGAGAGAGAGAGAGAGAGAGAGAGAGAGAGAGAGAATGAAAAAAAAGAAAGAAAATGTGTTTCCTTTCCCCATAAACATTTTTGTTTTTTATTTATTTATTACTGCCTTATACTTGTCATAATAAATCGGTAACAAATGTGTTTATAAACCAAAAAGAATTATTACTTAGACCCTCCCACTCACCAAGCTCCCCCCAACCCTCTCCCCAACCCTCTCCCCCCATCTTTGAGGCGGAACAAAAACAAAAAATTATAATTAAAGAATACTTCCCAACAGAACTCCAAGAAACAATTAAAAAAAAAGAAGAATGAAGAAGGGCACAGGCGCATTAACCAAGCAGAATGGACCCTCGGCAAGAATTTTGTGGCTATATACTGTGTATGATACTTTCTTCTGCGCTACCCGTCCGCTATCGGGGATCCGCAAAATTCTTGCCGAGGGTCCATTCTTCTCGGTTAATGCGCCTGGGAGAAAGAGTTAGCTAGCTCGACAATTGGCATCGTGTCGTTTTGTCTTGAGTTTGGTCTTAATTAGCATTCCTTGGCTTATCATGCGTGCGCATTTGTTTCTCATTATTGTAAATGTTGAAGCCCAGCAGATCTCTGATCTATTTCACCATCCCTTGGCTGGTTTTGCGTTCTTTAATATTTACTGTTTTTTAATTGTCTTTTTCTTTCTCTTTTATTTCTTACTTTCTAAATTGGTTTTATTTTCTTGATTTCTTACTTTCTTAATTGTCTTTTCCCCTTATTTCTTACTTGCAAACATTGTCTACTTTCTCTATTTCTTACTGTCTTAAATGTTTTATTTCTTACTGTTTTATATCGTTATTTCTTTCTTTTCTACATTGTCGCGTCTATTTATTTGTTTTTTCTTTTCCTAAATAAATGTTCTCGTTTCTTGATGTTTTTTTAAATTGTCTTGTTTCTATATTTCTTACTGTTTTCATTATCTTATTTATTACTGTTCTTATTTGTTTTGTTTTATTTAGTTATTATTGTCTTAATTGTTTAGTTTTATTATTTCTTGCTGTCTGAATTATCCTATTTCTTGAGCGACTCTTGAGCTGGAGAAGTGCTATATAAAAGTGATTAAATATAGAAATAAATACATTCCGTTGCTTTTGTCTTATTAATAGCAACAATCGTTAGCTAGCCAGCCAACATTCGGGATCTAAAAATAGCATCTACCAAAGCCTGTAAGAGACAGAACCTGTAAATACAATTGCTCGTAAGGGTTTTAATTTTTAGGTTGATGAAATAGACCTTACTCTAACCCCATACACCAAAGACGCACACTTCAAGCCGTGTGGTTTCACTCACAAATATGGGTCGAAGGTCACGCGGCTGTATGTTTAAAACCAAGAAAATAGTTCCCTTTCAGAAACGAAGTTGAAAATTCAAACTTTGGTTTAAGCAATAAGTGATTCTTTGTTGTACGCATTTTTAAGTTAAAACAGCACTCACTGTGAATGTTCCAAGGATCTGTCGAGGTGCACATATGTGATTTTGACCTCAGGTGCACTATACAATCAGGTAACATATTGGATGTGGGAGGATTTGGGTAGGTGCAACAATCTTTAGGGCTGACGTGTTTTTAAATGGTTCTCTCGTCGTGTTCTTTGGCGAAGAACAAAGAAAACTAGGATGGCGTGAGCGTACGTTGTGTAATGCATTCACGCCCACGTGGCCCAACTCAACAGAAATGACTCTATGTCGTGTGCGAAGACAAAAACGGAGCACGCAGAGACACATTGTGTGCCTGAACTTTGAAAGTCTCGTATGACTGACATGTGCCGACACGTTTAGAGATCCAGACAAGTAAGTCACTGTTGCGAGTCATCCAACATGTATATTTTGTTCGAAAAGATGGATTTACTTCGTTCTGTCATGATACTACTACTACTACTACTACTACTACTACTACTACTACTACTACTACTACTACTACTACTACTACTACTACTACCAATAATAATGGACGCTACACGCGCTTGTTCCTAAATCAGATTCAAAGCGCGGCGATCTGTAACCAATACGCACGCTCACATGTTACACGCCGCCCTACATACACACCAAGCCTGCACTCATTACTCAAACATGTGGTGTAAAGACAAGTCGCTTTTAATGGACAAAAATGGAAGTCGAATTTTATTTCTTAAATATTATATAGGCTGCATCTAATAAAATTATTGAATGGAGGGAGGAAACCGGAGTACCCGAAGAAAACCCTCGAAGTTTGTCCAACGCTGGGTTGGAACCCGCGACCTTCGGCATAGGAAATCACCTCACTATCCACTGAGCTACGTACCAGGACACCCCTACTACTACTACTACTACTACTACTACTACTACTACTACTACTACTACTACTGCTACTACTACTGCTACTACTACTATTACTACTACTGCTGCTGCTGCTGCAGCTACTGCTACTACCACTACTACTGCTGCTACTACTGCTGCTATAACTATTACAACAACTCTACGACTTAAAAAATCTTATATATAGCGCGATTCCCCAATAGCACTGGGCTCAGTAACATTTCTCCTCTTTACGAGGGCGGACCGTGTGTATGAGTAGGCCTACGTGTGCGAGTGTGTATGAGCTTACTCTCTCTCTCTCTCTCTCTCTCTCTCTCTCTCTCTCTCTCTCTCTCTCTCTCTCTCTCTCTCACCTGGCTGGCCTCACCTGTCTGATCGTGATGACGATGTCTCCCCATTTCCACACGTCACGCAAACCCTGTCAACCAGGTGGTGGAAACAATTTCGCCTTACTGCTTCCTTCTCTTCTGATAGTCTCACAGTGAACGACAGGACAATCTTGTTGCTTCTTTCATAATAATAATAATAATAATAATAATAATAATAATAATAATAATAATAATAATAATAATAATAATAATAATAAGAAGAAGAAGAAGAAGAAGAAGAAGACTCTTGTTGCTTCCTGAATAATAATAATAATAATAATAATAATAATAATAATAATAATAATAATAATAATAATAATAATAATAATAATAATAATAATAATAATAATAATAATCTTGTTGTGTTGTTAAAAACTATTTAGAGAGGTTACAGGATGTATACAAATATCTTTCTAGAAGTAACAGCTTGTTGAAAACTTTCTAGATGTAACAGTTCGTAAAACCTCTTTCTAGATGTAACCTGGTTAAAGAATCTTTCCAGGTGTAACAGGTTGTCAAAACAATATATATAGATAATAGGTAATAAAACAAATTTTTATAGAGATAACATTGTTAAAATATCTTTGTATACATGTAGCCTAAATTGTTAAAAATGTTTAAGAGGTACCGGGTTGTTAAAAATTCTGTCTAAGAGTAGGCTAACAGGTTGTTGAAAACTATTTGTAGAAGTAATAGGTTGTTAAAAACCCTTTTCAGAGATAACGAGTTATTTAAAATTTTCTAGAGGTAACAAGTTGTGAAAACTCTCAAGAGGTTGTTTAAAAATGTTCTAGAGGTTACGGGTTGTTTCAACTATTTCTGTAAGTGACGGGTTGTTAAAAGCTCCTTCTAGAGATAAGTAGTTAAGCTTACTAAGACAATTTTTTTTGAGATAACAGGTTGTTGAGAACACTTTCTAGAGGTAACAGGTTGTGAAAACTCTTTCTTTTTTTTTTCTTTTTTTTTTTAATCAGTTTATAGTCCCCTCTCTTCCCGATAAGGATTTTCTGAGAGGAGACTGTATTAAACTCTTTCTAGAAGTAACCTTTGGTGAAAACTCTTTCTAGAAGTAACCTTTGGTGAAAACTCTTTCTAAACTCTTTCTAGAAGTAACCTTTGGTGAAAACTCTTTCTAGAAGTAACCTTTGGTGAAAACTCTTTCTAGAGATTGTTTGTTTTTTTAAAGTTCGAAGAGTATCGGGGCTGCTAAAATTCTTTCTGGAGCTAAAACTTTTTCTATTTGGAGGTAACGGGTTGTTAAAGCCTCTTTCTAGAAGTTTCAGGCTGTTTCTTTTAAACAAAATTGTTAATGCGACTGAGTGCGTAAATCGTGAACGCGTTGTGTCGACTTGTACTGTGTTCACGGGGCAGTTTGTGGAGCAAATGAGCCGTGAACCGTCATTTACTGTCCATCATTGCAGCAAAAAGAGCAACAAAGGCTTCTCTCCTGTACACATGTATAGAAGAAACGGGAATGGTGGAGAGAGAGGGGGAGGGGAGTGAAAGTGGGCGGAAGAGAGAAATTGAGGGGGGGGGAGAGTGGGAGAGTGGGAAAGAGTGAGGAAGAGAGAGATAAGGAGAGGAAGTGAAAGGAAGAGAGAGGGAGAGAGGGAGGAAAAGAAAGATGGACAGAAAGAGAGATAGAAAGAGAGAGTGAGAAGGGGGTGGAGATGGAGAGAGAAAGGGAAGAGAGTGGAGGATGTGTGGTTCTGTCTCTGTGCCCCTCGGCGTCTATGTGTGTGTGTGTGTGTGTGTGTGTGTGTGTGTGTGTGCGTCTGTCTGTCTTTATCTGCGTGTATGTTTATGTCGGTTCGTCTGTGTGCAAGGCCATAGGGTTCAAACCTCAAGCTTCATCGCTGTTTTGTACGCAAAGCGAAGCGCGGCGGTGGAAAAATATTTTCGAACGGTACTTGATTGCTGATCCTCCTCCCATTAGCAGAGCGACCAAGCACACTTCTGACGAAAGTGTCAATCGCCCAAACATCTGGCACTCACTACAAAAGGTAGGCTCCCTAGTAACCTGTACAATAATACCCAGACCGAATCACCAAGAAAGTCTGGAACGTTGATGGTAGATTTCTATTATGTTCCAGAGTAACGTGATATCAGTTTAATATTTGTTTTATAACTTACCTTTTGTGTGCTGTACATGTGCATGTACTAGGATAACCCGTCATTTTTTTATGTAACCTCAAAGTAATTTAATATTCTAGTAAATTTTTTTTAAATATACAAAATTGTTGCGATGAACAGAGAAGATTTATTGAGTGAGCCTGAATGGTTCGCCAAATGAAAGTTTCTATATGTTTGTTTTATGTGTTGGTTGAGCATGAATGGTTCGCCAAATGAAAGTTTCTATATGTTTGTTTTATGTGTTGGTTGAGCATGAATGGTTCGCCAAATGAAAGTTTCTATATGTTTGTTTTATGTGTTGGTTGTGGTGAGAGAACTGGAGGAGAGTGATGTGTGTGTGTGCGTGCGCGCGCGCGTGTGTGTATGTATGTGTGTTTGCAGATGTGAAAATATAGATAAAAGTATAATATTTAAAGCATAATATATCAGGTATCATTGTTGTGGAAATATAGCTTTAGTAGTTAATGTAATTTGTGTTTGTATGTAATACTTTTATATAATTTTTTTTAAATCTTTATTTGCTGGAATGCAATGTGCTGTATGAATTCTCCATTGTAGGTAATTCAAGACTTGAAGACTTGTTGACTTGACTACACCTGGAGCACACCAAAAAAAAAATCACAGATTGGAGGCATTTACAAACGGGCAGTCTTTGGATCGAAAGCGGTAGACAGGGTAACGGCCCTATTTGTGGTGTACTCAACGGCACAACAAATAAAGCATTGAGTTTTAAGCAATCCTATTGCAGTCTGTCTAAGGTAATGGTTCCTAGCCTGTTTGACGGCCTGGTTGGCCGAAACCAAAGTAGCCTAATATATAAACCTCAGACACTGAGACACTAAGACACTGGCAATGCTTGCGCCTCTATTTCCTTCGGATGACACTATAATAAACCGAGGTTTAGTCTGGGTACGCACGCACTCCATCGCACGAACTTTAAAGATCCTGACGCTCATGTCTTAGACCGGTGAGTGCCGGCTACACAAATACACCCAGCAAAACACTAGGTCCCTTTTTCTTCCGCCTCCCTCCCCCTCCCCCTCCCCTCTCCCACCGATGTCCGGTCGCCCAGGATTGTGCTCAGTTGTCTGGGCGTCAGATGAGGCGCCCAAACGGCAGCAAGTGCGCACCTCCGAAACTTTGAGTTTAGATTCTGTATCGGCCAGCTCCTTGAGCCGGTCTTGGGCTGGAAAAGCCGCTACGTGGAGGACCATTCAATAAATACTCTAAACTAAGCTACCCCATTAAAAGTAGACGGGAGAGGGGGGGGGGGGGGGGGGTAAGAAAAAAAAAAGATCGTTCAAGTGGTGACAGCATTTAGGACATTACCCTTGTTTAGCTGGCTGCCATGATAATCGTATTAACCTCCGTCGTCCACGTCACAATGGCGACACACAACCACAATGGCGGACTTCCGCCGGTTTAATGGTAACGGAAGTGCTGATGGTTATTTTTAGAAGCTAGCATGGGGCCAAGCGTAACCACGGTGGGTAGCGTAACCAAACAGAGAGCTACAGAAGGTGCGCTGTTCGAGGCAGAGCGAGATATATTGTAAATAATTGACTGTCTAATTGATTTTAATTTACTGATTCAGTTTTATTTTGATTTGTCCATCCATAGGAAGAGCAAGGGGTGAAGGAAGAAGAGGAGGAAGGGGAGTAGGGGGGGGGGGCCTGATATGAAAGAACATGCTATAATTATACCGATGCCGTCATGTGGGTAGAAGTAAGTCGAGAGAGCGGTAGATTTAAATTGTTTAATTCTCTCAGAGAGAGAGAAAGAGAGAGAGAGAGAGAGAGAGAGAGAGAGAAAGAGAGAGAGAGAGAGAGAGAGAGAGAGAAAGAGAGAGAAAGAAACGTTAGCCTAATTATTTATTTAATCGTTCTAACATAGAGAGAGAGAAAAAAACGTTAGCCTAATTATTTATTTAATCGTTCTAACATAGCGCTTTTCCAGCTCAAGAGCTGCTCAAGGCGCTGAATCTAACTCGGACCGCCCGAGGGGCCCACTTGCGACCTTTGAGCGCATAGCTAAAAAAAAGAGCATTAAAGGGAGAAATAACCTCTATTCTATCTTGTACTACTAGCCCGCGAACCAATAATAATAATATTTTTTAAACACACACACACACACACACACACCCACACACACCCACACACACACACACACCCACGCATAATAATCCCCCCTCCCAATCCCTCCACACACACAGAAGATAAAAAAAAAGAAAACCGAACCGAAACTATCTTAGTGGATCAATGAACCGTAACTCGTGATCAGAGTGGCAGCTTTGTTCCCTCATTACCTGCCCATTACGCGCGCTATCCTCCATATTGAACAAGGTCTTTTGACAGTTCCACAATGCTGCGGGGTTTTTTCCCACTCCCAAGTACGTTTATCGCTCTTGGGTGTGTGTGTGTGCGCGCGCGCGTTCTTTTTTCCCACGATCCACCACCCTCAACTATTTTTGGCAATGAATTCTATTTCGACAAGTTAAGTTCCTTCCCATTTCCGTTGCCCACCAGCCAAATTACGGATACCTTTTTCGCTTGAAGATGTTTTTCCTGAGGACTTCAATCAACCCTCTTCGAGCTTCTCATGCTTTGGAAAATGAGTCCCCACCAGGCCCAGCTGATACACTGACGAGCTGGGAGAACACAGCGAAATCGTCCTCTGTATCCATGGTACAAAATGCCAACCATTGGCGGCAGAGAAGGGGAGATAAATCTTTTGTATCATTCCAGGGCCTCATTCCGCGGAGAATGGCATCTACTGAGGATTACATCCAACATGCTACCAATACGCTCCAGTCACTTCTCTTTAGGCGATCCAGCTTTATGACGTGTGTTTGTCTCTCTCAACACATAGCTATCTAACTAATCCCTCATGCTAGCAGGTCGCCGAGACAGGGGTGCAACCAAATACATGAGGGAGACGAAGCAGAAAAGGTTATATCCGAGTCTCCCCCTTGTCAGCTCTGTTAAACGGTGTGTGTGTGTGGCTAGGTACAAGCGACGTTACTCTGACATACACTTGAAACTCTACGTAATTTCTTTTGACGGCCCTGTTATTTTGACGAAAAAATAGTGTTCCGTTACGGTTAGGGCTGTGTTAGGGTTACGTTAAGGGTTAGGGTTAGGGTTTGGATTAGGGTTAGGGTTTGGGTTAGGGATAGCTTCAAAAATGGCAAAATGTCAAAATAATGTCAAAATGATGGTAAGTGTGTCAAAATAATGTATGTAGAGTTTCACGACAGTCATCACAACGTCGTTTCTACAAAAAAATATATATATGTGTGTGTGTGTGGGCATGTAGAAACGACGTTCTGATGACACACACATGAAACTCCACATGGTTTCTTCTGACTTTTTTGGAAGGCCGTACTATTTTGACGTCAAAATAGTGCTCCGTTGAGTTAGAGCTGTTTTAGGATTAGGGTTAGGTTAAGGGTTAGGTTTAGGCTTCGGGTTTGGGTTAGGGTTAGGTTTAGGGATAGCTTCAAAAATTGGAAAATGTCAAAATAATGTCAAAGAAATGGAAAGTGTGTCAAAATAATCCCTGTTTTTTTTCACAACAGTCATCAGAACGTCGTTTCTACAAAAAGGTGTGTGTGTGTGTGGGGGGGGGGGGGGTGTTTGTGTATGTGTTGGTGTGTGTGTTGGTGTGTGGGTGTGTGTGTGTGTGTGTGTGTAAGAATGTCTGACCATATAGGCGATACTGTCCATTTCTGGACGGCTTTCTCACCATTTCTTTTCTCGGACCACCACGCCGGTGATCCACTAACTAACTGCAATTCACTGTATTATTTATATATTAATTAATTAATTAATTAATTAATTAATTTATAAAGCTCGAATTCCCAACCATAGTAGTCGTCTGCCTTAAGCGCTCACACGCATGCACACAAACACACTTGCAAGTTAACAAAGTAATTAAATGACATCGGCAGTTACCGTTTTACATGAGACACACATAAGCAGGTTTAAATTGTCAGCAAGTAAATTACACGTTCTTATACAGGAAGTATATTGAATACAGATGATTGGTCCAGGGTGAAATGCCCAAATCATGCCCAAATCATGCCAGTGTCCTCTTTGATTTCGATTGAGGTGGCAGGCTTGGACATTTCAATTCGTACCTCCTGAACGCACATGATTTTATAAGACGGTCACACATTGTTCTTCAACTGTGGCCTGCCCAGATTCTTTGAGGTTCTAACACGAGTTTTGCATGAGCACAATCTTCCGCTTATACTGGTTGGAGTTGGTAAAAACATTATTATTATTATTATTATTATTATTATTATTATTATTATTATTATTATTATTATTATTATTATTATTATTATTATTATTATTATTATTATTATTATTATTATTATTATTATTATCAGTAGTAGTAGTAGTAGTAGTAGTAGTAGCAGTAGTAGTAGTAGTAGTAGGAGTAGTAGTAGTAGTAGGAGTAGTAGCAGTAGTAGTAAAGAGACAAGCTAAACAACATAGAAAACATGAAGGGTACACAAGGGCAAAGCTGAAATAAGTGCTACCCTTCTGACAAATTGTAGCAATGAAATGTGTCTAGCAAACAGGAACAAGTACATAAGGGTATTATCTATTAATATTCTCTAAAACTTACACACAAACATGTCGTAAGAGACAAGAAAATAATGCAACAAAATCGAGAGGGGAAAAAAGGTAAGCAAGAAATAAATGAATGAACTATACGCTTAACGAGAAACGGATACTTGCACCTAAGTGTAATCTGTGCACAATAATATAGTAGCTGTCGATTGAAAATGTAAATAAATAAATGCCTGAGGTAATCTGAGACAGGTAATCAGAGACAATTTGGAGTTGTCCTCTCAATAGTCGTAGATGCCGTTGTTACTCCCTCGTGCAGTTTGCAATTGAAGACCTGGACCAGTTTTAATAGTCGCTAAGCTCCAGGACATGTTTATAAATGTTAATTTGATGTGTTTACTACTACTACTACTACTACTACTACTACTACTACTACTACTACTACTACTACTACTACAATAATAATAATAATAATAATAATAATAATAATAATAATAATAATAATAATAATAATAATAATAATAATAATAATTATTATTATTATTATTATTATTATTATTATTATTATTATTATTATTATTATTATTATTATTATTATTACGATGGTAATTATATAGCGCTTTTCCGTAATGAAATCAGTTCAAAGCGCAGTCCTCACGCATTTATACACTACGTTAACACCGAAATACATACGATAAGAAGTGAAACAAAAACAAGACATTAATAGAGTATGCAAAGACATTATACAAACATGAAAACTAATATTCACAAGTAAACTCTAAAAGACGAGGGAGGGAGGGAGGAGGAGGAGAGCAGCTAAGGAGTGAGGTGGTTTGAGGGCGTGCGATGTGGACGGCGGTGGTCTGAATCAGAAAAGACGGAATGATGATAGTGATGGGAGACGAGATCAGAAATTTTTAACGAAGAGATGTGTTTTTAAGTTGGCTTGAAAGTGGCTATGTTTGGAAAGCTGCGAAAAGAGGAAGAAGCGGTGGTCTGAATCAGAAAAGACGGAATGATATGATAGTGATGGGAGACGAGATCAGAAATTTTTAACGAAGAGATGTGTTTTTAAGTTGGCTTGAAAGTGGCTATGTTTGGAAAGCTGCGAAAAGAGGAAGAGAGAGAGAGAGAGAGAGAGAGAGAGAGAGAGAGAGGTAAAAAAAGAGAGAGAGAGAAAGAGAGTTCCAAATGGATGGACCAAGCACTGAAAAAGATCGACAGCCTGCAGGGGAGA
>CM072521.1:16279759-16342259 GCA_036898135.1 Oncomelania hupensis | reverse complement strand
TCTCTTTTACGAATAATCTCTCTCACTTCTCCCTTTTTCTCTTTCTCCATCTCTCCTCATTGCTTTGGTTCTTCTTTCTGTCCTGTTCTCTCTCTTCACAAGATCTCTGTTCTCTTTCTTCTTCATCCCCCCTCCTCTCATCCTCTTCGCTCTCTCTCTTTTTTCTCTTCCTCGTGCTCTTCATCCATCTTCTTCTTCTTGCGTTCACGTGTCATTCTCTCTGTACTTTTACGTTTAGTTTACTCTCCATCTCTTTCTTGGTGATTATTTCAGTTTTCAATCTCCCGTGTTACTGATTGGGTAATCTCGTTTATATTTTCACGACCTCTATTATGAATTTCTGATAGTGATACTTAGGTCCTGTTGTCGGGTCCATGCAACGCAGATTTTAGAGATGGATTCTTCCTTCGCAGAGTGCTCCATGTTCAATCCTTTCATCTGTAGCTTTCATCAGCTGATCCACCCTATTTTGCCACCTACTAGTATTGAGACCTTCTCCTCTCATCCTTGTGTTCTCCACACTAGTGTCACTGATCATCGACCTCACCGACCCTTCTTGAATTCAGATTGACTGATTTTTTTCTTTTTTTTTAGTTTCTTCTCTTCTCTTCCCAGCTCTTCTTCTTCTTCTTTTGTCTTCTTTTCTTCTTCTTCTTTTGGTTTCCATCCCTACTTCTCTCTCTCCCCGGTCCAGACTTCCGTGGCACCAAAGTCACACTAAAGCAACAATCATCAATCAAACCTCTCTCTCTCTCTCACATCTCTTTTTTTTCTCCCTCTCTCTCTCTCACTACTCCTCTTCTTTCTTTCTGATTTTCCGCCTACGCTCTTTTCACACCCCACGCATTTCTCTCTCTCTTCTTGTTTTCTTTCTTCCTCTTTTTTTCCTTTCTCTTGGCTTGTCAACGGCTTTTCATTTGAAACGTTGTTGCACGCGCTCAACGTACGGGAGAGGGCCTGTGGGGCGACTTTTAATCTGTTTTACGCTTAATTTTTTCCACACTTCACTTTCTGTGTCCAACAAGCACTATGCATGCTTTCAATGCTGCCTCAATGGCAAATAATGTGAATAGGGGTTACACGATGGTATTGGGGGAGTGGAGTGAGGGTAGAGGGGGAATTAGTGGGAACAGGGGGTTGCGGAGGCAGACTTGAAGCTCTGAAAATATAGTCGCCGAGATAGTCTATATGTCTTAGTGTGTCTGTCTCTCTTAGGTCAGGTTGTAAAGACTTGTTGTTTTTTTAAACCTTTAAACCTTTATCCTAAACGATACAAAGTTTTGTCTCTCTTCTCTCTCTCTCTCTCTCTCTCTCTCTCTCTCTCTCTCTCTCACTCTCTCTGCCTTTCTCTATTTGTTTATTTTGCATTATAGACTAGTACGTGTGTTGATAAACAATTCTAATTCAATTCTCTCTATTCGTGTGTTGATAAACAATTATACATTCCTGTATTCTCTATATTTCTATTTTTCTTTGATTCCTTTCTTTCATTTGTCATGAATTAAAATCCGCCGTGCCTTCTTTCGCAAGGCCTTAAAGCTGATTAGTTGATTAAAGACAGAAAACTGCATAACGATTGGCCAGCTACTTGACCTCATAAACACCGGAAGTTCGACGTCATCGACCAAATTTTTGACGCTTCCGGCTTTTAATCGATTGTTTTCCTTTCCAATATGAACATACAGTGTGTTTATTTTGTGGTGTGTGTGTGTGTGTGTGTGAGTGTGTGAGGGTGTATGTGTGTGTGCTTATATGTGTGTGTATGTGTGTATGTGTGTGTTTATATGTGTATATAATGGGTGAATGGGTGTGTATGTGTGTGTATGCGCGCTCTTCTGTCTTATCTGTGTATGTGTGCGTACCTACCCTGGCTCAGTAATGTAAAAAAAAGAAAAGAAACAATCTTATGTCATAGTCATGGATATATACAGTACCCTCCCCCCACTCCCCATCCCCACACAAAAATCTGTTTAAAGGTAAGCAAAACCTGAAAACGCTTTGCGTGAATTGAGCGTAAGGCTTTTTGTTATTGTGCTAATATTGACGCTTGCATTCGTGGCTAACAATTTCGCCATCATACTCCTGAACCTTGTTAGCCGTGTCATAAGGATGAGTGTTTACATAGTAGTAGTGCAATATGGTTTGTCGTAATATTTTGCCATGCATGGCGTTCACAGCAATCGTTAGTTGCAGGAACAAGCTTGTAGACCACAGACAGTGAGAAAAAAAAGAGAAGAAAATGACTGAAATAACCATGAAGTGACCGTTAGTATCTCGGGGCTATTAGTGGTTAGTACAAACTTAAAAAGCGATTATCGTCATTATTATCGTTGTCACCGTAATTGTCATCGTCAGCAGTAAGTAGCGGCATCGCCATTTTCATCATCATCATCATCATCATCATCATCATCATCATCATCATCATCATCATCATCATCATCATCATCGTCGTCGTCGAGGTCGTAGTTTTTGTCAGCATGATTGATCATCGTCGTCGTTGTCGTCATCATCATCGTCATCTCAGATGGTTTATTATATAACGCCTGACGTTAGCCTGGCATATTTTCCTTCGGGTGAGAGTATAAACTGAGATCTAACCAGTGCACGCCTGCAACTTTTGTTTTCTTTCTGAAATGGCCTCCACTCGAATGCTTTGTTTGCCTTTGGCAAAACCGGGTTTACCATAAAATCCGCATTGTTATTACATTAAACAATGATAACGTATGCTCAAACCAACCACTAAAGTTTGCATTTTCTAACAAGGAGTGATTTCCCCTTGTTTAAACGGTATACCCATACCCTAGCCGTGTGACCTTTGACCCAAAGTGTGAATAAGCTGCGCGGTATCAAGAGTGCCTCTTTGGTGTCTGAGGCAGGGTATGGTTCATTTGTATCAACCTAAAACGACAAACCTTACCGAACAACTTTCTAATGTGTTCTCTCTCTTATCGGCTTTGGTATAGATGTTATTCTTTAGCGCCACAGTGGTTGCTCAAAAATCTACGGAACTATACCTTCGAAAGAGTTCATTTTTATTTTGGGTAGTAATCTTATATTTTTCAGTGGGCAACACTCACTGTAAATGTTAAAAGGATCTGTCGAGGGAGGCCAGGAGGGAGAGGGAAGGAATGGTAAATTCAACCTGTTTAGCGGTGGGTTTGATCACCGAAAGTCCTCTTGATCAATGTTTATCATGTACTAAAAAATGGCGCATCTTAGGGTAGACCCGTTTTCTCTAAAAGTCTATCAAACAAACAAACAAACAAACAAACAAACAAACAAACAAACAAACAAACACACACCATATAAAAACGTATATATAAGCCTTCGAATTCAATCCATTTATAGAGATGCGTCAGTTCTTTGACGGTCGTTGACCAGCGTTTACTGAAACCCTGTTCATGTTCGTTCTGGGCGTAGGCGATTGTGTACGACTGTAGATGCAGGGTTTGTCTAATTACATTTAGTACATTGTTGTCCCATACGAGTATAAAGCATACGGTAATAATCTGATGAACTAGACACGCTGACCCACCCACCTAGTAACTGTAAACCGAACTACGGCGCTATATTTAAGATATTCAATAGTCCAAAGTCTGGGTGCCTGGTTGAGGGAGGGGGTAAAACCTTATAGTTGTTTCGATCCCATCAGTTGAACTTGTAACTATTTTGATGACCCTAGCTTTTAGCGAAATACAGGAATACGGAATCTTTTAATAACGTGAATGCATTCTGTATTATTATTATTATTATTATTATTATTATTATTATTATTATTATTATTATTATTATTATTATTATTATTATTATTATTGTTGTTGTTGTTGTTATTATTATTGTTATTATTATTGTTATTATTATTATTATTATTATTATTATTATTATTATTATTATTATTATTATTATTATTATTATTCCTATCCTATCCTATCCCGTAACTCGGAGGTCGTAGGGGCACCACAAATGATCGTTTAACCAGCGTACTCCATCTTTCCCTGTCCTCAGCAACCCTAATTGTTTCGCTCAGTGTCAAACCAGTCCATTTTCGAATTTTGTCCTCCCACCTCTTTTTCGATCTCCCTCCTTGCACTGTGCCTTGCAGGATGGTCTTTGCAAGACCTGATGATCTAGTGTCGTGGCCATATCATAGGAGTTTCCGTTTTTTCACCACTGTGTGTGCCCCCGTTGAGGTGCCGGGGGTTTCAGTATAAATAGTATCCCCACTTTCTGGAAATTTAGTGCTTTAAATTCCCACTGTCGCTGTCTTTCTCATTTGCTCTTTCTCATTCCTGCTCTTTTCTATCAATCTGCTATACTATCGTCATCTTCGCTAGACCAGTCTCCTACCTTCTTGAAAACTCTTCCGGGACAAGACTCCTTGTTTGTGGATGAGGTCTGTTGGATCAGCTTGGGACTATTGGACGCTTTCTGCCAGGTGGTCACTAGGGCTTCCTATGATGTTATTATTTAGCAATGTAGGCATTTTATATGTATGTGTTTTGTTGATAATTTATAATGATGTTTGTATTCTATTTTGTTTTTGTAAACGGGGGTTCGATAAGTTGGGGTGAAGCCTCAGCCGTCCCCTGCGTGGGATGTCTTTATTGTAAAGTGACTGGCTGGTGGAGAGCTTTCGGTTTTCCCACTAGGGTTGTTTCAGCAGATCTTTTATGCGGATCGCGGGTTGTCCGGTCCTGATTTGGCTCGGAAGAGTCCGCTGGACCTAAAGCAATAACAATGTAATGTAATGTAAACACTGTGTGTGTATGTGTGTTTAGGTGTGTGTGTGTGTGTGTGTGTGTGAGATAGAGCACGCGAGGGAGCTGCACCCGTTAGGGTATCCTATCCTATCCTGTCCCATAACCCGAAGGTCGTAGGGGCACCACAGATGATCGCTTAACCAGCATACTCCATCTTTCTCTGTCCTCAGCAGCCCTCATGGCTTCGCTCAGTGTCAAACCAGTCCATTCTCGAATGTTGTCCTCCCACCTCTTTTTCGGTCTCCCCCTTCTTCTACCTCCTTGCACTGTGCCTTGCAGAATGGTCTTTGCAAGGCCTGATGATCTGGTGACGTGGCCATACCATCGGAGTTTCCGTTTCTTCACCACTGTGAGCAGGTCATCGTGTTGTCCAATGGCTTGTGTGATGGTCTGTCGGACTTCAACGTTGGTGATGTGTTGGGTATAGGAAATGCACAGAAGTCTTCTGTAGCACCTCATCTCCATGCTTTGTATTCTTCGTTGGAGATCTGCTGTGAGGGTCCATGCTTCGCAAGCATATAGGAAGATGGAGATGACCAGAGAGCGCAGCAGTCTTACTTTGGAATGTAGACTGATGGTTCTGTCTTTCCAAATGGGCTTCAACCTTGTCAGGGCAGCAGTTGTTTGTGCGATCCTGGAGAGGACTTCCTGTCGAGACCCATTGTCTGACACAATGGCTCCTAAATATTTGAAGCTGTGCACTGTGTTGAGGGATTGGCCTTGTACTTTGATGTCCGTGTTGATGCCATTGGTGTTGTTGGTCATCATTTTGGTCTTCTCCGCACTTATTTCCATTCCATAAGCTCTGGAGGTGGTGTCAAGCCTCTGTACAAGCTGTTCAAGTTCTTGTTCCTCTCCAGCCAATCCATCAATATCATCCGCAAAACGAAGATTGGAGATTGCTCTGCCCCCTATACTGACTGTGCCTTCGTGATCTGCAAGAGCATCTGACATGATGCGCTCTAGGAAGATGTTGAAGAGTGTTGGAGAGAGTAGGCATCCTTGACGCACACCGATTGTTGTTCTGAACCAGTTCCAGATGACGCTGTTATGGAGGACTGCACTGGTAGCCTTGTCATACAGGCTTTTGATGACTTCTATAATTTTAGGGCTGATGTTGTACACTTTCATGGTTGCCCATAGAGCTGCATGCCAGACTCGGTCAAATGCCTTCTTGAAGTCTATGAACACATGATATAGATGTTGTTGGTGCTGTAGGTATTTCTCACAGATTATTCTGAGGTTGAAAATCTGTTCAGTGGTACTTCGCCCTGCCATGAATCCTGCTTGTTCTTCAGCTATGATTTGTTCAGCTTGTGGTTTCAACCTGTTGAGTATTATTTTCAGGAGGACCTTGCTGGGATGGCTGATGAGGCTGATGGTGCGGTAATTTTCACACTCCTGAAGGTTACCTTTTTTGGGAAGAGTGATGACAAGCGACTGGGTCCATGGTGTAGGCCATTCCCCACTCTGCCAGATCTTGTTGCAGATAATGGTGAGAGCATCAGTCATCGCTTCTCCTCCTGCTTGTAGCAGTTCCGCTGGTATGTTGTCCACTCCCGCTGACTTCCCTTTCTTCAGCGATTGCACTGCTGCCTCAACTTCTTCCCGGAGAATTGGGAGGAGTTCTTCTTCTTCTCTGCTCTCGGGACATTCTAGAACTGATGGGTCTCCATTTGGTGTATGGTTGTAAAGGTCAGAGCAGTACTCTGTCCATCTGTCCAAGACTTCTTGTTCTTCTGTAAGGCAAATGCCAGACTTGCTTTGGATAGTGGAGACTTTGGGCTGTTTAACACTTGTCAGCCGCTTCACAGTCTGGTAGGCCTTCTTGCTGTTGTTCTTGTTCAGATTGTTCTCTATTTCCTGGCATTGATCTTCTATCCAGTTCTCCTTTGCTGTGCGCATGCCTTTTCGGATGTCATTGTTGATTTTTCGGTAGACATCAGCTCCCCGTGAGGTGTTCTTTTTCTTTTTTAACTCTCTTCGTTTATCACACAGATCCAAAAGTTCAGGTGTGATCCACGGCTTCTTCTTTGGTCGGTGCTTGCCAAGGATCTCAGTGGCGGCATCTGTTACAGCTGAGTTGAAGGTATTGGTCATGGTGTTGATATCTACTTCGCCTGCCCCCAAAATAAGCAGTGGTGCAAATTTCCCTCCAATTGTGGCCTGAAATATTTTTGCCACCTCCGGGTCTTGCAGTTTGTCCAGGTCGAACTTCAGCCTAGTGCACTTTGCTGTATTTACTCTCTTCAAATGGAGCCGGAAAGACATCATCACGAGATCGTGGTCACTTCCAATGTCTGCTCCTGGAAAAGTGCGTGTCCTGCCAATGTTGATGCTTGATCTGAAGCGTTTCTTGACCATGATGTAGTCGATCTGGTTGTGATGTTCCCCGCCGGGACTGTGCCATGTCCATCGTCTGGATTTTTTGTGGAGACCAAGCGTGTTTGCCAGTACCAGATTGTTGTATCTGGCAAACTCCAATAGCCTCAGACCCCTGTCATTTGTCTCGTTGTTGCAGTGGGGTCCGCATGTGTCTCCCCAGTTGTGGTGCGCATCTTGGCCAACCTTGGCATTCCAGTCGCCTTGCACTATGACTATGTCCTTCTTCGGCACTTGGTCAAGGACCGCCTGTATATTTTCATAAAAATCCTCCACTTCGCTGTCTTCATAGTCTGATGTTGGGGCATAGGCCTGGATGATGGTAATGTTGAAAGGGGTTGCTCTCAGACGGATGGTAATGAGTCTACTGGAGACTGGGCGGCAACCCATGACAGTGGCTAGAATGTTCTTGTGGACCAAGAATCCAACGCCGTGTTCGTGCCTGTCATCTCTACCGCTGAAATAGAGCTTGTGGCCTTTGTCAGTCGTTGTTTCACCTAGGCCTTTCCAGCGCAGTTCGCTGATACCTAGAACGTTCCATCGATAGTGGTCCAGCTCGTGGGCCAGTTCTTCTAATTTTCCTTCCGCAGTTAGGGTCCTGACATTCCAGGTTCCTATGACGATGTTGTTTCTCGTGCGGATCTTGCTAGTTTGTCCATCAGTAGCATACTTTTCACCTCCGTCCTGGTGGCCAACGGAAGGCGCGGTCCTTGTGTAGCCGGGCGACGACCGATCCGGCATGGAATTAGTGGATAGCCTCATCATGTGTTGTGTCTTGGGCAAAAAAGACCTGGCAGGGCCCAATCCTCTCCAGGCTGTTGGCCACAGCCGAAATCCACGAATACAGTGTGGCTCGCCTTGGCCCTGAGCACGTGGTCGTTGAACCTGTAGTAACGTGAGGTTCCTCCGCCCTGGCCGGTGACTTCTGTGTAGAAGACTTTCGCCCAGTGATGCCGTGCTAACATCACCCCTGTTAGTCGCCTCTTACGACACGCCGGGAAACGTTGGGTCTATTCTATTTGCCCGAACCCACAGAGCACGTTAGGGTATAGTACTTATTATTATTATTATTATTATTATTATTATTATTATTATTATTATTATTATTATTATTATTATTATTATTATTATTGGAAAAAACGGAAACTCCGATGGTATGGCCACGTCACCAGATCATCAGGTCTTGCAAAGCCCATCCAGCAAGGCACAGTGCAAGGAGGTAGAAGAAGAGGGAGACCGAAAAAGAGGTGGGAGGACAACATTCGAGAATGGACTGGTTTGACACTGAACGAAACAATCAGGGTTGCTGGGGACAGGGAAAGATGGAGTACGCTGGTTAAACGAACTTCCGTGGTGACCCTACGATCTCCGAGTTACGGGATATGAGGATAGGATAGGATATTATTATTATTATTATTATTATTATTATTATTATTATTATTATTATTATTATTATTATTATTATTATTATTATTACCAGTAGTAGTAGTAGTAGTAGTAGTAGTAGTAGTAGTAGTAGTAGTAGTAGTAGTAGTAGTTGTTGTTGTTGTTGTTGTTGCTGTTGTAGCTGTAGTAGTAGTAGTATTCTGATGTGTTTCATCTCCTGAGTTTAACCAAGGTCTACCTCGACACTAGACAGATAAACTCGCAGAAAAAGAGAACGCGGACGTGACTCATATGTTCACAATGAAAAGGTCCCATGAAAATTAAACTTGCCATATTTGTTTGTCCGATTTTCGGAGAGTGTGAGTGTGACGGTGGGTCCATTGTTGCTGGGCTCTGCACAATGGAATGCTATTACCCACCCGTCTATCGTCTGCGGGGATCGGCTAGTATAATCACCCTGTGACTAATCTAAATACATTATATGTTTAGCTCGGTCTGTGTGCGGATAGGGTTACAGAGATAGGGAGAAAATGGTAAACGCTTCACAGACACACTAGCTCTCGCACGGCTATGAAACATAGGTAGTCCAGCCACTTGTTAACAGTAAATATCACACATTTATTTCCTCTACTCTGTACATAATTCTTTAAACACTCTATTAACTTAAATGTCCAAATTCACTTCGACTAGTTCATTCCTTGATGAGTCTATGCTGCTACTGTTCTTGATATTTGCTACTGTCTCATCATTGGGCTATTTGTTCTGGTTGGCCTAATGTTCTTTTTCAGGAGAGTGGACTACCGCACAGTCCTTCTAGATCAGTGTTAGTGCGTTTCTTCTTGCACTTAGCTATTTCGTTGAGGTGAGGTGATGGTGTCTCTTCCTTTGTTATTGGGCGATCGGAGTTCAGTGCTCGATGTTCCCCTGCAGGCCGAATGTCAGGGTTGACTCTTAGTGGTCTATTTCCTGCATCAGACCAACAAGCCTGCTCATCTGCAAAACATAAGACGAGTTTCTGCTACGCCTTGTTTACTAAGGGTGTGCAGAGCGTCTCACTGATGGCAGAAACAGCCCTCAGTGATCGCTCCACTTATACAAACAAGAGACGATCATTCTTCTAAGTCCGTGGTCCACTGGAATCTCCAACATAATTCTTATACATATACATACATCATGGCTAAACTAAACATATGGAGAAGTAATTAACAATATACACATTCTCCGGTACAGCCACTGGTCTGCAATAATACATATAGGGGAAACAACAGTGGGTCCGTAAAGGTTACTTCGTGGTGTCGAAACCGGTCGCGTGTCAGCCACGTGGTCAAGCAAAGTTTGACTAACATTCACAATGATAAAACCTGGCAAGACTTCACAAGCATAATCCAACAATATTATTATCAATAAACTCGATGAAACAAAAGATTGATCATTTACATTTTTGACAATGTCAGGCTGTGGCTATATTGCGATGAATGAATTTCAACCGTCACCTGCTAAGTCATCAGCTAGAGAGATCTTTCAGCGTGCGTCCTTTTTGGTTGAGATTTTGACAAAGAATGACTACCTTACGTAGTCGTCAAGCTAAAGCCCGCGAAAATCTGGTGAGACCTAAGCGCCTCCTAGCGGGGATTTGTGGCTGTACGTCAGCGGGATGAGGTCACTGCCTAACCTAGCGAGAGTTAGCTTACACATGCTTAGCACAGTCCTTTACTTCTATCGTCTGCTAGGCAGCGACTTTAATTTACAAAGGCTACAGCAGGCTGAACTATTTAAGGCGTGAAGCCATATACGCGTAGTGCAGGGTCTAAATAGCCTATTGTGACAGTGAGTGATACCAGACATACTTGTAAGTTTAGGTTCCCGCCTAAATTACTTGTTGTTTAGGACTAAGGCTTCTTCTTCTTCTTCTTCTTCTTCTTCTTCTTCTTCTTCTTCTTCTTCTTCTTCTCCTTCTCCTTCTTCTTCTTCTTCTTCTTCTTCTTCTTCTTCTTCTTCTCCTTCTTCTCTTTTCCATGCTGGGGAGGCTTTTGTTATTGTTAATGTTCATAATTTTAAAGAACAGGTTATATGCCTAAAACCTTAAATTAGTTTTTTTTAACTTGAACTTCTCTCTCTCTCTCTCTCTCTCTCTCTCTCTCTCTCTCTCTCTCTCTCTCTCTCGCGTTCTCTCTCTGTCTGTCCTATGAACTCTCTGTCTCTCCCTTTCTCTCCAGAACTCTCTTTTCTGAACCCTCTCTCTCTCTCGAACCCTCTCTCTCTCTTTCTCTCTCTCTCTGATCTTCTTCTTCTTCTTCTTCTTCTTCTTCTTCTTCTTCTTCTTCTTCTTCTTCTTCTCTTTCTTCTTCTTCCTTATTTCTTCTTCTTCTTCTTCTCTTTCTTCTTCTTCCTTATTTCTTCTTCTTCTTCTTCTTCTTCTTCTTCTTCTTCTTCTTCTTCTTCTTCTTCTTCTTCTTCTTCTTCTTCTTCTTCTTCTTCTTCGGCTTCTCTCTCTGATCTTCCCTTCTTTTTCTCTATTTCTTCTTCTTCTTCTTCTTCTTCTTCTTCTTCTTCTTCTTCTTCTTCTTCTTCTTCTTCTTCTTCTTCTTCTTCTTCTTCTTCCTCCCTCTGTCACTCTCTGTCTTTCTTTGTTTCTCACCTCCCCACTTACCCCCATTTATAACACCCTCCTCTACCTTACAACACCCACCCTTGAGGCTTCGCTTCCTATCCCTCTGTGAGCGTCAAACAGACTCCTATGATTTCTCAATGCAGATCTGTGATTGAACCATGAGTCTGCATAGCCAGTGCCTTCGTTGACAATACTGGACTCCGCATTCAGATGATTATTAATTGACCCATGTTACCTTTTTTTATTTAATTTTTTTGGTGGTGGTGGGACGGGAGATCGGGACTAGATCAACCTATCCATGTGTCGATATCTAGAGCAAACGTCTTTAAGCGATAGTGAAGAAGTAAAAATTTTAAGTTCGGTTCTAGGGCCCTACTCAAAGGTTTGTGTGTGTGTAGATCTATGTGTGTGTATGCATGAGTGTGTGTGCGCGCGCGTGTATATGTGGGTGTACGTCCTCCCTCCTACTAGTACTGCGATCATGCTCGTCAGCGCAGATATAGTTATGCGCTTTTACAAATTATTCATTCGGTCATTCAATCATACGGCTTCTTCGACCTAGGAACAGATGAGTTCCGTTTCGGGATTCATTACTTTTTTTGTTGTTGTTGTTGTTGTCGGTTGGCTCAGAAACCATTTATTTACAAAAGAAAAAGAAGTTGGCGAGTCATTCAAATGTATTTCCAGACACACACACACACACACTTACCCATGATTTCCTGGTGCAGTGGATTAGTCATCGGGAACTGGTTCAGAACAGCAATCGGTGTGCGTCAAGGATGCCTACTCTCTCCAACACTCTTTAACATCTTCCTAGAGCGCATCATGTCAGATGCTCTTGCAGATCACGAAGGCACAGTCAGCATAGGGGTTAGAGCAATCTCCAATCTTCGTTTTGCGGATGACATTGATGGATTGGCTGGAGAGGAACAAGAACTTGAACAGCTGGTACAGAGGCTTGACACCAACTCCAGAGCTTATGGAATGGAAATAAGTGCAGAGAAGACCAAAATGATGACCAACAACACCAATGGCATCAACACGAACATTAAAGTCCAAGGCCAATCCCTCAACACAGTGCATAGCTTCAAATATGTGGGAGCCATTGTGTCAGACAATGGGTCCCAACAGGAAGTCCTCTCTAGGATCGCACAAACAACTGCTGCCCTGACAAGGTTGAAGCCCATTTGGAAAGACAGGACCATCAGTCGACATTCCAAAGTAAGACTGCTGCGCTCCCTTGTCATCTCCATCTTCCTATATGCTTGCGAAGCATGGGCCCTCACAGCAGATCTACAACGAAGAATACAAAGCATGGAGATGAGGTGATACAGAAGACTTCTGGGCATTTCCTATACCCAATACATCACCAACGACGAAGTCCGATAGACCATCACACAAGCCATTGGACAACACGATGACCTGCTCACAGTGTTGAAGAAACGGAAACTCCGATGGTATGGCCACGTCACCAGATCATAAGGCCTAGCAACGACCATTCTGCAAGGCACAGTGCAAGGAGGTAGAAGAAGAGGGAGACCGAAAAAGAGGTGGGAGGACAACATTCGAGAATGGACTGGTTTGACACTGAGCGAAGCCATCAGGGCTGCTGAGGACAGAGGAAGATGGAGTGTGCTGGTTAAACTGTCATCTGTGGTGCCCCTACGACCTCCGGGTTACGGGACAGGATAGGATAGGATAGGATTCTTATGCCAAAAGTCGCGAGTTCGATTCCCGCAAGGGGCGAACTCATGTGACTTAGACACGTGACTAAAGAGGTCACCGATCCGAGGGTCTTCTCCGGGTACCTCGGTTTTCTCCATCTATTCAATAATGGTATTGGATGCATCAAACTAAAATTAACCAAAAAAAATAAAAATTCAATTTCCTTTCCCTCTTCTAATAGCGATCTTTCTGCCTTTACAGCTCATGTTTGAGTAATAGATGTGTTTGTTGTGTGTGTGAGGGAGTGGGTGAATCGTGGAAGTGTGTATGTTGGTACAGATCGCCGCGCTTTGAACCTGATTGGTGATTTGGGAAAAATCAGTTTGGTATATAGCATCCAGTATATAATTATTAAATGTAAACAATCTTCTTTTTGTTTTTATACATGCACACTACCTACGCCTGTTTTGAAATACTGATTATTCGGTACGAATAGTGGGTTTAAAAGCGAGCTTATGTAGTACACGAAACGTAGCGTTCCCAGGTCTGCTGTAGTCTCCTTGCCGTTCTAGGCCAGAATGGGGTTTTATTCCAGGTGAATCCCCAGATCTCTCACTCGCGACACATTGTTACTCCCTAAACCGGACACTCGTACCACAATCCTCACCCCAGGACCCAATGTTGCAGAACGACGCAACTCCCGATAATGGGTAAGGTGGTGGAGAATGGGGTGAGGGTGGTGATAGGGGTAGGGAATTGCGGCTACCCGTGGAAGTGGGACGGAGTGTCATATAGGACTCGGAATCAGTGCCTCGGTAGGGAGTCGTTATGTCCTAGCCGAGAAATTTGGCCCAAAAAAACCCCTTTTGACCACTTTTTAAAATCCTCTATCCCGTGCCAGATGTTAAAGGATTTAAATGTTTTAAAATGTAATTTACAACGAAGTTCTGTGACTTTTCAAATTGCTATTTAATATGTACAGTCATGGTCTGCAGTGACGTTTTTTATTCTCTCTCTCTCTCTCTCTCTCTCTCTCTCTCTCTCTCTCTCTCTCTCTCTCTCTCTCTCTCTCTCTCTCTCTCTCTCTCTCTCTCGCAATTTTTACGTTATTCCGTAGCATTTTTCATATGTGTGTGACATTAGCTGAGCTCGCTGAGTTCGGCAATTGTTATGAGCTGTTCTCGTCTACCAAAAGATGAAAATGAATCAAAGATCAGCAATTAGATTTCTACCATTGTAAGGTTCACCTTACTCGACAAAAAGGGTCAGAACACTTACTATCTGGAAAAAGTAAACCTGGGATTTTGAAATAAAGTAGTGCCTTACGAATGTCATGTTTTTAAAAGGGAGCCACTTTGACCACGCCCCCTGTTAACATTCACAGTGAGTGTTGCTCCACTAAAAAAAATAAGCTGACAACCCAAAAATAAACTATTGTGAAAGTACTTTAAAAAAAATTGATTCTGTAGTTTTTGTGACTAGGAATAGGAAGGGCTAGCCAATATTCTGGAGCTAACACAAAGACCAAAGCCGGAACCCGTAAAACCAATTGCTTGTAAAGGTTTTTCGTTTTCCTATCCTATCCTATCCCGTAACTCGGAGATTGTAGGGCTAGGGGCACCACAGATGATCGTTTAACTAGTGTACTCCATCTTTGCCTGTCCTCAGCAACCCTGATGGTTTCATTCGGTGTCAAACCAGTCCATTCTCGAATGTTGTCCTCCCACCTCTTTTTCGGTCTCCCTCTTCTTCTACCTCCTCGCACTGTGCCTTGCAGGATGGTCTTTGCAAGACCTGATGATCTGGTGACGTGGCCCTACCATCGGAGTTTCCGTTTTTTCACCACTGTGAGCAGGTCATTGTGTTGTCCAATGGCTTGTGTGGTGGTACATGGTCTGTCGGACTTCGTCGTTGGTGATGTGCTGGGTATAGTTTTAAGTTGATACAATAGACCCTATGCTACCGTACCTCCAAAGACGCACGCTTCAAGGATGCCGTGGTTCAGTCTAAACTAGGGTCAAAGGTTAGCTGGCTGTACCGTTAAAACAAATAAAATAAAACTCTGTCAGAACCGAAATAGAAAATTCAAACTTTAGCAGCTGGTTTGAGCAGCGAAAGCTCAGTTTATCATTGTTTTAATGTAACAATAACAATGCGAATCTTAGGGTAACCCCTTTTTCGTCAAATGTAAACAAAACCTTCCAATTGGGGCTTTTTAAACACTCGACCTTCGCGCTAAGAGCGCAAGATTATCGGCCCTGAGGGCCTCGGTCTAAAGAAAACATACAACTCCATGAACATTGTGGACTTCAAATATTGGCCACGTCACCAGTGCAGATCTTGTCAAATGCATGCTCGGTGACGTGTGTTTAGCTTAAATGCAGTTGCACAGATGGTGATGTGTGTTGAGGTAAACACAGTGTTGTCTTGTGTGTTGAGGTAAACACAGTGTTGTCTTGTGTGTTGAGGTAAACACAGTGTTGTCTTGTGTGTTGAGGTAAACACAGTGTTGTCTTGTGTGTTGAGGTAAACACAGTGTTGTCTTGTGTGTTGAGGTAAACACAGTGTTGTCTTGTGTGTTGAGGTAAACACAGTGTTGTCTTGTGTGTTGAGGTAAACACAGTGTTGTCTTGTGTGTTGAGGTAAACACAGTGTTGTCTTGTGTGTTGAGGTAAACACAGTGTTGTCTTGTTTGTTGAGCGGGTTAGTGGAAGAGGAAGGGAGTTACAAAGTTGGAGGAGATTTGGGGGGTGGGGGTGGGGGAAGGTTCAATATGTATGTGTGTGTGTGAGAGAGAAAGAAAGAGAGAGAGAGAGAGAGAGAGAGAGAGTGTTTGTGAGTGAGTGTGTTTGAGTGAGTTGTATGAGAGAGATAGTAGAAGAGAAAAAGTGTTTATGTCGGGTGTGTATGTGTGCGTGAGAGAGAGAGAGAGAGAGAGAGAGAGAGAGAGAGAGAATGGGTGTGTATGTGTGTGTGTAGGTGTGTGTGTGTGTGTGTGTGTGTGTAAATGCGGCGCGAGCGCCAGAATGTAATTGCGAGTGTGTAGGTGTGTGGGTTTGTTTGTCTGTATGTCTGTGTGTGCGTATGTGTCTGTGTGTTCTGTATACGCTTTCGAGCACGTGTGTCTATGGGTATAGACACAGGCGCATGTCAATGTGTTATTACCCTAGATATGCCTATTTCAGTCGTACTTGGAAAAACAGGATCATTAGTCTACACTCCAAGGTAAGGTTGCTGCGCTCCCTTGTCATCTCCATCTTTCTATACGCTTGCGAAACATGGACCCTCACAGCAGACACTCTACGAAGAATACAAAAAATGGAGATGAGGTGCTACAGAAGACTTCTGGGCATTTCCTATACCCAGCACATCAACAACGACGAAGTCCGACAGACCATCACACAAGCCATTGGACAACACGATGACATGCTCACAGTGGTAAAGAAACGGAAATTCTGATATTATGGCCACGTCACCAGAGCATCAGTCCTTGCAAAGACCATCCTGCACGGTGCAAGGAGGCAGAAGAAGAAAGAAACAGAAAAACAGGCGGAAGGACAACATACGAGAATGTACTACCTTGACACTGAGCGAAGCCATGAGGGTTTCTGAAGACAGAGAAAGATGGAGTACGCCGGATAAACGATCATCCTTGGTGCCCCAACGACTTATAATAATAATAATAATTTATTTTGTATAGCGCAATTCAAACATAAAATGCTTTTCAAAGCGCTTGATCACACGCAGCCACACACAGATACACACGCATAATAAATCTATTCTGCATTTAAAAACAAGACAACATGTAAACCTAGTGTAGGTAACAAACTGTTACGTTGAAACGCGAACGAAAGTATGCCGGAAGCGTGTACGATAGATCTAATCGTTTCGATTTGCAAAGTATTCAATAATAGAGTTTATTTACCTTTGATTTGAGTTTGCATTGTTGTTAGGAGAGGCTTTGTATAACGTTGATAATTTGCGTTAGTCGATATTATTTGAGAATCTTCTGGATATGCGTGTTTACTCTTGATAGAAACTTCCCGATACATGTCGAAGCAAGAGGTCGTTCTGGAAGATATAAAAATATGTATTGACGTAAGTCAGTGATGACGATCTTTTATTCGATTGGTGGCAGTACGTCATTTTCTACCATGTACGAAATCTTTCCGGAAAAGAGAGAGGTTATTTAATCGTGAGCCGAGTCATTGTTGAGACAGTGAAGTTGTTGATAGTGAAACTGAGAGTTGCTGTGAAAGTTGTTGAGTTGAATTGAGAATTGTATGCCGTTGTTGATGTGTGCTGAATAAAAGCGGAAAACTTCATACGTGGACTTTGTGACTTGTATGCTGTTTGGACGGGCTGTGTGAATAAACGAATCTGAGTTACACAACTATCAGGAATTCAAGCATCGGGGCTGAATCAGATACTGATAGAAAACACCAACATCAAACAGAGTGTAACATTTTGGGGGTCAAGCCGCGATTCACGCCATAGCCAAGGGTTCAACTGCTACAACAAGCGAGTCAACGTTACGAGAGGCAGTCATCGAGGGTAGCCGCCAACGAGTTGCGTCGAGAGGGGCCAACATACTGGGACTACATCACCGATAGGTTCGGGTTGACTGCAAGGGCGTGTAGTCGCTGAAGAGTTGCTTCGTGAGCGAACAACAGATCGGGACTACGTGGCTACCGCAGGACTACGTCGAGGGACAGTCTCGGAGTTACATCGCCAGTGTTACAGCGAGCGTCGAGCGGACGTCGCGTCTACTTCAGCACAGGAGCGTGTACATCAACACCAGCGTGGTGCAGCGTCGCATACGACGAGGACAGCGGGGCCTGCGTCAGCGAAGGCGACTAGTGACAAGCATCAGCGCTACTGCAGAAAGCGTGCTGTTCTAGAACAGTCTAGAAAGGTACAGCACAGTCAAGAACTTTCCAGAAAAAGAACTCTACAGTCAAGAACTTTCTAGAAAAAGAACTTTCCAGAAAAGAACTTTCCAGAACTTTCCAGAAGCATCAAGATGGCTGACTTCTGGCAGAAAGGGATTCAACTGAATCTAAAAGGGAAACAGTTGACGGAGTACGTCAAGTCCCAGGAGAGAATACAAGAACGAGAACTAGAAGAGCAGCGTCGCCGTGAAGAAAGAGAACTAGAAGAGCAGCGTCGCCGTGAAGAAAGAGAACTAGAAGAGCAGCGTCGCCGTGAAGAAAGAGAACTAGAAGAGCGGCGTCAAGAAAAAGAAGAGCAACGACGTCGAGAAGAAAGAGAGTTCGAAGCGCAGCGTCGCCGAGAGGAAAGAGAGATGGACGAGAGACAATTAGAGGCTGAGCGTCAGTACCAGCTGGAGTTGGCGCGTATCCAAAACAATCAGCATGCGCCACAAGTCGTCAGCGACCACATGGCTCCAAAATTGCCAGCTTTCGTCGACGGGAAGGACCAGATCGACAGTTATTTGGCGAGATTTGAAAGGTTTGCCAAAAGCTCTAACTGGCAACCTCAAGACTGGGCGATTCGACTAAGTGCACTTCTGACGGGAGAAGCACTCGACGTCTACACCAGATTGTCGGACGATGACGCTAAAGACTACGACGTCTTGAAAGAGGCCCTATTGCAGTGCTACAACTTTACAGAGAAGGGCTACCGTAAACGCTTCCGTGAATGCCGGCCTAAGTCAGGCGAGACGCCAAAGCAGTTTGTGGAGCGCCTGTCGTCATATCTACACAAGTGGGTGGAGTTATCAGGCGAAACGAAGTCTTACGACAGTCTCCATGACCTGATCGTGAAGGAACAATTTCTCAATGCCTGTCACAAGGACCTAGCGACCCACTTAGAAGAACAAAAGCTGCAGACGCTTAAAGATGTGACTGAGGCTGCTGAAAGATATCTCATCGCTCATGGGAAGACCCTGGGGCCACCCAGCGCAACGAAACATTTTCAGAAGACTGGAAACCATGGGAACCAGATCCAGGGAAGTCAGACGAGCCAGAGACAGACGGATTCCACGCCACCTCCCAGGGAAGGGCATTCAAGAGGCTGTTTCACTTGCAACGCTACAGACCACAGAGCTTCTAACTGTCCTCAAAACAAAAGTAGCGGACAGCGGAGCAGTACGGACAGCGCAGCGGCGGGCAACCGGCAGAGGCGGTTCTCCAATCAACGGCAAACCAGTAGATCTGACCATCAGGTGTGCGGCGGGAGCGTCATTCTTCCGAGTGAAACCGAGCGCACAGCTACCCCTGCGGACGTGCAAGAGTGCATGACCGATGGCCAACTTCTCCTTGCCAACGGAAAATCCATCCCCGTCGTCGCCAGCGCAGCTGTGACCGTCCAGAACATGCCTGTTTCAAAGGGACGCGTCGGAAATCATGAAGTGACTGTTTTAAGAGACTCTGGTTGCAGTGGGGTCATCGTCAGAGAAGACCTAATCGCTAAAGAACAGTTCACTGGCGATTCAAAATGGACACTTATGGCCGACAGCAAATGTGTGAGAGCGCCAGTTGCGAAGATTCATGTCAACACCCCTTTCTACATAGGCGAAGTCGAAGCGGTTTGCCTGAAGAAGCCGCTGTATGATTTGATGATCGGGAATATCGACGGCGCGAGACGACCCGACGACCCCGATCCAGAGTGGAGTCCTGCCTCAACTCAACACGTCGAAGTTGTGGAGGAGGATCCATTGCCGTTTCCCGATGGAGACCTTACAGAGCTGCTACGGGACAATGTGGTTACTCCGGCTCAGCCCTGCCGACCAGAGATCGTCAGTGCTGTTACTACCAGGGCCCAGGCCAAGAGAGACAAGATGTCTACGCCACTGAAGGTCGCCGACAACTCCAAAGCTGCCATCGTGGACAGAGATAAGCTGATCCAGCTCCAGGAAGCTGATAGCACTTTAAACAAGTACAGGAACCGCCAAGACCACGTGACCAAGGGCAATGGCACGGTCTATTTTGAGGTGAAGGCCAAGATCCTGTACAGAATCTTCCAGCACCCGAGGGTCAACGGAGGTAAACCACTACGTCAAGTACTGGTACCATTACCCTTAAGGCGCCAGGTGATGGAAGTAGCGCATGACTCAATTATGGGAGGTCACCTAGGCATCAGGAAGACGTCAGACAGAATCCAGGCGGTGTTCTACTGGCCAGGGCTTCATGCGGACGTCAGCCGTTTCTGCCGATCATGTGACATTTGCCAGAAGACCATACCTCGAGGAAGGGTCCCGAAAGTGCCTATGCAGAGGATGCCTCTGATCGACCGACCTTTCAAGAGGGTGGCCTTAGACTTAATCGGCGAAATAAGACCTCCGAGTGAAGAAGGTCATCGGTGGGTACTGACTTTAGTGGACTATGCGACTCGGTACCCAGAAGCAGTGCCACTGAAGAAGATTGACACTGAAACTGTGGCAGAGGCACTGGTGGACATGTTCAGTAGACTTGGAGTGCCTGAAGAAATTCTGACAGACCTCGGGACGCAGTTCGTCTCTGACTGTATGAAGGAGGTCAACAGACTGCTGAGCATCCGGCATTTAACTACGACACCCTACCATCCAATGTGCAACGGGCTTGTCGAGAAGTTCAATGCTACGCTGAAGTCCACCTTGAAGAAACTGTGCAGCGAGCAGCCCAGACAATGGCATCGCTACATCAACGCCCTACTTTTCGCCTACAGAGAAGTACCGCAGGAGTCCACCGGCTTTTCTCCGTTCGAGCTGCTGTACGGAAGAACCATCCGAGGGCCGATGCACATCCTAAAAGAACTGTGGACGAAAGAAGTAGACACCCCAGAGGTGAAGAACAGCTACCAGTACGTGTTTGAGCTACGGGAGAAGCTGGAGCAGACTCTCGAGATAGCCAGAGAAAACCTGAAGAAGTCCCAAGACTGTGGAAAGCACTACTATGACCGTAGGGCTGTGAACAGGAAGTTCAAACCTGGCAACAAAGTACTGGTGCTGCTACCTACCGATCACAATAAGTTGCTGATGCAGTGGAAAGGCCCGTACGAAGTGGAGACCGTGGTGGGGATCAACGACTATAAGGTGAAGGTCGGCCAGCATTCCAAGATATACCACGCCAACCTCCTTAAGCTGTACGTGGAAAGGCCATCAGAGACTGTGCATGCAGCAACAGCAGCTGAGATCGATAACAGCTTTGATAGCGAGGAACTGTTGGAACTTGGAGACTTCCACAGCAAAGAAGGCATCGACGATGTTAAGCTAGGACCAAGCTTGACGGAAGGTCAAAAGATGAAGCTCAAGGACCTTATGGGCGAGTTTCCCCACAACTTCAGCGATGTCCCTGGCTCTACAACTTTGGTCGAACACGAAGTCCACCTCACTTCGAATATCCCTGTTCGATCCAAGCCCTTCCCGATCCCTTTCAAGGCCCGTGAATCCTTGAAGAAAGACATCGATGAGATGCTGAAGATGGGCATCATTAGGGAGTCCAGTTCCCCTTACGCATCCCCTGTCGTGGTCGTGAAGAAGAAGGACGGGAGCAATCGAGTATGCATCGACTACAGGAAGGTTAATAAGATCACCGTCTTCGACCCTGAGCCGATGCCTACCGCAGCAGACCTCTTCCGCCAACTATCGGGGAGTAAAATCTTCTCAAAGATTGACCTCAGCAAGGGTTATTGGCAAGTCCCCGTGCGTCAACAAGACATACCAAAGACTGCTTTCATAACTCCTGATGGGACGTACGAGTGCCTAAGGATGCCCTTTGGCATGGTCAACAGCGGAGCCACCCTGAAGAGAGGAATGAGGAAGATGCTCAAAGGGATGGACAACGTCGTGTGTTACTGGGACGACCTGCTAGTCCACACCCGCACCTGGAAAGAGCATCTGCAGACCTTGAGGAAGCTGTTTCACCGTCTCACAGAAGCCAACCTGACCGTGAGACCCAGTAAGTGCATTCTGGGGACTGATAACGTAGACTTTATCGGCCATTCGCTGAAAGAAGGACAAAAGGGGCTTCTACTAGAAAACGTCACCAAGATTCTGAACGCTCCACGTCCCCAAACCAAGAAGCAGGTGCGATCTTTCCTGGGATTGGCTGGGTATTATAGGGAGTTCGTACCGAACTACTCAGCCATCACAGCACCTTTGTCGGACCTGGTGCGGAAAGGCTGTCCAAACCAAGTGCAGTGGGGACCGTCTCAGGAGAGGGCATACCAGACTGTGCGCGACCTCCTTTCGAAGGATCCGGTGCTACGACTGCCCGATACTTCCAAGGAATTCGTCTTAAGGACAGATGCAGCGGACGAAGGCATCGGCGCCATACTGATGCAAGAGCACGAAGGGAAACTATTTCCGGTCAGTTACGCCAGCAAGAAGCTGTCCAGGGCTGAGAAAAATTACTCGACCTTGGAGAAAGAGTGCCTTGCCATCATATGGGGAATCCGGAAGTTCGAACTGTACCTTCAAGGAGTGAAGTTCGTGCTACAGACTGATCACAAGCCGCTAACTTACTTGAACTCTGCCAAGTTTGTGAACAGTCGCATCATGAGATGGGCTATGTACTTGCAGAACTTTAACATGCGAGTAGAATCTATCAAAGGATCAGACAATGTTGGTGCGGACTTCCTCAGCAGAGTGTGTGAGTAAAAAACATTGACCGTGTAGATAAACTGTGAACATTGACAATATCCAGACAGATTTGAAGATGAAAACCGTTGACTCTGTGTGAATGAGCTGAGAACATTGACAGTGTTCAGACAGTCTGAAATAAGTTTTAATTCTGAACTTTGTTTGTGCATTACGTTTCAACGTTGTTGAAAGAAATTGGGTAAATTTCTTCTTGAGTGGGGGGTTATGTTACGTTGAAACGCGAACGAAAGTATGCCGGAAGCGTGTACGATAGATCTAATCGTTTCGATTTGCAAAGTATTCAATAATAGAGTTTATTTACCTTTGATTTGAGTTTGCATTGTTGTTAGGAGAGGCTTTGTATAACGTTGATAATTTGCGTTAGTCGATATTATTTGAGAATCTTCTGGATATGCGTGTTTACTCTTGATAGAAACTTCCCGATACATGTCGAAGCAAGAGGTCGTTCTGGAAGATATAAAAATATGTATTGACGTAAGTCAGTGATGACGATCTTTTATTCGATTGGTGGCAGTACGTCATTTTCTACCATGTACGAAATCTTTCCGGAAAAGAGAGAGGTTATTTAATCGTGAGCCGAGTCATTGTTGAGACAGTGAAGTTGTTGATAGTGAAACTGAGAGTTGCTGTGAAAGTTGTTGAGTTGAATTGAGAATTGTATGCCGTTGTTGATGTGTGCTGAATAAAAGCGGAAAACTTCATACGTGGACTTTGTGACTTGTATGCTGTTTGGACGGGCTGTGTGAATAAACGAATCTGAGTTACACAACTATCAGGAATTCAAGCATCGGGGCTGAATCAGATACTGATAGAAAACACCAACATCAAACAGAGTGTAACACAAACCAACAAATAAAAGTATAAAATCAGTCAATCAATCAATCAACTTATAAAATAAATGAGTAATTTCAAAGAAAAAATTTAAGAGAGGGACGTTAATACCAAAAGAGGCAGATCAACAATGCCTCATCTAAGATAATAGTAATAATATGTAAAGTGTAAATGGTGGTGAAATACAGCAGTTTTAAAAGTAGAATAATCGTTGAATAACTAAACATCGTTACAACATATGACAGGCCAGATGAAGAGACTAAAAGCTTGTGTAATGGCATTTATCTGGTTTAAAAAGAAAACATATTTGTGATTCACATAATAATAGTAACAACACCAATAATAATAATAATAATAATAATAATAAAATTAATAATAATAATAATAATAATAATAATAATAATAATAATAATAATAATAATAATAATAATAATAATAACAATAATACTAGCAGTTCTACTTTAGAGTTATGGGATAGGATTTCAGTCGTAACACACACAAAAACCTTTACCTCAATCAACATTGAAGTGTAACGTCTGCAACCCAACTTTGGCCATACTGCAGACAAGAGAAGAGAGGGGTAGAGGGACCTAAATCTTCACTGAACCACCAGAGCAATCATACTGCTTTGATGAACAGTGAAAACTGGTCACTTTTAACTTTCATACTGCGGGATTCGACCCTGGGTCACGGGTGTGCTAGGCTGACGTTCTACCACTGAGTCACGTTTACTTTTTTCTGACTGTAAATTGTCGAGAATACCTTAAGTGGTTCACATTATAGCCGAACAACGACTGAATAAAATGAAACGAAATATTAAACGAATAAAACTAAATGAACAGAATGAATGGACAGACAACATAAGTACATAAACGAATGCATGAATGTTTTGTAAGCTGCTATGCTTTGGAATCAAAGGAATATCCGAATAGATGAGCCAAATGAATACAAATTTGAAACGAAAGGGAATTCACCATTAACGATGGATACAAGCGTCCTTGGCGAGCGAAATTTCCACGTACTAGACAGAAAGTTGGAAAAACTACCTGGTGTAATCTTAAGAAGGTATGTGGCCGTGGGTTCTTTCTTCCTGATTAATTGAATGAATGAATCATTAGTTTATGAACCAATCAACCAATAATTATTGTACAGATTGATTGGCGTGACTGGTTGTTTATAGATTTGTTGTTTGATTTTTGCATTTTCAGACTTATCTGGAAATACCTTTTAAAACAGTCGGGGTGGGTGAATGGTGAGAGGGGATTGGGGGGGGGAGGAGAGGGGGGAATCAGAGCCCGCCAAGCGTCAGCCTGTCGGTCGGTAGCCATATCTCAAGAACTACTGAATGGATTTTGACCAAACTTCATTATTTTTTAATAATAATAATAATAATAATAATAATAATAATAATAATAATAATAATAATAATAATAATAATAATAAATAATAATAATGATATTATGACTCGATGTTGTTTTTTATCAGTTGATTCAGCCCCGATGCTTGAAACCTGATAAAGTGTAACTCAGATTCGTTTATCCACGCAGCTTGCTCACTCATCAACAAGGCAAAGTCGTCGTACGTAGTTTTCCAACTTTATTCAGCGAACATCAACAATTGTGGTCTATTGGTAGTGCTTCGGATTGCGGATCTGAAGGTCCCGGGTTCGAGCTCTGGCCGGGCCATTGTGTTGTGTCCCTGGGAAAGACACTTTACTCCTGTTTTCCTACTCCTTCGGATGAGAGTATAAACCGAGGTCTACTCTGTGTGTTGCATACATTCCATCATAACAGACTTTATTATTATTATTATTAATCTTCGAATAGTTCCAAATTCATACACTGCTATGTATAGTAGGCCTACGTAAGGCCCTTTCTCTCCACAGATCTAGCTGGCTGTGCAACTCGGGGGGTCTCTCCATGCAGCCTTATGCATGATCTGTCGATCCAAGTGATTAGTCTGACAGATTTTACGCACACAAGAAACGACCCCCACCCTCCACCCTCTCTCTCTCTCTCTCTCTCTCTGTCCTTCCCCCGTTCTCCCTAGGTTGTGTTTCATCTCTGTGGGTCCAACGGCGCTTAACCAATTGGCTTAAAAAACAATTTTGAATACTTTTTATTACGGCGGTGTTACGTTTATTACATTTAGCCATACTGATTGTTACACTCGATTGATGTTGGTGTTTTTCTATCAGTAACTACTGATTCAGCCCCAATGCTGAAGTACTGATGAGTGTAGCTCAGATTCGTTTATTCACGCAACCCGTTCAATCAGCCACACGGCACAGAGTCGTCGTATGAAGTTTTCAAACTTTATTCAGCGTTCATCAACAACTGCATACAATCGCCTTTTCACTCTCCCCACTTTACACAGAGGATCCAATATATATTTTTTCTCTCAACTCGAGATAACCTCAGGACGTTCCAGAATGACGCGTTACAACCAATCAGAATTAACTTCGTCATCACTGTTTTACGTCATACAATTTTCCTTTCTGTCCAAGAATGTTCTCAAATATCGCGAAGTTTCTATCGACAGTAAACAAGCAAATCTAGAGAATTCTCCAATAATATCGACCAACTAAAATTACCAACGGTATACAAAGCTTCTCCTAACAACAATGCAAACTCAAATCAAAGGTAAATACACTCTATTATTGAATACTTTGCAAAGCGAAACGATTAGATCTATCGTGCGCGTTTCAGACATACTATCGTTCGCGTTTCAACTTAACACTGATACACATGTGCAAAGACAGAGAGAGAGAGAGAGAGAGAGAGAGAGAGAGAGAGAGAGAGAGACAGAGACAGAGACAGAGACAGAGAGGGGGGAGAGAGGAAGAGAAAGAGACCCTTCTATATTAAAAGAACTGTTCAGGTTCGAGGCAATACTTACAATACTTTTTTAAAAAAATTAAAACAACAACAACAACACATGTTTCTTTAAGTAACTTAAGATAATTCTTGCTATATTTTTCTATTACTACCTTATTATATAGTATATTATTAACCTCATCAGTGTTAGTTAGCAATATGGTGGCGTGTTTGTATGTGTGGGTGTGTTTGTGTGTGTGTGTGTGTGTGTTTGTGTGTGTGAGTGGGTGTGTGTGTATGTGTGTCGGACGTCAGACGTCAGAAATATGTCTTGACATCAGCAACTGCCCATTGCTAAGAGGGAGAGAGGGAATAATGTAGCATGTACAACTGTAAAAGATTATTTATTATATGTGCGTGTGCGTGTGTGTGCGTTTGTGTGTGTGCGCGTTTACAAGAGAGACAGGTTAGAGACCTACCAAGTATTACATTTTATTTAATCCGTGCTTACAGACGCTTTGTGTGTGTGTGGGTGAGGATGGGAGCGAGGGGGGCAGCATATTGTAGTTATAACCTTTAAGTTGTTTCTAATTCAACATATTATTAACTACTTTCTTCAACGAGTAGCTGAAGATGCTGGCAGCGAACAGAAGACGACTTTTTGTACATTACATGATTATTGCTTTAGGTCCAGCGGACTCTTCCGATGCAAATCAGGACCAGAAAATTGATCTTTATATGTGAGTTCACATTCCTTCTACCCTTGTACTGTGTCGCCTCAGCTGCAAAGTAACGAACCCGAACCGTTACGTTCAGTTTATAGATAAGGACATACATTTAAATAGCCATGCGATATCCAAAGATCAGGATAAGCGCCACGCCGTATTTTTTAGTTTTTATTTTATTTGGTTTCTTTTTTGGGGGGAGGGGTGGGTGAAGGGAGAGTATGGATTGTGCTGCAAATGTACCCTACATGTCGCAAGTGGCCATTTTAACCAGGTTGTGTTACATGACAACTGGGTACAGTCGAACTCTAGTGGGAGTATTGGCACACAATACACTCTTCAAATACGATCACCTACAGTACCCAGTCTAATGCGCCTCACAATATTATAATTTATAGATCTAGTCGCTGGGCGAAGGTTCTGCAGTGACATCTTTCATGGTGAAAGAAGAAAAGTAGTCCCTTCCTTCAACTACGATCACTTACAGTAAATTATATGTAAGTACGCCCTCAAAATTTTATAATTTATAGCGGTAGTGGCTGTAAGAATTTTCTATAGCGACATTATTTCATGGAGGAGACAACAAAAATAGCACAGTCATCCTTCTAATTTGTTTTTTTGGCATATGAAACCGGCGACTAATCCACTGCGCCACGAGGCATAGAGAGAGAGAAAAAGTTGATTGTTATTCGTTCACGCCATAAGGGACAGTACTCTATATCCGGGATCGCTCATAAGCCTCAAGTTGCCTGTCTTATTGTTCTACCGTCTTTGACTACACTACACTACACTCACTACACTACACTACACTACACTACTCTACACTACACTACACTACACTACACTACACTACACTACACTACACTACACTACACTACACTACACTACACTACACTACACTGTTCAATAAACCCAGAAATTTGCATTTGGCGTTATCATCATCATCATCATCATCATCATCATCATCATCATCATCATCATCATCGTCGTCGTCGTCGTCGTCGTCGTCGTCAACGTCGTCGTCGTCACCGTCATCATCATCATTGTAGTAACCTCTCTTTTCTCCTCCTCTTCCTTTCTCTTACTTTTTTCCCTCATCACAACATTATCACCACCGCCATCGTCATCGTAGTCATCATCTTCATTATTATCATCATCATCATCATCATCATCATCATCATCATCATCATCATCATCATCATCATCATCATCATCTTCATCATCATTATCATCATCATCATCATCATTATCATCATCATCAACACCAACATCACCACCACCGATATAGGAAGTGTTTCACAGAGTGCGACAAAGTAATTGTTACTTGAAATCCACAAATCCACGCAGCGACGACAATATTTAACGCGCCATGTTATTTGATTCTACAGCGGCTCTATGGATGGCATCACTTTATCGACAGATTAGGTAGCGTGAAGCTTGCTTTAAGCAGACGACAGGTGAACTTTTTATTGCGTAGAATTTGAAGAAGAGATTTTACTTCCAATGTATTTTTTGAAGTGCCTACTTTTTCATACACAGAATTTTACAACAATATACCAGTGTGGCGTGAGCAGACGACAGGTGAACACCCATTACGGGATGGAATTCAAAAAAGAGATTTCACTTCCGATATAAAATGTAAACCAAATATGTGGACGAATTTTTTCATTTACATAATTTAATCAGCTATATTTGCTAGTTTGATGTGAGTTTCTATATTGTCCAGTCAGTGGAGTGAATAGGTTCTTGCCACCGTTTCTGCCAAATGGAATAAAACAGAAGACTGCTATAGCATTCAACATTTTACAAGAAAGAGGAACAAGTTTCTGCCAAAGCGAACTGCACTAGAAAAAAGGAACGATTGAATCAAGCAACGATTGAATCAAGCAACGATTGAAACAGGCTAGACTGATTTTTTTTAAATTCAAATTGAGTGGGGGCTTTGTAATTGATTTTTTTGTGCTAATTTTTTAAATAAAACACACAAACACACACACACACCCACACCCACACACACACACACACATACACACACACCCACCCACCCACACACACCCACACAATCTGCAGTTTTCACAGAGCGAGCTAGAGTGTGGTGGTATGTTCTCGAGATTGGACCGGATAAAAATATTCCCCCCCCTTCCCCCCCTCAAAAAAAAAAGAAAAGAAAAAAGGAACAACATTGTGTGGAAAACGGATTGCACATGGCACGACATAGCATAGAAGAGCTATACTGCTCAGACCAGGGGAATATCAACGGAATCTATTACTAGTAGTAAATGAACTTCGCTCGTAAATATTCCGACGCGGGATACTCAGTGGCGTAGCTAGGGATTTGGGGGCCTCTTTGGGGGCCCCTGCATTTTGACATTCGACATCATGACATGAGATAAAGTACTCAACAAATATATAAGTCTAAATTAACTAACTTATATATCAACGTGAATACCAAGATGACATGGCGGTGGCGTAGGCCTAATATTTAATATTTAATGTAATTTTTTTTTAGCGCACTCCTTTGGGCGCCCCCTCAAGTGGGGGCCCGGGGGGACTTTCGAATTTGGACCCCCCCCCCCCCTCCTCTCCTAGCTACGCCACTGGGGAGACTGTAAGAAATATATTGAAAAGGCCGACGGAATTAGCCACATTTTGTAGGGGAGATAATTCTTGTCAAAGTCTTGACCCTAACTGTAACTTTGGAATGTATAGAACGGCAAGCTGAAGTCGACCAACACTGAACGACATTTTTTAGTACAGGGAGATAATTCCTGTCATTTTGATCCTGTTTTGGTTTCGAGCAGCTAAGTGGACCAACGCCGATATCCATTAGTACGCGTGCTCAGGGTTTTGGCAGTATGGCAGTATGGCATTGTGTTGTGGAATTTAAGAAAGTGTGTGTGTAAAGCTATCAATTCCATGGCTCCGTGGATGTTTGTATAGCGTGGTGTAGTATCGTCATCGTTTTATCATCATCGATGACTGGGCACTACCTTTGAACTGTGATTATGACTCAAAGCAATGCGTGTATTAATTGGTAAGATTATTTTTACATCTCGGGGTCTCTGCCTGTGTGTCTGCCTGTTTGTCTTGATCTGTCTCTGTTTGTCTGTCTGTGTCTGTCTGTGTTTGTATGTCTGTCTGTCTGTCTCTCTCTCTCTCTTTGAATGTGTGAATATACAAAGAGACGAAAGATTATAATTGAATTGAACTGTTTTTAATTTGTGTGGGCAGTGGGCAACGGTGCACAATGGGCAGTAAGGTTGATTTGCGAGATGGGCAGTTTAACGCTCCGACCACAGAAATACAGCTGCAAGGTGAGTTATCGTTCACTCCTTATCAACATCAACATCAAAATCATCATCATCATCATCATCATCATCATCATCAGCAGCAGCAGCAGCATCAACAGCAACAACATTAGTATTAGTAATTTTTTGGAATTAAATACGTCCTAGAACAGACTGTAGATTTCCAATCAAAACTGGAACAAAAAAAATAAAAATAGCGTAAAAAATTGGAATTCCCACTTCTCCTAGGACGACAGTATAAACTGAGATCGAGTCAGAGCACACACGCATCCCGCCGCACGGACTTGAAAGATCCTGACGCTCATGGCTTAGACGGGTGGATGGGTGGATGAGTTCCGGTTAGCAGACCATACCCAGCATGCAAGCACTACTAGATCCCATTTCCCTCTTCGGTCGTCCCGGATGGCTCAGTCAGTGTCTACCCTCCCCATATCCAGACTCACCCACTCCTCTTCACCAGAATGATGTGAATCCAAGGAAAGCGAGTCTCGACTTTGCGCAATAAGTGAGAAATTAAGGTAATAGATTTTGAATTACTTCCCTTTCTCTCCCTTTGGCCTGCATTGATTTTGAACGCGTTCAGAGGAGACACAGGCAGTTTTCAACCCAGCACGGAGGTATATAGTGAATGGACTCTCAGCTTCACGTTCAATGACCATCGTCCTTAACGCTCATGCAATAGGACGTTAAGCATCGTTTTTCGTTCGTTCACGTTCAAGGGCCGGAACTCTGCTGCATCCTCTAGTCCTTTTTGTCCTTTTTGCACATCCCTTGTAAGCCACAGTAGGTTTATTATTATTATTATTATTATTATTATTATTATTATTATTATTATTATTATTATTATTATTATTATTAAAAGGGACAAACGATCTGGAGCTTGATGAATCATTCCCCAGCCTATCCCCTGTAGCGTAGTTTCAATGCGTAGTTCGTGGAATTAGGTCACGATTTGGACTGACGCTTGTGCTTGACCACAGGCGCATTAACCAAGAAGAATGGACCCTCGGCAAGAATTTTGTGGATCCCCCACAGCGGACGGGTAGCATATGATATGACGTATAAGCTACCCGTCCGTTTTCGGGGATCCACAAAATTTTGCCTTGCCGAGGGTCCATTCTTCTTGGGTAATGCGCCTGTGGCTTGACTCTGAGGTTCTATGTTCCTGGGTTGGGCTGGTGCAGCTGTGCGGCTGCCGTGCATTGCTGACAAAACGATTTGAATTTCATAGGGGAACAAATAGTATCTTAAATCCAAATAAATAAATTATTATATCATCGCTGAAAATAATCTGCAGGTCGGTTGAAAAGAAAACTTAAATATTATGGGCCGCTCTCTTTAGTGTGAGGTAAAAATCAAAGTCTTTGTTTTCATTCCACTACTATAAGGATCGCAATGCATGTTGCTTTATGCAAATGCACTTCTATTTACAGCACCTGTGCGCAATGTTCAATAGGGAGCTACTTTTCAACCACCCCGAAGAAAGTAAGCTTTCAATAGAAAGCGTTTCGAAATACAGGTCATTTTTAAGAATACAATGTACTGAGCCACGTAACATACACTCTATCATATTAAGGATCAGAATTTGTTTTTGGTTTCATGCAGCTGCATTATTATTTACAAAAATTGTAGGGCGCATTTGGCTCAATGCTTTACGCTGTGTACCCGAATGTCAAACGATAACGTTGCAAATTTTAAAATTACCTTGGGACACTGTGCCCCTACTCTTTGGGATGAGAGATCTAGTCTGTGCACGCACGCATTGCATACCACGGACTTTAAAGATCCTGGTCAGCCGTCTGGTCGTCAGACTATGCAGCCAAAGGTTGCAAGTGGATGTGTGGGGCGGCTGGAGCTAGATCCTGTATCGGCCAGCGCCTTGAACAGCTCCCGATCTGGAAAAGCGCGATAAAATAAATTAAAATAAAACAAAAAATAAATAAATAAGCTATTACTTTAAATCACACTGTATTGTACATTATTGGGAATAAACCTGTACTCCCTATATTTCTAATGTCTAGCCTAATCCTAGTCTAAATAATAGTGAAGAAATGGAAACTCCGATGGTAGGGCCACGTCACCAGAATATCAGACCTTGCAAAGACCATCCTGCAAGGCACGGTGCAAGGAGGCAGAATAAGAGGGAGACAGAAAAAGAGGTGGGAGGACAACATTCGAGAATGGACTGGTTTAACACTGGACGAAGCCATGAGGGTTGCTGAGGACAGAGAAAGATGGAGTACGCTGGTTAAACGATCATCCGCGGTGCCCCAGCGACCTTTGATTTACGGGATAGGATAGGATAGGATAGGATAGGATAGATAGGACAGGATAGTCTAATTCTTAGTTCCAGTGACTATATGAGCACTTTTATAATTTGGGTTTTTGTCTAGTTTATTACAGAGCGAGTTTGTTTATTACCGTGATTTTAACACACTTCTGTTAACTTCAATGGGTCGTCTCCTAATTAAGTTGGACAGATTTTGGAATCATGTTTAGTCTCCTTGCAAGCTGCGGTTGGCACCAAAACCACGGTGACCGTGCCAGCACGCTGAGCAAACAATAGAAATGAGTGGCACTAGTCACGTTCTCGTTGTTTGTCTGCAGCTGTCTGGGATGCTTTACGTGCGTAGGTGAGAATTACAGTTGACCCTTTACCTTTTGACCGTCTTAATTGTTAATGTCTAACTTAGCGCGAGTTGTCCTAAAGTTAAAAGCATCCACATGTATCGTAGTAGAACAAGGGATGCAAGATCAGAGAATGGAAATGAACTCCCTTTTTAGAGTTTGCTTATAACGTTTGTAAAATATGACAGATTGGTTCTCACATTATACATTACTGTAAGGATTACAATGCACTTTTGTTTCAAGCAAATGGGGTGTCGGATAGCACAGTGGTTGGAGCACTCGCTACTGTGTCACAAGTTAAGCACCGTCCAGTGCTTGGATGGGTGACCGCAAAACGTGAAGCGACAAATAACAACGCCCCCAGTTGACTCAACTGTGACTGAGTACCTACTCTCTTAAGGGTGGGGAAGGTAAAGCAGCGAGGGAGAGAGATGGGCATCACCCTTGCTGTTGTTTGTAGATTATAGTCACACGACACTTTCGCATATAGGTGACTACTGGACCGATTTATACTGACACCAGCGGGCCAGTTGTTGGTAAAGGGGAAAATAATATGATCACACGTTGACCAATCCGGGATTCGAACCAGCGACCTTTCGGTTACTAGCAAGACGCTCTTACCAACTGAGCTACCCGGACCGGGTAACGGGGCTGAGATTTAGCAAGCCAGGCTAAGGAGCCAGCCGGGCTCCTAACCTGGGAAGTTGAAGTTGCCAAAATATTTGCCAGACCCCTTGATTGAAAGCACGGTCATTTTTTTTAACTGTATAACTATTGCAGCTAATAAACAAGATAAATTTCAACAACAACACTGTTTCGTTTTTTAAAACAAGCACTGTATAATTTATTCATCATCGACATCCTCCTCCTCAATGTTCCAAAACTTGAAGGAGCTTGGGTGTGCCTTCTTCAGCTGTTTTTTTTTCTTCTTCGCTGGAAGCTCCGAGACACCGCTTAAAAAGCGCCACATCGTTCGAGATTGACAAAAGACTGAGAATGGGGAATATCGAAAGTACGGCAAGTCTCGCGTGACTCATCAAGGAAGTCAGAGACTCGTTCCAATACACGCAAGGAAGCAAGAAGGCTAGGATCTCGCAGGGCAGTAGCGTTTCGCGGCGAGGGAAAGAAGAAAGTCTCGCGAGAAAAGGCTATTTTTACTTCGCAAATCCCTCGCTTTACTAGCGTTACCTAACTTCCTAGCATGCATCGGAACGGGTCTCCGGTGCTGACTGCAGAAGCGGTTGACGCGTGTTTTGTTTTACATTGCAAGTCAAAAGTCCGTGTACAGGTACAGAATCTCTACCACTGGCGGTATTTTCAAGTCGCCAGCCGGGCGAATGGTACCCCAAATCGAGCTCGCCAGACACTATTTTTAGGGGCCATTGGCGAGTTGGCGAACGTTAAAGCTCAGCCCTGCATCACCCTCATTACGCTGGCCCAAGATAAGTGTGATCTCCAACATCACGCTCCCCTACGGCCACAAGGCCATGGGACTACCTTTACCTTTACCTACCTTTACCTACCTTTACCTACCTTTACCTTTTCAAGCAAATGCAATTTAAATTTTAGTAGGGAAGTACTTTTGAACCATATTGTGAACGGGGGGGTGGGGGGGTGGGGGGGGAAATCTAATTCTGTTTCTAACTTCAAATTTCTCTTTCCGTCTCCCTATCATAATATTAATCTCCTTAGATCGCTGCGTTATGGGCTTGACTGAGATTGAAAAAAGCAGCGCGTGCATAGCATGATGTGTGTTACGTTGGAGACGCGTGCAATGGTACATGTAGGTTTACGTGTGAAATGCGCACAATAATAGGCTTGCGTGTGTGACGCGCGCTATAGATCAGATCGTTTTGTTTTGCTAAGCATGCAGTAATAGAGTGTATTCATTATGATTTGATTTTGCGTTGTTAGAAGAAGCTTTGGATAACGTTGATAATTTTAGTTGCTCGATATTATTTGAGAATGTTCTCGAGTCAGTTGTTTACTATCGATCGAAGCGTATGGATAGTTCTAGTGGTAACCATGGGAGCTTCCATTCCAAATACGGTTGTATGACGTGAGACAGTGATGATGAAATTACTTTTGATTGGTTGTGGTGTTTCATGTGGGGGTATTCTCGTTTGTTCTGGAGTATGTAGAGACTATATAAGTGCCGCACTGTTTCAAAATAAGAGAGAGTTGAAAGTAGAGAGAGCTGCTGTATTAGAGTTGAGAAAGTTGTAAAAAGTGGAAAGTTCAAAGTTGAGAATTTTAGAGTGGAAAAAGCGATTGAGCGATGGTATGCAGTTGTTGATGTGTGCTGAATAAAAGTGGAAAACTTCATACGACGACTCCTGACTTGTTGATGATTGAACGGGTTGCGTGGATAAACGAATCTGAGTTACACCTATCAGGATTTCAAGCATCGGGGCTGAATCAACTACTGATAGAGAAAAAACAACATCGAGTGTAACAACGTGGTTGCTGATGATGATGCGGAGTAGGAAGGGGGGAGAGGCTGAAAGCTCGGGTTTTGTTTTTAGTTCAACTGCGAGCTGAGATGAAATGGTTGAGTGGAAGTTTGGTGCTACTTGCTGTTAGGAATTAAAGTTTTATTCAATACTGTTTTTTGTGTGAGTATGGCTGAAAATGATTGTTGTACACTGCAAACTATTTTTGTTTGTTAGGATAATAAAGATTCTGATGATGGTACTGCTGCTGCTGCTGCTGATGATGATGATGATGATGATAATGACTACGATGACGACCACGACGACGACGACGACGATGATGATGATGATGATGATGATGATGATGATGATGATGATGATGATGATGATGATGATGATGATGATGATTATCCTCACATTTTGTGTACGTGCATGCTTATTGTATCCTGTAGCAGTGCGCGTGTGTGTGTGTTTATGTGTGTGTTCTTTCCTTTACCTTCTTCCTCTCCTCCATCCTGCTCTCCTCTAACATGCAGGTGCGCGTTTCAACTTTCACCACCATCATATACGCTTTCATGCATGGACTTTTCATTTTCGTTAGTGGGCACCTGACAACAAGCGCGACGTTGGTGTAGAGAGATGAGAAACTTGGCAAAGCAATAACATACTAGTGCTAAAATAGACTGGTAACGCCTGAAGAAGCTTTATTAGTGAATAATCTTATCTAAAATCGTTAGAGGGAAGGAAGAGAGAGAGAGAGAGAGAGAGAGAGAGAGAGAGAGAGAGAGAGAGAGAGAGAGAGAGAGAGAGAGAGTCTTCAGACTTCAGACTTCAGACTTCAGAACTTTATTTTAAAAGGTTAAGATTTTAGGCATGAGCCTATTCTTACAATCAGACCTTTTATAATAAGATAAAGATAGCATTAAAATGTACTATACCATTATAAAATAAATTTAAGAAATAATAATAATTTAAAAAAAAAACACGTTTATTACAACAAATACAAAAAGACAAAAGCCCAACCACCATTACTGCTACAACTATATATACCACCACTACTACTATGATAAACGGCTAGAAACATTATAAGCAAATCTTATTAGGAGACAATAACAATGAAACAATCTTAATAGGTTCAATTAGTTAAAAGCAAAGTACACAACAACAAAAAATTTACATATTTAGGAAACAAATTAATCAATATGAAGCAATACATTTGATTTTTACATGCACATTTATGATATACATTATAACATGAATTTTACATTTGCAATTTGTTACGTTGAAACGCGAAGGATAGTATGTGTGAAGCGCGCGCGATAGATCTGTTCGTTTTATTTTGCAAAGCATGCAATAATAGAGTGTATTTACCTTTGATTTGAGTTTGCGTTGTTGTTAGAAGAGGCTTTGTATAACGTTGGTAATTTTTGTTGGTCGATGTTATTGGAGAATTCTCTAGATCTGCTTGTTTACTATCGATCGAAGTTTCGGGATATTTGAGAACATTCTTGGAATGTGAAGAAAGTTGTATGACGTAAGTCAGTGATGACGAAGTTTTATTTGATTGGTTGTAGTGCGTCATTCTGCCGTGTTCTAAATTGTTCGGGAGTATGAAGAGACTATATAAGTGCCGCACTGTTTCAAAAAAAGAGTGTTGTTGTAAAAGTGTGAAAAGGCGATTGTATGCAGTTGTTGATGTGTGCTGAATAAAAGTGGAAAACTTCATACGTCGACTCTGTGACTTGTATGCTGATTGAACGGGTTGCGTGGATAAACGAATCAGAGTTACACCTATCAGGATTTCAAGCATCGGGGCTGAATCAAATACTGATAGAAAAACACCAACATCGAATGAGTGTAACACAATTATGATACAGTTTATATTACAAACTAATTTTTTTAAAATAACACTTAATATATACGTTATGAAAATTAGGGCTGTGACACAATTACCAACTTAGCATTAATAATGTTGGTTTTATTTTATCTGATTGAATAAATGATAGCGTAATTTTGTTTTGAAACTGCCAACTGTTGTCTGTTGTTGGATTTGTGTTGGGAGGAGGTTCCAGATTTAAATTTATTAGTGTGTGGTAAGGGCAATAAGTATCTTTTAGATCTGATAGATCGACTGTTTGGGGCTGCAGAGAGAAGGACCTTTAGGTATTCAGGTGATTGATTTGTGTGAACTTTGTACATAAGCATTGCTTTGTTGTAAATAAATTGCTTATCCAAAGGTAATATTTGCAAAGTTTTCATTTTTTGTACAGTAGTCAAAGTTGGGTCAGTGTGAATAAGCTTAACTGCTCGTCTGTGAAGAGAGTTCGAACTTTTTTAAGTGTTATCACTCGCCATACACCAGATCGATGATGCATAATTTATATGAGACAAATAATGTGGGTAGAAAAATATTTTTCTAGCTTCGAGTCCAACAGAGAGAGGGAGGGAGAGAGAGAGAGAGAGAGAGAGAGAGAGAGAGAGAGAGAGAGAGAAAATGAATAGACTTTAATTAAAAGAATTGAACTAAACTGAACAGTTTTAGCGAGATATATCTGGAAAGAAGATTTTTAACTGCAATGTTTTGTTTTTCTACTTCAACATTTTTGTCTGTCTACTGAATGTTTGATGAACGTTCCAGAATAAAATGTGCTAAATCTAGTACCGAGGGATTAAAGTGTGTCTGATCCCTAGATGATAATGGAAACAACAAAGAGAAAAAAAGTCACATTCTAGCTGAGAAATGACTAATTGCTTATAAATTATATTTATATATTGTGTGTTTGTGTGTGTGTTTGTGTGGGTGTGTGTGTGTGTGTGTGTGTGTGTGTGTGTGATATTTGCGAAATTTAAATCTAAGCGTCGTGGGCCAATCATTTCTAAAAGAGTTGCAGTCTCTTTCGGCGAGGCCCTTTGTTCTTGTATTCTACACAAAGGGGTTTGTCTCCCTTGTTCAATTCGCCAGCAGAGAAGGGGAGATAGATGTATCATATCACTCACTCATTTCCTAGAGGATAGCATCAAATTAGGGTTATATCCAAAATGTTATCAGTTAACTCCACTCCTTTCTCTTTAGCGAGACACCTTAATCACTTGTGTTCTACACAGATACTGTGTCCTATCCTATCCTATCCCATAACTCGAAAGGCGTTGGGGCACCACAGATGATCCTTTAACCAGCGTACTCCGTCTTTCTCTGTCCTCAGCAACCTTCATGGCTTCGCTCGGTGTTAAGCCAGTCCATTCTCCAATGTTGTCCACCCACCTCTTTTTCTGTTTCCATCTTCTTCTGTCTCCTTGCACTGTGTCTTGCAGGATGGTATTTGCAAGGCCTGATGCTTTCTGTCCTCAGCAACCCTGATGGCTTCGCTCATTGTCAAGCCAGTCCATTCTCGAATGTTGTCCACCCACCTCTTTTTCAAATCTCCCTCTTCTTCTGTCTCCTTAAACTGTGTCTTGCAGTATGGTCTTTGCAAGGCATGATGCTCTCTTGTGACGTGGCCATACCATCAGAGTTTCCGTTTCTTTACCACTGTGAGCATGTCAATGTGTTGTCCAATGGCTTGTGTGATGGCCTGTCGGACTTCGTCTTTGGTGATGTGCTGAGTATAGGAAATGCCCAGAAGTTTTCTGTAGCATCTCATCCCTATGCTTTGTATTCTTCATTGTTGGTCTGCTGTGAGGGTCCAGTTTTCGCAAGCGTATAGGAAGATGGAGATGACAAGGGAGCGCAACAGCCTTACCTTGGAGTGTAGAGTGATGGTCCTGTCTTTCCAAATGGGCTTCAACCTTGTCATGGCAGCAGTTTGTGCGATCCTGGAGAGGACTTTCACCTCCAGAGCCTTTGGAATTAAAATAAGTGCAGAGAAGACCAAAATGATAAAAACACTAATGGCATTAACACGAACATCAAAGTCCAAGGCCAATCCTTCAACATGGTGCATAGCTTCAAATATCTAGGAACCATTGGACATATCAGACAATGGGTTCTGACAGGAAGTCAGGAAGATATTTTTTCCCATTTCTAAAGAGCGCCTCCAGTTTGCAATAAGGAGATGCCTGAACGCCTGGAATACCGCATATTAATTTTCGGACAAGCACACACAAACAAAGACAGCTTAGAGTAAACACACACTGACAGCACAAGCTTCAAGGCATTCTTCTGGTTAAGGAGGGACGAGAACTCTGTCCCTGTGGTCCCCAGTGACACCCCTTTGACGCTCGGTGGATTCCTTTGCATTGCATTTTGAAATGGTTTGATCTCCTTTTGCGTACTTTGACCTTTGCTTGTTTACAAGCTTGTTTAGGAAACTGTCATCTCAATTACGCGGATGAATAATTTCTTCTAAGGTCATATCTAGTGTAATTTTTTAAACCTTAGGCTCGCTTTATTTAAAATGCAGAATTCAACAAGAAAAACACGAGCGGGCGCTCCCAGAGAATCACACACACACACACACACACACACACACACACACACATACCCACACACACACACACACACACACACACATACACACACACACACACACACACACCCACACACACACACGCACCCACACACACACACACTCCATTAATCAGGCGCATAATTTAATATTTAATATAAAAACAAATATTGCTGTCTTAAAAATAAGTCTGAAATACAACGACAACGACGACAACGATGATGATGATGATGATGATGATGATGATGATGATGATGATCACGACCACGACCACGACAACACACACCTTAATCGTGTGTATAATTAAATATTTGATGAATTAAACAGTTGATGTCCTTTGTCATATAGAAACAGGACCCGTGTGTGTATTTGCATGCTCTGGAACATTAGTACTCAGTAGTTGTGGTATCAGCTCCAATAATGGTGTGGACTAGTAAAAGGACTTGTCACGGATCTGTAGTACAAGGAGTCGGATGCATGAAGCGGCCTTGAACAATAGTGTTCGAAAATAATGCTTGCCCGAGTTCACAGTGTGCTGTAAGCGAGAGATTGTGTCTCAAATTTAATCCCAGACTTGTCGGTCGGGGCTGTGAGGCTCCAGGGTCCGCTACAGCAACCGGACGAGCCCATTCTTATAACTAACTGGGGCTAAAATGCCCTTTAAAACCTAAAGTAAATGAAATAAGCGCTAGTAAACTATCCTATTCCTATTTTCTATTTCCTATTCTATCCCGTAACTCGAAGGTCGTAGGGGTATCAAAGATGATCGTTTAACCAGCGTACTCCATCTTTCTCTGTCCTCAACAACCTTCATGGCTTCGCTCAATGTCAAGCCAGTCCATTCTCGAATGTTGTCCTCCCACCTCTTTTTATGTCTCCCTCTTCTTCTGCCTCTTTGCACCGTGTCTTGAAGGATGGTCTTTGCAAGGCCTGATGCTCTGGTGACGTGGCCATACCATCGGAGTTTTCGTTTCTTTACCACTGTGAGCATGTCATAAATGTTGTCCAATGGCTTGTGTTATAGTCTGTCGGATTTCGTTGTCGGTGATGTGCTGGGTATATGAAATGCCCAGAAGTTTTCTGTAGCACTTCATCTCCATGCTTTGTATTCATCGTTGTAGATCTGCTGTGAGGGTCCATGTTTCACAAGCGTATAGGAAGATGATAACAAGGGAGCGCAGCAGTCTTACCTTGGAATATAGACTGATGGTCCTGTCTTTCCATATGGGCTTCAACCTTGTCAGGGCAGCAGTTGTTTGTGCAATCCTGGAGAGAACTTTCTGTCGGGACCCATTGTCTGATACAATGGCTCCTAAATATTTGAAGCTATGCACTGTGTTGAAGGATTGGCCTTTCCATTCCATAGGCTTCTGGGCATTTCCTATACCCAACACATCACCAACGACGAAGTCCGACAGACCATCATACAAGCCATTGGACAACACGATGACCTGCTCACAGTGGTGAAGAAACGGAAATTCCGATGGTATGGCCACGTCACCAGATCATCAGGCCTTGCAAAGACCATTCTGCAAGGCACAGTGCAAGGAGGTAGAAGAAGAGGGATACCGAAAAAGAGGTGGGATGACAACATTCGAGAATGGACTGGTTTGACACTGAGCGAAGCCAACAGGGCTGTTGAGGACATAGAAAGATGGAGTATGCTGGTTAAACGATCATCTGTGGTGCCCCTACGACCTTCGGGTTACGGGACAGGATAGGATAGGAATGGGATAGGCTCTGGAGGTGCTGTCAAAACTGTGTACCTTGTTCCTCTCCAGCCAATCCATCAATGTCATCCGCAAAACGAAGATTGGAGATTGCTCTACCCCCTATGTTGACTGTGCCTATGTGATCTGCAAGGGCATCTAACATAATGCTCTCTAGGAAGATATTAAAGAGTGTTGGAGAGAGTAGGCATCCTTGACGCTCACCGATTGTTGTTCTGAACCAGTTTCCAATGGCGCTGTTGGGGAGGACTGCATTGGTAGCCTTGTCATACAGGCTTTTTTTTTATATGTTATTGCTGATTTTGTACACTCTCATGGTTGCCCACAGAGATGCATGCCAGACTCTGTCAAATGCTTTCTTGAAGTCTACAAATACATTATATAGATGTTGTTGGTGCTGTAGGTATTTCTCGCAGATTATTCTGAGGTTGAAAATCTGTTCAGTGGTACTTCGCCCTGCCCTGAATCCTGCTTGTTCTTCAGCTATGATTTTTTCAGCTTGGAGTTACAACCTGTTGAGTGTTATTTTCAGGAAGACCTTGCTGGGATGGCTGATGAGGCTGATGGTGTGTTAATTTTCACGCTCCTTAAGGTTACCTTTTTTGGGAAGAGTGATGACAAGCGACTTGGTTCATGATGTAGGCCACTCCCCACTCTGAAAGATCTTGTTACAAATAATGGTGAGGGTGTCAATCATCAATTCTTCTCCTGCTTGAAGCAATTACGCGGGTATTTGTCCACTCCCGCTGACTTTCCCTTCTTTAGCGATTGCCCTGCTGCCTGAACTTCTTCTCGGAGAATTAGGAGGATTTCTTCTTCTTCTTCTTTGTTCTGGGGACATGCTAGAACTGTTGGGTATCCGTTTGGTGTGTGGTTGTAAAGGTCAGAGCAGTACTTTGTCCATCTATCCAAGACTTCTTGTTCCTTCTGTAAGGAATATGCCAGACTTGCTTTAGATCGTGGAAACCTTGGGCTGGTTAACACTTGTCAGCCGCTTCACAGTCTGGTAGGCCTTCTTGCTGTTGTTCTTGTTTAGACTGTTCTCTATTCCCTGGCATTGATCTTCTATCCAGTTATCCTTTGCTGTGGGCATGCCTTTTCGGATTTCCTTGTTGATTTTTCGGTAGGCATCAGCTCCCTGTGATGTTTTCGTTTTCTTTTTCGTCTCTCTTCGTTTATCACACAGATCCAAAAGTTCAGGTGTGATCCAAGGTTTCTTGTTTGGGCGGTGCATGCCAAGGATCTCAGTGGCGGCATCTGTCACAGCTGAGTTGAAGGTGGTGGTCCTGGTGTCGATATCTACTTTACCAGCCCCCAAAATGAGCAGTGGTGCAAATTTCCCTCCAATTGTGGCTTAAGATATTTCTGCCACCTCCGGGTCTTGCAGTTTGTCCTTGTCGGACTTCAGCCTAGTGCACTTTGCTGTGTTTACTCTCTTCAAGTGGAGCCGAGAGGACATCATAACGAGGTCGTGGTCACTTCCGATGTCTGCTCCTGGAAAAGTGCGTGTCCTGCCAATGTTGATGCTTGATCTGAAGCGTTTCTTGACCATGATATAGTCGATCTGGTTATGATGCTCACCGCCAGGACTGTGCCATGTCCATCGTCTAGACTTTTTTTTGGAGACCAAGAGTGTTTGCCAGTATTAGATTGTTGAATCTGGCAAACTCCAAGAGTCTCAGACCTCTGTTATTTGTCTCATCGTTGCAGTGGGGTCCACATGTGTCTCCCCAGTTGTGGTGCGCATCTTGGCCAACCTTGGCATTCCAGTCGCCTTGCATTATGACTATGTCCTTCTTCGGCACTTAATCAAGGACATGCTGTAGATGTTCATAAAAATCATCAACTTCGCTGTCGTCATAGTTTGATGTTGGGGCATAGGCCTGGATGATGGTGATGTTGAAAGGGGCTGCTCTCAGACGGATGGTCATGAGTCTACTGGAGACTGGGCGGCAACCCATGACAGCGGCTAAAATGTCTTTGTGGACCAAGCATCCAACGCCGTGTTCGTGCCTGTCTTCTCTCCCGCTGAAATAAAGCTTGTGGCCTTTGACGGTCGTTGATTCACCTAGGCCTTTCCAGTGCAGTTCGCTGATGCCTAAAATGGGCCATCGGTAGTGGTCCAGCTCGTGGGCCAGTTCTTCTATTTTTCCCTCCGCAGTTAGGGTCCTGACATTCCAGGTTCCTATGACGATGTTGTCTCTCGTGCGGATCTTGCTAAGTTGTCCATCAGTAGCACACTTATCACATCAGTCCTGGTGGTCAATGGATGGCGCGGTCCTTGGTGACCCTGTGTCCACGACCAATCAGGTATGGTATGAATAGTTCTTTTCATCATGTGGTGTGTCTTGGGAAAGAAAGTCCTGGCAGGGTCCAATCCTCTCTAGGCTGTTGGCCACAGCCGAAATCCACGAATACAGTGAGGCTCGCCTTGGCCCCAAGCACGTGGTAATTGAACCTGTAGTAAGGTGAGGTTCCTCCGCCCTGGCCGGTGACTTCTGTGTATAAGACTTTCGCCCAGTGATGCCGTGCTGACATCACCCTTGTTAGTCGCCTCTTACGACACGTCGGGAAACGTTGGGTCTATTCTATTCAGTGTCCGAACCCACAGGGCGAACTAAACAACTGTAAACTATAGTGCAACGTTTTCGGTTTCGTTTTTATTTTTAATCAACAAATACTACGACCGCCCTGTAAAACTGGGCGAACCCCTTTGTAACACGAGTACCCGAAACTGGATGAGAGAGCGCCGCTCTCTCTCTCTCTCTCTCTCTCTCTCTCTCTCTCTCTCTCTCTCTCTTTCCTTCTCTCTCTCTCTCTCTTTCTTTCTTTCTTTCTTTCTCTCTCTCTCTTTCTCTCTCTCTCTCTCTCTCTCTCTCTCTCTCTCTCTCTCTCTCTCTCTCTTTTTCTTTCTTTCTCTCTCTCTCTCTCTCTCTCTCTCTCTCTCTCTCTCTCTCTCTCTCTCTTTCTTTCTTTCTTTCTTTCTTTCTCTCTCTCTCTTTCTCTCTCTCTCTCTCTCTCTTTTTCTTTCTTTCTCTCTCTCTCTCTCTCTCTCTCTCTCTCTCTCTCTCTCTCTCTCTCTCCCTCCCCTATCTCTTTCTCTCTTTCTTTGTCTCTTTCTTTTTCTCTCTTTCTTTTTCTTTTTTTTCTCTCTCTTTCTTTCTCTCTTCTTATCTTTCTCTCTTTCTTCTCTCTTTCTCTCTCTCCCTTTCGCTATCCCTTCGCTTTCGCTTTCGCTCTCCCTTTCGCTCTCCCTTCCTCCTCCCGTCTCTCTCTCTCTCTCCTTTCCGCTCTCCCCTTTCTCTCTCTGTCTCTCTCTTTCTCTCTCTCCCCTCTTTCTCTCTCTCTCTCCCTCTCTCCCTATATATCTCTCTGGACTATATGGAGAGGTGCTATAGGCTTGCACATCTCTCACATTCAGTTGCGGGCACCTATGCCCAGTACATACCGTCAACGATCAACAAACTGATCCTGGATATTCTTGAAAAAAGAAGAAGAAGAACAAGAACAAGAAGAACAAGAACAAGAACGAGAACAAGAACAAAAAAATGATGATGATGATTACGACGACGACGACGATGATGATGATGATGATGATTATGATGATGATGATGATGATGATGATGATGATGATGATGATGATGATGATGATGATGATGATGGTGATCGATGTTAATGATGATCGATGTTGATGATGATGTTGATGATGATGTTGATCATGATGATGATCATGATCATGATGATGATCATGATGGTAATGAGAAGAAGAAGAAGAAGAAGAAGAAGAAAGAAAGAAAGAAAGAAAGAAAGAAAGAAAGAAAGAAAGAAAGAAAGAAAGAAAGAAAGAAAGAAAGAAAGAATGGAACAAGGACACGAACAAGAACAAGAAGATTGACTTATTTTATTTTTCGGATGTTAGAAATGAGCAGATAGGAGAGAGAGTCTCTTATAAACCAAAAACATAAAAAGGGAAATGAAAATAGAAGTTTGCCTAAAAAGTAAAGAAAAACATTTAGTTATTGAATAGCGCACCTATCCGCTGAAAGAGCTGTTCAATGCGTTGGTCCCAAACCAGACTAAACCAACCCATGAGGTCTAGAAGAAAGAAAGATGAGCTGCAGGTCCATTACAATTTGAAATCCCTGGTCATTGGGCCCTGGTCTTTGTGTGCGTGTGTGTGTGTGCGTGCGTGGGTCTTTGTCTTTTGTATCTTTTGCCGACAAATTCATAGTTACACACCCACGTTCCGGAGACGTGTGTATTTCTGCCGACGTCGGCACAATTAAAGAGGCATTTCTAGCGACTCAGGGGAGTGAACTTCACCCTAGCATGTTAAAAAAACACGTGGTTACAAAATGTCGGCATAAGGCTATACACAGCCTTCCGTGTGTATAATCTTGAACATCGCGTGTGTTTCCCGAAAAATTTTGTGGTCTCCACTTTATCGGAATGTGACTACCTTCGCGTCCTTGCGTCACTTCACTTCCGCCCCTCTCTCTCCGCCGGCGCGCGCCGTGGAACAGCTGAGAAAAGAAAGAGATTTCTCTTATAAAAAAAGAGATTTCTCTTATATAGCGCACTTACAAGCTCAGAGAGCTTCTCAAGGAGATGGCCCATAATATCCAGCAATCACAAAATTGTTTGCTGAAGTCAGGATTCGAGCCTATGTCGCCCAATATACTGAAGAATCCATGCTACTGATCTATTCCTGCCGCCATCCTTGGTCGCACGAGATTTTACGTAAGCATTATGAATAATTTTATAATTTTACATGACTTCACACATGTTTTATTGATTACTGACTGTTAATTGTACATGTAGTTAGTATGTGCTGCAAAATGTAAGGAGACTGGTAATTTTCTCTGCAGAGGGAATAAATTGCAAATGAAATTAGTTTGGTTTTCCTTTTCTTGTAGATCGAGTTCGTGACTACGTTGCGAAACTGCTCTGCCTATCGACATGGCGACTGCACTGATTGTGTTTGATTTCCTGAAGAAATAGTAAGCATCTTTTTCTTTATCATATCAATTGATTTCATTGTATAAGTATGAATATGAGAAGTTTATTAGAATAAGAAGTGTCCAGGACTGTGATTAACTTGGACTTTCGTCTAAAGTTTCAAAATCTTGCCTCTCAAAATAATGTTAAAAAAATTATATGTTGGTTATTTTTGCTTCTTTTTCATTTCTTTTGTTTAAAATTCATATTTTGCATACAATATAATATCATACAATATCAAACCACTCATCCTGAATGGCTGGAATCCTGGAAATAAACAAACAAATTTCGAATTCTTTTAGTGGATCTGTCTGTGTCCTATCCTATCCTATCCTATCCCATAACCCGAAGGTCGTAGGGGCACCACAGATGATCGTTTAACCAGCATACTCCATCTTTCTCTGTCCTCAGCAGCCCTCATGGCTTCGCTCAGTGTCAAACCAGTCCATTCTCGAATGTTGTCTTCCCACCTCTTTTTCGGTCTCCCCCTTCTTCTACCTCCTTGCACTGTGCCTTGCAGAATGGTCTTTGCAAGGCCTGATGATCTGGTGACGTGGCCATACCATCGGAATTTCCGTTTCTTCACCACTGTGAGCAGGTCATCGTGTTGTCCAATGGCTTGTGTGATGGTCTGTCGGACTTCGTCGTTGGTGATGTGTTGGGTATAGGAAATGCCCAGAAGTCTTCTGTAGCACCTTATCTCCATGCTTTGTATTCTTCGTTGGAGATCTGCTGTGAGGGTCCATGCTTCGCAAGCATATAGGAAGATGGAGATGACCAGAGAGCGCAGCAGTCTTACTTTGGAATGTAGACTGATGGTTCTGTCTTTCCAAATGGGCTTCAACCTTGTCAGGGCACCAGTTGTTTGTGCGATCCTGAAGAGGACTTCCTGTCGAGACCCATTGTCTGACACAATGGCTCCTAAATATTTGAAGCTGTGCACTGTGTTGAGGGATTGGCCTTGTACTTTGATGTCCGTGTTGATGCCATTGGTGTTGTTGGTCATCATTTTGGTCTTCTCTGCACTTATTTCCATTCCATAAGCTCTGGAGGTGGTGTCAAGCCTCTGTACAAGCTGTTCAAGTTCTTGTTCCTCTCCAGCCAATCCATCAATATCATCCGCAAAACGAAGATTGGAGATTGCTCTGCCCCCTATGCTGACTGTGCCATCGTGATCTGCAAGAGCATCTGACATGATGCGCTCTAGGAAGATGTTGAAGAGTGTTGGAGAGAGTAGGCATCCTTGACGCACACCGATTGTTGTTCTGAACCAGTTCCCGATGACGCTGTTATGGAGGACTGCACTGGTAGCCTTGTCATACAGGCTTTTGATGACTTCTTCTGTCTGTGTACTTTTTAAAAAATTTGATTATTCTCTGTTGAAAAACGTTCTGTTTATTGAACATATCTAGCTGTCATGTAAGCAAGCATCAATACCTCATGAGGGACCAACATGCCTTCTGGACCCTAAGCATCCAGCTTTTGGATTGTCACAGATTTTAACCCGGCTTTTCTTGACAATGTGATGGAGGACATTCTATCCTATCCCATAACTCGGAGGTCGTAGGGGCACCACAAATGATCGTTTAACCAACGCACTCCATCTTTCTCTGTCCTCAGCAAAGCTCATGGCCTCGCTCAGTGTCAAACCAGTCCATTCTCGAATGTTGTCCTCCCATCTCTTTTTCGGTCTGCCTCTTCTTCTGCCTCCTTGCACCGTGCCTTGCAGGATGGTCTTTGCAAGGCCTGATGATAGGTTGACGTGGCCATACCATTGGAGTTTCCGTTTCTTCACCACTGTGAGCATGTCATCATGTTGTCCAATGGCTTGTGTGATGGTCTGTCGGACTTCATAGTTGGGGATGTGCTGGGTATAGGAAATGCCCAGAAGTCTTCTGTAGCACCTCATCTCCATGCCTTGTATTCTTCGTTGTAGATCTGCTGTGAGGGTCCATGTTTCACAAGCATATAGGAAGATGGAGATAACAAGGGAGCGCAGCAGACTTACCTTGGAATGTAGGCTGATGTTCCTGTCTTTCCAAATGGGCTTCAACCTTGTCAGGGCAGCAGTTGTTTGTGCGATCCTGGAGAGGACTTCCTGTCGGGACCCATCGTCTGATACAATGGCTCCTAAATATTTGAAGCTATGCACTGTGTTGATGGATTGCCAAGGATCTCAGTGGCGGCATCTGTCACTGCTGAGTTGAAGGTGGTGGTCATAATGTTGACACAGTCTGTGAAATTGATTACCTACAAATTTTATCACGTTTTATGGTGGGCTGTTGTATGGTGGACAGCTCCTTCACCACTACCCTCACGACAACCATCTGCTTATGTAATGCACGCTCTCCACGCTGCTGCTGTAGCTATCTCCACTCCCTGTCAACTTCAGAGGCTATCTCGGCCAACTTTGCATGCGCCTAAGGCGCCCCTCGGCACCTGCACACGTGAAGACCCACTTAAGGGAAGAACTGGAACTTGTGACAGGAGGCCTTTTGCGCTACACGGAAAGCCTTTGCCCGCTATAAAGGTCTAAATACTCCGGATATCTATGCCAGTATGAAGGCTGCCAAGCTCTTTGCCAAGCGCACCGTCACGGCAGCTAAGCGGGATCACTGGCTGAAATCCCAGGTCGCCTAGGATTGTGCTCAGTTGTCTGGGCGTCAGACTACGCGCCCAAATGTTGCAGGTGGGCGCCTCGCGCAGCTCCAGTTAGATCCTATATCGACCAGCGCCTTGAGTCGCCTTGTGGTGAGATATGTGCGCGTTGCAAGTCATCGTATTATTATTATTATTATTATTATTATTATTATTATTATTATTATTATTATTATTATTATTATTATTATTATTATTATTATTAAATTTCTAGACGGCGATCAAAATGTCGACCATCTAATATCCGTCGTCTGCGGGGAACCTATAGAGCCATGGTGTTCGATCTGTCAGATGGGGTCTTTTCCTTCTCCGCCGCAAATTCTCAGGCAGAGGCTTTTAAAAAAATTGTTTCTATAGACGATGGGAGTTGGCTTTCTCCCGTGGAGCTCTCGAGGAGGCGCTCGGCTGAGGCAGTCTTACCCCCTGACTTAGTGCCCGTAGGCTCATTCCGTCCCTTCATTATGTTCAAGAAGCTCGGCGCCCTCCAGGCTTGACCGGTAAATAAGAGTGTTGGTCCAGATGGGGTCCACTATTTAATGGTCAAACGTGCTCCACTTTCTTTTGAAAGTATTCTTTTAAATTATTTTAATAAATGTTTTTGGCCGGCGTCAAGCCATTGTTGTACCCATTTTAAAACAAAACAAACATTGGAAATTCTTCGACAATTATCGCCTAGTTGCATTAACAACTCACACCTGTAAACTCTTGCTTGCATTTTTTATAGTTTCACAAAACACATATTTCAAAACACAAAGTTTAAAAAAAAAAGGGGGGGGGGGGGGGGGCTGCCACTACCTACTGTTAATTTCCAACTGGCTCTTTTTGTATTTTCCTAAGTGATAGGAAAAAAAATCCTTGAGACCCGATCACTGAAACCGTTAATGTGAATCTGTTTATATATATATATATATATATATATATATATATATATATATATATATATATATATATATATATATATATATATATATATATATATTTTAATTTAATGCCTAATTGTCCCTTTTTATCGGGAAATTCTGGGCCGCCTCCCCTGTGGAAGGCGTAGTCGCAGCCTGTGGCGCGCCCAAACCCAACCTACCTAACATTAGTTGTGATTTTTGAAATTTAGAAATTCTTTAAATTTTTTGAAATTTTTTGAAAATTTGCTGGGGGAGCAAACCGGAGTACCCGGAGAAAACCCCGAGACGTTGCCCGAGTCGAAAGTAAATAATATTCGGAGAAACATAACACCCCGATGCAGGATCGAACCCACACCTGTCAGGCGCGATTGGTTTCTGGCCTGTGGACAAGGCAAGTTAGTCCCGCCTTAGCCCACTTGGCCACAACGCTCGCCATCTCTGAGATAGGCAATTCTGTTGTGTGGCTGCAGCAATGTTTGTTTGTTCTTTGTCCAGGAACCGCCATTTGTGCTGTTGGTGGTGACAGTGATTCAGATGAGCAACCATATTTGTCGTCATCTGCATTCCATGGCCTTCCAAAAGTAAGTGACTCTGGCTCTGTAAGGGTTAACCCTCTGTGGCCGGGAGCTGCGATGACCTGATCACTCTGATGGCCCGAGGTTTCACGTTACGTCGTCGTCACGACTGGTCACGTTTAAAGACTTAATGGTTTACTTTATTTTGTTGACTTATTGAGTCCTTTACCTTGAAATGTGCATAGTCATTATTGATTGGAGGGTGACCCTACCTATACCCTGTAAAGTTTCACCCTGTATATCATTTTAGGAACAAAATATTATTTTTTCTGTGTGCAGGAACTGCAGTTTGTGCTGTTGGGGGTGACAGTGTTTCTGATGAGCAACCGTGTTCGTCATCTTCTGCATTCCACGTCATTCAAACTTAGGTTTCCAGATTTAACAATTTATTTGGAAGTTTTTATCAAACGCTTTTGTTAATGCCATGAGGTTTTACTGTGCGAGACGTGTTTTCTTCCAAAGGACAAGATGTTTAGTTTGATTTTTTTCTATTCAAGTAACTTTTTTCCAGTACAACAGTTTTCTCTTTTACGCATGGTCATTTAGTTATACGTGTTAGATTTTGTACAGTGCATAGTTCACACTAGGGATTGTGTGGCGGTTGCAGCCGGTAAGCAACACTTGTTGACGTCACGGCGCAGGAAAGGCCTTTTTGACAAAAGGCAAGTTTCTGTCAAATTCATGCAGTGTAAGCATTGCAGACTAGTAGTGTTGACGTCTACAGTCTCTGGCGCATACACATTTTTTCAATGTACATGTTTGTTTAGTTGTGGTAGCTGATTGTTTGTGTGGGTAAGCATTGGCCGAAAGTATCACCCTACCGTTACACCCGCGGTTTCTGTATGTTGTTCTACCGTCTCAACAATAATCGGCTACCAAACAGCTATACAAACTTTCTTGAAATGACAAATGAATATATTGCAAAAATACGTGTGCGCCAGAACACTACAAGTCTGCAGTGCTTGTAAGTGTTGATAGTGCATGAAGTTAAAAGAAACTTGACTTTTGTTGAAAAGGCTTTTTTCCCGCCGTGACGTCAACCTGTGTCGCATACCGGCAGCAACCGTGGGGAGAGGAGGGGAAGGGGGAGTCTGGGGTTTCAGTATAAATAGTATCCCACACTTTCTGGAAATTTACTGCTTTAAATTCTCACTGTCGCTGTCGTTCTCCTTTATTCTTTCTCATTCCTACTCTGTTCTACCAATCTACTATAATATCTTCTTCGCTAGACCAAGGGGTTCGATAAATTAGAGTATAGCCTCAGCGTCCCCTGCGTGGGAGGCCTTTATTATAAAGTGACCGGCTGGTAGAGTGCCTTCAGTGTCACTAGGGTTGTTTCGGCAGACCTTTTATACGGATCAGGAGTCCTCTTTCAACCAAGTTGTGGTCCTGATTCGGCTCTTTGCAGTCCGCTTGACGCTGTAAGCAAGGAATAAACAAACAAACAAACAAACAAACAAACAAACCGTCACACAATCCCTTGTGTGCAGATTAGCACGAGCTTTTATTGTCGCATACTCCCACGTGGGGGTAAGGGGGGTTTCAGTATAAATAGTATCCCCAATTCAGAATCAGAATCTTTATTGTCCCCATGAAAACACAAGCAAATTTAGTGCTTTAAATTCCCACTGTCGCTGTCTTTCGCCTTTGTTCTTTCTCATTCCTACTCTGTACTATCAACCTACTATACTATCTTCTTCTTCGCTAGACCAGTCACCTAGTGACCTACCTTTTTCCTTGAAAACTCTTCTGGGACAAAACTCATCATTTGTGAATGATGTCTGTTGGATCAGCTTAGGAATATTAGACGCTTTCTGCCCGGTGGTCACTAGGGCTTCCTATGATGTTATTATTTGGCAATGTAGGCAAGTTATATTTATATGTTTTGTTGATATTTTATAATGATGTTTGTATTCTATTTTGTTTTTGTAAACGGGGGTTCGATATATTAGAGTAAGCCTCATCGTCCCCTGCGTGGGATGTCTTTATTGTAAAGTGATTGGCTGGTGGAGTGCATTCAGTGTTACCACTAGGGTTGTTTCGGCAGATCTTTTTTTCGGATCAGGGATGAGTCCTCTTTCAGCGAAGTTGTGGTCTTGATTTTGTGGTCCTGATTCGGCTCTTTGCATTCCGCTGAACGCTGTAAGCAATAGATAACTAACTAAGCTTGGAAATATTGGACGCTTTCTGCCAGGTGGTCACTGGGGCTTCCTATGATGTTATTATTTGGCAATATATATATATATATATTTTTTTTTAATCGTTCTTATATAGCGCTTTTCCAGCTCAAGAACTGCTCAAGGCGCTGGCCGATACAGGATCTAACTCAAACCGCCCGAGACGCCCACCAGCAGCCTTTGGGCGCATGGTCTGACGCCCGGACAACTGAGCACAATCCTGGGCAGCCAGGGATGGGGGAGAAGGATCTAGGTGCATGCTGGGTGTGTTCTTGTCACCGGCACTCACCCGTCTATGACATGAGCGTCAGGATCTTTAAAGTCCGTTATGATGGAATGTATGCGACACAGACTAGACCTCGGTTTATACTCTCATCCGAAGGAGTATATATATGTGTTTTGTTGATATTTTATAATGTTTATATTCTATTTTGTTTTATGTAAACGGGGGTCCGATAAATTAGAATATAGCCTCGGCGTCCCCTGCGTGGAATGTCTTTATTGTAAAGTGACCGGCTGGTGGAGTGCCATCAGTGTTACCACTAGGGTTGTTTTGGCAGATCTTTTATGCGGATCAGGGTCGAGTCCTTTTTCCTGCAAAGTTGTGGTCTTGATTTTGTTGTCCTGATTCGGCTCTTTGCAGCCCGCAGGGCTGGCGTGCATGAACGAACTTAACTTAGACTTAAGTAGCATGTTTAAAGTGAAGCGTTAAATCTAAGTCGGCTTTTAAGTTCGTTCATGCACGCCAACCCAGGAATAACTAGCTAATAACTAACTAACTAACTTTTATTGTCGCATTTAGTAAAACGTTGTTAATCTTTGAGAATTTTTTACTATTATGTCATTTCCATTTTGTTTATGTTGGTTGTTGTCAATTTTGATATTCCAAACTAGGCATCAGTTGTGCATATGTACTCATGACATTGCATCATTACCTGTATATACATGTAAATGTGATCTAACACGTCAATTTGATCATTGCGGATGTTGCAGGATTTTCGACTAAATCTGGTCTGTGAGATAAAATGAATGCTTTTTACTTTTCAGTGCTTTGTGTCATGCTGCTGGAAAAGATCTTCTGTATTTGAATTTGAAATGTGTCCGTGTTTTTTTCACAGACTAGATTCAGTTGGAAATCCTGAAACATCCACAGTGATCAAAATGTGTTAGATGACAAATAATAAGTTTAAAATTAATAAAGAAACCTTAGTTTTCAGATTCAACAATGAGTTAATGATGTTCAATCTGACCTTTAAAAAACTTGTAGATTGGTCACAGGATGAAGATTTTGTTATGTATGTTACTTTTTTCCCAGTTACAATAGTTTTGTTCTTGTTTTCATTTGATCATTAGTTGGATGCTTTAGATTGTGTACAGTGCACAGTTTAGCACAAACATTTATTGGCACTGTGGATTCCTTAGAATTTTGTTTTGGATTAAAATTCATCTTTGTGTTAAACATTGTTTTTGTTGTTCTTTATAATTTTAAAACACAGCCATTTGAGGTCTGACCAGAATAGCAGATCGCTTCTCTCGCTCACTTTTACTCTTCAAACTCTTTAGTTTGCTTGCACTACACAGTGTATATAAGCAATCCAATGTGTACTGTACATAATGTGGCATTCAGACATAAACATTGAAACCACAGGTGATGCACCAACGCACAACAAAATCAATGTTAATAATAATAATAATAATAATAATAATAATAATAATAATAATAATAATAATAATAATAATAATAACAATCATAATAATAATAATAATAATAAATAATAATAATAATAATAATAATAATAATAATAATAATAATAATAATAATAATAATCAGCTATTAACCTAATAATAATACATAAACTCTTTACTTGGCAACACCTTACATGTTTGCAATGCTGGCTTCTGTTCTGCTTGAATGTAGAAAATGGTTGGATGGTCAACAAAAATTTAACACATGTGGTCACCACAATTAGTTGTGTGTAAAGTCGGGACAACTTGGGCGGGAACGTGAATGTCAGCAGAAATTTAACACATGTGGTCACCACAATTAGTGGTGTGTAAAGTCTGGACAAATTTGGCGGGAACGCGAATGTCAGCAGAAATTTAACACATGTGGTCACCACAATTAGTTTTGTGTAAAGTCGGGACAATTTGGGCGGGAACGCGAATGTCGGCAGAAATTTAACACATGTGGTCACCACAATTAGTTGTGTGTAAAGTCGGGACAATTTGGGCGGGAAAGTGAATGTCGGCAGAAATTTCGATGTCATGTGTTCATATGTAAAAAGTTTGTGTGTGGTCACCAGAACTTTTATACACGTGTGGTCCCCAGAGAGCATGTAAAGTCTAGTTTTGCTTTTTTTGAGCTATCGAATATTCCACCACAAAATAAGCTTCAGCAAAGGAAAAGAAGTAAAACTGTAGTTTTCTGTACCTCTAACTTCAAAAATGAAGGAGTCGGCACAACGGTGGAAAAAACTACGCGTCAGCAGATCAACCAAAAGACAAAGATGTGTGTGTGTGTGTGTGTGTGTGTGTGCGTATGTGTGTGTGTGTGGCGCCTATAGTTGCCAATCTCCAGCAAACATATGCCTGTAGACTGTAAGTCCACAGTGTGTGGAGATCGATGGACGTGCAGATGGGCAAACCGTGTCTGAGGCTGATCAAGGCTGTTATCGCTACGCTAATGACCCTCCCCGCTATTCGCACGCCTTCAAATTTATCGCTGTATACAGCACCGCCCCTCTAAAAGTAGAGAATCATTCTAGCCTTTTCGTGAAATTTGGTCCCAGCGACACTTTTTTTACAGCGAATTTGCTGGGCAACGTCCGTTCAAAACTAGTTAGGGGGCCAGCATCTATAGAAAAGAATACCACTCTTCGTGAAATAATTTTGGTCCCAAAGACAGTATTTCACAGCGACATCTGTTCTGGCCACGTCTCTTCAAACCTAGCTACAGGATCAGACTCTATTCGGAGAGAACAACACCCTCCGACAGTATTTCACAGCCCTACTGCTTGGCCACATCTCTTCAAAACTAGCAAGAGGACCGAGGTCCATTCGGAGAGAAGAGACATTCGGTCCCAGCGACAGTTATTTCACAGCGGCCGTCCTGGCTATGTCTCTTCAAACCTAGCTACAGGATCAGCGTCTGTCACCGTGACAGTATTTCACAGCGGACATAGCTCGGCCACATCCCTTTAAAACTAGCTACAGGACCGAGAGAATGGTACCGCCCTTCGTAAAATACGGTCCCATCATAGACATAGAATAGTTTGAAGTGCTATTTTTTTATAATGCGTTCTACGTCTTTTTGATCAGTGTTGCCTCATAATGTAAAACGGCATGTTTGACTCTTTAAGTCTTAATTCACGCTAATACCAAATGACATTTTGCTTATATATTGATACATATGTTTGTATATCTGATATTTCAAAAAATTGACAATAAACGTTGCTATTTGGGCGTTCTGAAGATCCTCTGCTCTATAAAGGGAAAAGTGAAAGGTAAAAAAGGTAAAGGTAAAGGTAGTCCCATAGCCTTGTGGCCGTAGGGGAGCGTGATGTTGGAGATCACACTTATCTTGGGCCAGCGTAATGAGGGTGATGCCCAACTCTCTCCCTCGCTGCTTTACCTTCCCCACCCTCAAGAGAGTAGGTACTCAATCACAGTTGAGTCGACTGGGGGCGTTGTTGTTTGTCGCTTCACACCTTAGCGGTCACCCATCCAAGTGCTAACCGCACCGGACGGTGCTTCACTTTCGACACAGTAGCGAGTGCTCCAACCACTGCACTATCCGACACCCCAAAAGTGAAAGCCCCAGTTGAAAACCTGTCTTGACTTTGTAGGCATGACCAATTCACTGCGGCAACAGTACCCCCGTTGGGGTGCGGGTGTTTCAGTATAAATAGTATCCCCACTTTCTGGAAATTTAGTGCTTTAAATTCCCACTGTCGCTGTCTTCCTCATGTACTCTTTCCCATTCCTGCTCTGTCCTATCACTCTGCTATACTATCTTCTTCTTCGCTGGATCAATGACCTACCTTTTTTCTTGAAAACTCTTCCTGGACAAGACTCCTTGTTTGTGTATGAGCTCTGTTGGATCAGCTTGGGAGTGTTGGACGCTTTCTGCCGGGTGGTCACTAGGGCTTCCTATGATGTTATTATTTAGCAATATAGGCATTTTTTATGTATATGTTTTGTTGATAATTTATAATGATGTTTGTATTCTATTTTGTTTTTGTAACCGGGGTTTCGAGTAGTTGGGTTAAAGGCTCAGCCGTCCCCTGCGTGGGATGTCTTTATTGTAAAGTGACTGGCCGGTGGAGGGCATTCGATTTTCCCACTAGGGTTGTTTCAGCAGATCTTTTATGCGGATCGGGGGTTGTCCGGTCCTGATTTGGCTCGGAAGAGTCCGCTGGACCTAAAGCAACAATCAATCAATCAATCAAGATCGTCTGCTAGAAACCACTACCTATGGTTTAACTCCCTTGGAAGAAGACCTCAGTAGGCAAATGCAAAAATAAAATTGAAACAAAATCAGGGGAGCGTAGTGTGACCAACATGCTATATTCAGCGTATTGGCTGAAAGTAATACAAGTTATAACGAGGATTGTGTACCTGTGGTATTGGGTGACGCCTGATGTCTGTATCAAGGACCTCGCAAGGTAACGGTAACAAGGAACCGAATATCTTTTTTTTTTTTAAAGCTGCTAACATGCTTCTTGGGGATTAATTCGCTTTACCTCCTGTCGCAAGAGCGTAAGGGACAAATGGTTCCGCAAATGGGGCCAGTTCAACTCACTGCGTAACTAATAATAATAATAATACCGGATGCTAATACGCGCTTTACTTCGAATGATTTCAAACTCAAAGCGCGGCGACCTATACCAACATACACGCTCACGTGCAACAAATATATTACAGACACACAACAAGGACAACAGTATACAAGGCATACACGTGGTGTAAAGGCAGGGAGATCGCTATTAGGAAACTGAAAGTTAAATAGTTTTGTATTTTTTTAAAGATTAATTTGACTGCATCCAATATTATTTTGAAGGGAGGGAGGAAACCGGAGTGCCCGGAGAAAACCCTCGGTGACCTCAATAGTCTCGTACCCAAGTCACATACGTTCGCCCCTTGCGGGAATCGAACCCGCGACCTTCGGCATAGGAAACCGGCGACTTATCCACTGCGCCACGAGGCCACCCCAAACTAACATGACTAACAACCGTGAAAAGTGCTAATATAGAAATATATATCCACCATTGATCCGGATCTCATTTATTACGAAAGAGAAAATTAGGAACTCAAAGGCGATAGCTATGAAAACATTCGGTTGAGCGTCAGCGTCGGGCTTACGAGAATTGTATATATAGGCCTATGTCAACATGCTCTTTCTAATATTTATCTCAAGCAAGTAGCAGCTAGGAAGGACACTATGTCTATGTGAAGGAGCACTTCCCTATCCTATCTTATCCTATCGTATCCTACCATATCCTACCCAACCCTTCCCCCGTGGGAGTACCGGGGGGGGGGGGGGGGGAGTCAGTATAAATAGTATTCCCACTTTCTGGAAATTTAGTGCTTTAAATTCCCACTGTCGCTGTCTTTCTCCTTTGTTCTTTCTCATTCCTACTATTTCCTATTAATCTACTATACTATCTTCTTCTTCGCTAGACCAGTCACCTACCTTTTTTCTTGAAAACTCTTCCGGAACAAAATTCCTCATTTGTGTGGGGTCTGTTGGATCAGCTAGGGAATATGGACGCTTTCTGCCAGGTGGTCACTGGGGGGCCCTATGATGTTATTATTTGGCAGTGTAGGCATTTTATATGTATGTGTTTTGTTGATAATTTATAATGATGTTTGCATTCTATTTTGTTTTTGTAAACGGAGGTTCGATAAATTAGAGTAAAGCCTCAGCGTCCTATGCGTAGGATGTCTTTATTGTAAAGTGACCGGCTGGTGGATTGCCTTCAGTGTTACCACTAGGGTTGTTTCGCCAGATCTTTTATGCGGGTAGGGGTGAGTTTTCTTTCAGCGAAGTTGTGGTCCTGATTCGGCTCTTTGCAGTCCGCTGGTTTAACAATGAATAACTAACTAACTATTCTACCCTATCCTATCCCGTAACTGGAAAATCGTTGGGGCACCACAGCTGATCGTTTTAGCCAGGGTACTCGACTTTCTCTGTCTTCAGCAACCCTCATGGCTTAGCTCAGTGTCAAGCCAGTCCATTCTCGAATATTGTCCTCCCACCTCTTTTTCTGTCTCTCTCTTCATCTGACTTATTGCACCATGCCTTATAAGATGGTATTTGCAAGGTCTGATGCTCTGGTGACCATCGCCGTTTCCTTTTTTGGACGGCTTAAAAAACTATAGATTTCTTTAGTTAAAAGGCTACCGGTGAGTCAACCTATTTTGATAACACTACTACTACTACTATTACTACTACTACTACTACTACTGCTACTGCTACTTATCCTGCTTCTACTACTACTACTACTACTACTAAAAATACAGGATGATATCACCCACGTTTCCTTGAATCGAACTCAAGGCGCATCGATCTAGAGATCACTAATTAACAGTAAGCGGATTGCAAAACCTTTTTTTTTAAATTTTAGAAATTTAGATTGGCTGCGATTAGTACTAATATATTGAAGAGACGGAGAAGACCGGAGTACCCGGAGTACCACAACCGGAGAAAAAGCTCGGTGTCCTGAGAAAGTCTGGTACCTCTAGCGGCGTAAGTTCGTCCTGAATCCCAAATGCGGGGTTCAAACCCTCAACCTTCGGCATGGTAAACCATCACCTCTATCAAACGTACGCTACTAGACCATCCTCACTAGTCTGGGGAAGATGAATGCCATCTTTGAGTAGTCTTAGCTTCGCGGCAGTGAGCATGTTGAGATGACTGGAAACCAAGGCATAGTGGTTATACAGTGATGAGTGGCCAAGGCCTACTTGTATGTTTATGTGTGCGCCTGCAGATTGCACGGTGTCGCCTGTCGCTCATTTGTCTAGCTTGAATGCACGGCCATGTGAGCTCTGGTGTTCATTGTTTGGTTCTTGCATCGTTGCCAGAGGTATTGCTTTTCTTGTGTCCACACTACAGCACGCATAATCGCGCGCGACCTCTCTCTTTCCCAAGGCTTGGCTCACCTTCCAAAGCAATCCAATGTCCACCTGTATGGCGCCCAACTCCATGTCGTAGACATTATGTATACAAGATCGGGGAGCACGGCAGAAACGTGTGACTGTTTGCAGTAATTATTTTCGCCAAGAGAGGTAAGTAGGTCTTGAGCTTCCGGCGAAAAAGAATCGTATACATCTGTTGGGCATTTAATATAATCTGGAATCGTATTTCTACATCCTTACTCCTAAACACACACATACACACACGCGCATACACACACGCACACACCCATACTCGCACACACAAACTCAAACACAGGCACACACACACACGCACCCTCCACCCCCTTCCCCCCCCCCCCCCCCACACACACAATTTGAAGTTTTCTGTTCTACCCCGAAACCCTCTCCTCCGTTCTGCTGCTGCTGCTGCCAACAACAGCAATGCAAACAACTCACAACCGCCCCCTCCCCCCCCCCCACCTGTCCTCCACTTCAATCCATGGTACCACAAGCCTTGTCTCACTCTCCGTACCCTCACTCCTTAAAAAACTAAACCTAAAGCTTTTCGATGCTCTTCTCTCCCCTTACATTCTCTCTTCCCTCCCTCCCTCTTTCCCTCCCTCTATCCCTCTCCCCCCCCCCCCACGTCTCTCTCTCTCTCTCTCTCTCTCTCTCTCTCACCCGCGTGTTGATGTAGTGTATTGATTATGGAGATTGCGTCATCAGAAAATCATCGGAGATTGATTTAATCACTCCATTCTACACTCGGTCTCAAGGCAAGATCGTATTAACTGTGTTGTTTGATGGTTATGTGGGGCAGTCGTGGCTTAATTGATTGCCTTGTTCGTTACCAGCATCCATTTACGGGACAATAATAAGTATAATATTGTCCCTTCTGTGGTTTTACTGTTATTGTTGTTGTTGTTGTTGTTAGTAGTAGTAGCAGTAGTAGTAGTAGTAGTAGTAGTAGTAGTAGTAGTAGTTTGTTGTTGTTGTTGTAAAACCTCATGTCTTTGCTACCACATCATCTCTGGAACTGCCCCTAGCTATCTTTCCGAACTTTTGACTGTCTATGTTCCTTCTCGCTCTCTCCGCTCGTCTGCAGATGAAAGGATGTTCCGTGTACCAGAATACCACAGGGTGAAACACAATGGTCGAGCCTTCAGTTTCTTCTCCGTTCAGGCCTGGAACTCGCTACCTCGGTCCGTCTGTTACAGTCCTTCACTAGCGCACAGGCGGCGGAAGCGGGGGGGCAAGGGGGGCACTGGCCCCCCCAAGAAAAATATTGGGGGGGCAAACCTATACATTTGCCCCCCCCCCCCCCAATATTCAGCCCCTCAAAAAACATTATTTGGAGGTTCAAACCAATATTTTCCCCCTTTCTCTGGACTGATGCAAGTTAACAATACCTGTGCTGAGACCATTTTCAAAGCACTGAAGGACTGCTTGATCAGACTTGACTTGCCTGTGCAAAACTGCAGGGGCCAGGCCTACGACGGGGTGAGTAATTTTCAGGGTCATGTGTCAGGAGTTGCAAAAAGATTCAAAGATGAGATCCTTGCTGTGACTGAAGAGCTGGCGACAGTTCTTCAAAGAAAACAAACGACTTTTGATGATGCAGTAAACGCTGCTGACATATTTTGTCTGAGAACACTGGAAAGCATGAGGCATGAAGATTGTTATGAGACACTTTTTGCTGACATCACAACGAAAGCTGCAAATTTGTGTGATGAGCCCTGCGTTCCTAGACAGAAGCAGCCTCCACGAAGACTGGACGATGGCTCACAGGGTCACAGCTACTCTTGTCCATCTGCTTACTACAGACACCAATACTGTGAGGCCATTGACAACATCAAGGAACATTTAAAGAGCCGGTTTGATCAAATAGCTCTCGACTTACCAAGGAAAATTGAAGTTCTTCTAAGTGATGGAGCAGCAGGGAAGAGACCAGAAATTCCTCAAGAAATCAAAGATACATATTCCGCTGACATCGACTTGGACAGACTCAAAACTCAGCTAGAACTCCTCCCACATGCACTGGGTAACATTAGGAAGGCGGCTAACTCTAGGATCACCATCTTCCAAGCACTGCCGGAGGGGTGTTACTTGAGTTCCAGAACCCTCCTTCTAAATTTTAAAAAAAATTGAATTTTTTTTTATTCAAAAAGTTTCAATTTTTTAAACATTGTTTTTAAAACATTGCAGGTTTTAGCCACTTTTGGTCCAAAGTACAAAGAGTTATTTATAGTCAATTCAACGGAAATCCATTTAAAGGGATCCGTTGAAACGTCCAAAGCGTTTTCCCGTTGAAACGACCAAGTAACCCAACCCTAAGCCTAAATTAGTAAATGCAGACATATTTTCTTGTTCTGGCCGCAAGCCTCTTCCAGCACCTTCACCTTGATACTGCCCTAATCGACTTTTTAGAAATATTAATTAAGATGCTAAGTTGATAATTATGAAAATCGTTGTAACGAACATCCATTGAAACGACCATCGCTGAATCGTGCAAAAACATCGTTGAAATGGAAACCCTTGACAGTGAAGCTGCAGAAAAGGACAAAAGATGTTGTCGATGCCTACAGGGAAATCAAAGAGGTCAGTAACTGCATGTCTTCTATTAGAAGAGATGTCGACACAGCGTTCGTTGCCTGGTTTGGTGAAGTCAGCAAAATGGCAAATGCTTTGACAACTGGTGTTATTGTTCCTCGTCAAGCATCCCGACAG
>CM072521.1:16267259-16274759 GCA_036898135.1 Oncomelania hupensis | reverse complement strand
GACAATTAATCACAGTCACGAATAAATCAACCACTGTAACCAACGGATTTCAAGTCATGAAATAACAATTGCTCTGAGTGACAAAAAAGCGATATTTTTATGAAATACATGTAATGAAGAAAATTTAGGAGTCAAGTCAAGTCAAGTCAATGCATTCTTTATTTCTCAGAAAGAAAAATGTGGGTTGTCGCTTTGCAAGACAAGACAAGATTTTATAATGGCAATAAACACAGTGACAGAAATGGAATAGTTACATAACATTGAGGAAAAAAAAATAAAAATAAAAACACCACAAATCACACACCCACACCCACACACACATACATACACACCCACACACTCAATTTCGTTATTACAGTATAATATTCAGCTCAAACAAACATACCAGATACACAACATTTGTACCCTTGCGTGCATATGCATGTAAACACACACACACACACACACAATATTACATAGGTTACATTACATGTAGGAAAGGATCCGTTACAACAAATACGTTCATAGCAGGTGGAAGAGGTTACGCGAATGAGCACTCTCGGAAGGGGTAAGTGGTGGAAATGGGTCGGTGGTAGCAAAACAATGCGGGAAAGGGGGTGGGTTTTAAAACATACAGACAATAGTCCATCTGGGGTGGTTCTGTCCTAGCGCTGTACTATGCGCCGGCCGACTAACGCATTAAAGCATTTGACTGCGTTAGGAACAAAGCTGTTCCTGAGTTTGACTTTGTTGCATTTGGGTACTCTGTACCTGCACTGCGATGGCAAGATCTCAAACTCACTGTTCAGAGGGTGCGAAGTGTCGGCCAAGACCCCACGCGCTCTGCGAAGGAGGGCTTTCTCGCAAAGATCGGGCAGAGGGGGGACGGGGAGGCCTATGATCTTTGAGGCAGTTTGCGCTACTTTTAGCAGCTTGTTCTTCTCTGTGACCGACAGCGTCTGGAAGAACCCAGGGCTGCAGTACAGCAGGAGGGGCTCTATCATGCTCCTATACAAATTGAGAAGCAGCTTGGGGTCAAGGTCAAAGGAATCGCTTTCAACCTTTTTTCCTCTTGTGTGTGTGTGTGTGTGTGTGTGGGTGTGGGCATGTAGAAACGACGTTACAGTGACACACTCATGGAACTCCACATGGTTTCTTTTGACTTTTTTGGAAGGGCGCCCTATTTTGACGTCAAAATAGTTCCCTGCTGAGTTAGAGCTGTTTTAGGCCTATGGTTAGGTTAAGGGTTAGGGTTAGGGTTAGGGTTAGGGTTTGGGTTAGGGGTTAGGGTTCGGGTTAGGGTTAGGGATAGGTTCAAAAATTTGAAAATGTCAAAATAATGTCACGGAAATGAAAAGTGTGTCAAAATAATCCCTGTTTTTTTCACAACAGTCATCACAATGTCGTTTTTACAAAAATGGGTGTGTGTGTGTGTGTGTGTGTGTGTGTGTGTGTGTGTGTGTGGTGTGTTTTAAATTTAGAGTGTAATGTTTACACAAATTATACGCCTCAGTACTATATAGGTAAAGGCATTGTTTTGTATACTTGTAACAGCAGAAATGTTGCCGACAAAAATGTAGGATCTCATCTTAGTGATAAACCGATAGTATTGAATAAACTTGACGTTAAATTACTAGTTATCTAAAAAGAAGTTCACATGTGTTAAATTAACCTTCTTGAACCGTTCAGTCCCCAGACAATCAGGCAGACCTCGCTAAACCAAGAATGTTAAGTAGCTTACTCCGCCAATATGACCAGGGTCTCTTAAGCGATAAGTAGCCTATGCGTCTCATATCTCTATTGGATCTACCCTGTTTCGTCTCTGACATGCTAAAGGCAAGACGTAATCGAGCGTGTCTCCCAAGTAAGAACAGGTGAGAGGAATTTCCAAAATGAAGATTCAAATGTAGTCCCATAGGAACGAGATTAACTAGAAATGAGAATTAAATGATTGGTCTGAGGACGTAGAACTCCCTGCATAGCTCCGGACCCAAAACTCTAGCTCGTCAGTCGAATATGAAGTACGAAGCCACGAGGGTCAAAGGAACAGACTGCAGTGAACCAGAAAGCCTCAGCCTCGTCAAGAAAAGTGATGAGACTAGAGACGTTTTCACGATTCCCAGAGACTAGAATTCAGCTCTGGGACGGTTTGTGGAGTCAACGCATGACGCTTGCTCTCATGGATGAGAAATAGATAATCTAGAATCTACCTCGCCACGTCCAACCTCGTAGCTACACGACTCACCCGATCATCCTGAAAGGCAAGAACCCGCAACTTGATCGACGGGCTCAAGCACACGCCACTGCAGTGCAGCTAAGTCTCCCTCAAAATGCAATCTGAAATCTAATCCTCCTCGGACCCATAGTCGACCACCAGAACAATATTATTAGACTACAAAAACCAGAACAATATTAGAACTGCTTAGCAAGTGATGAAGAAGAACTGCTAAAGAAATTTCCCAGCACATTGAACAATTACAATTATTAATTTACATTTAAATGAAGTAATGTTAAAATTTGTGTTGGCTATATAAAAGTTGAAATCACACACATACGATTGGTGTCATTCTATTTTGTATTGTTGTGTGTCTACTAGTTTTTCTTCTCTTGAGACCAAGTATCCTAGTCCTTTGATTAGTAATAAGCATTTCTTAAGATACTTTAAAACCCGAGAACAAATATAAATTTTATGTGACCAAGCACCGTAATTAGTCTCTCACACCGCGTTGGAATTCTGGTAAAAGAACGGCCGATAGAGGTAGCCTAAAGCCCCATCTATCTACAAGTCTTACTCCCCTTGTAAGATAAACGTATCTTCCCCAGAATAACATCACAATACTATGCATGTAATAAGTAGCCTACATATGTGGCGGAATGGGAGGCGACTGTTCATGCTTGGGAGAGATTATCTACTTCCATTTGTTGGTTAGTCTAGCCTTGGGTGACTCCGGCGGTGCAGAATCCCTTGGTGTGGCTATTGCTTTATGTAGGACAATCCGACACGATATATGTTCTCCCTGCCTGACCATTCGTCTTCTGCTTTTGGTGGTGATCAGGACTAAATTGTCGGCAGGCATTTTATGCAGGTTAGTGGCAGTAACCACAGAGAGTGTCATGGCACTAGTAGCTGGCAATCCGGTTTACTATCAACACGCTTCACCGCCTTGCATGGCAAATAGTTTTATGTCCTTCTTGCTAGGGTTATATAAAAATAACAGTTCAGGATGGGCCGTGTTCTCAAGGTGGTGGCCAAGAGGCGGGAGTCAAAAACTCATCTCGGCTACGCATATTTGCAAGTTAATCATTTATGAAACAAAATATTCTGCACCACCCAAAAACAGTTCTTTTTCGTAAATCTAGATACTTATTTTCGAAAATTGCTTTTTGAACTGTATTTCTAATTCACTTTAGTTCACTTCTATTCAATAATTTGTTTTAACCTCTGTTTACATACCCGTACTGAATTTCTAAGAGAGAACTGTATTTACCAGCAGAAAAAGGGGAAATAGAAGCACAAACAAGTCATAAAAAATTTGAAAGGCTCCAATTCGTAGGCTTTGTTTACTTTCGGCTAAAACTGGTTTACCCTAAACTTCGCATTGTTATTACAATTAATCATTACAAAGCGGGCTTTCATTGCTCAAACCAACCGCTAAAGCTTGAATTTTCTATTTCTCTTCCGACAGGTAGTGATTTTCCCTGTTTTAACGGTGCGTCGATACCATACCCCCTGTGACTTTTGACCTTGTTTCAGAGTGATCAACCTGGCTTGAAGAACGCATCTTTGGTGTCTGGTGTAGGGTAGGGTCTGTTTTATCAACCTAAAAGAAAAAAACCTTTGGAGCAATTTTTTTAACAAGTTCTGTCTCGTACTGGCTCTTGTAGCTGCTATTTTTAGCTTCAGATTGTTGCCAAAGGCTGTTGCTATTAATAGGTACAAAAAAAACCAACATCTATACTTTCAATAGAGTTTTTTCTTTGTTTTGTTGTAAGCTTATTTTTTCAGTGGGCAACACTCTCTGTGAATGTTAAAAGGATCTGTCAAGGGAGAGTGCTCAAAGGTTGTCCCTTTAATTTAAAAAAAAAAAGAGGCTTTCTCACGGTAAAACGTTAAAGCATAAAACGAATGCTACGTCTACCCTTTTATTATATAATATAATTTCATACGAATTTGGCGTGAAAATCTGTCATCGCTGAGACTGTATTTGACAGTGGCGTATGCATTACCCCACACTAGGCCGAACATCATACATCTAGCGAGCTAATCGACGGGTGATGGCAGGGACATACGAACTCGCTTGTCTCCCTTGATGCATAATTGCCCGCTCTAATACCTTATTGTCTCCCTTCATTGATCGCAAACATGGCTAGTTATCCCTCTTTGGCCGAGAATAGGCCAGTTACAAGCGTGCCCGCTCCTTTTTTCTCTGTTATTTCGGGCTTTGCTGCAGTGTCGTGTGGGGTCAAGGAGGATGTATAACGATAAAACTTGGGGATTGCGTGTGTTAAACGTCTGTCATGGTTGTTTCTGTGTGTTAGTCTTCTATTACGCTGACGGTATCGCACACATGAGAGAATGTATCCTCGATAGAACAGAGAGACCTATGTATAGACACATTCGCCAGAGAAGTCGAAGCCAAAGTCGAAGTCGAAACCTTTAATAAGATAATAGCATTAGGTCCTATGAACCTGTCTTACAGCTAGTCCTTAATAAAATTGTAAAATAAAAAATAAAAATTCAGAACAAATAAAATAATTAACATAAAATTGATTTGAAACTAACACAAACCTTAACAATGGTAAGAATTAAAAAAATTACTAAAAAAATTAATGTACCGAAATACACATACTAACTCCCCCCACCCCTCCTCCAATACCCCTTCCCTACTCCCACTCTCCCCACCCCCTCCTCCACAACCACACACATACACAAGCTAATTCACACGTGAACAAATTAAACTGTCGCAAGATACGAAAGAACACAATGTATACAATCATCTTACATATTAAGAGCAAGGGAAAATAAAAATGTGCGGAGTCTAATTTTAAACAACGTTAATGATTTACTTTCCTTGATCTCTTGTGGTAGAGAATTCCACATACTTGGACCAGAACTTTAACAGAGAAGTTTAAATATGTCTAAGCGTGGCTGTGGCAAGGTTAAATTATGTCTGAAAATTGAATTGAAAAAAAGAGAGAGAAAGACAGAGAGAGAAACAGACATACAGAGACCATTTTGCTATCGAGGATCCGTTCTATTTGGTTAATGCCCCTGTCGTCTCGCACGACTGGCTTAAACATAATGTTATTAGTATTTCACGAGAGAAACAAACCAAACATGAAAGACATAAAGGGTACACAAAAGCCAAGCTTAATTAAGTTGCTCCCCTGTTGTTACAGCATGACAATGAAATGCCTCTGGGCGAACAGGGACAAGTACCGAAAAATAATTTGTTTACAATAATGAAATTCTCTCCCTCCCCCCCTTCTTTCTCTCTCTTCTCTCTCTCTCCTTCCTCTATCTCTGTTCTCTCTCTCCCTCTCTCCTTCTCCCTTTCAAATTCTCTAATTAATTAATAATGTCTACAGACAAATAGATACGCGATTGATTGTAGCGATTCCTCCCACCACCCTTCCCCCCGCTCTGTCTCTGTCTTTGTCTCTCCTTCTCTTTCTCTCGCTCTCCCTTCCTCCATCCCTCCCCTTCTCATTTTCAATCTCCCCTCCCCTCTCTTTTTCCACGAAGCCCATTTCCTCCTATATAAAATACAGCTAAAGGGGTTATCAGAATCTTTTGGTCGTTGGGCGGAGGAGGGGAGGAGGGGGAGGGAGGAGGAGGGAGGAGGGAGGAGAGGTTAGAAACTCTCTTTTCTTCAGCCAGATGAATGCGGGAGGTCGCCATCTCCTCGTCTCCTCTTGGGAGCTTTATACCTTCCTCCCTCCTCCCCACGCTCCCACTCGGTTCTAAACAGGGCCAGCTACTCTTTCACAGCTGTGAGTACTAAGAAGTGTGCGTGTGTGTATGTGTATAGGTGTGTTTGTGTGTGTGTGCGTGAGTAAATATGTGTGTGCGAGTGAGTGTAGGTGCGTGTGTGTGCGTGTTTGTGTTTGTGTGTGTGTGTGTGTGTTGTGCGCTTGGTTCATTCTGTATTTGTCGTTGTTTTTATGTGGTGATGGTTTTCCTTCCATGTATTTGAACGATTACCCGTCCAGGTTGTAACCAAGTTCGACCTACCTTAACAAAAATAATTTGTAGCGTTGGCATGCACAAACCGCCACGCTACGACGCCACCCTGTTAAAGCCTATACCCTGTTTATACCCTGTCTATACCCAGTCACTTCTGGCATGTGAAATTATTATGTATCTTTTGTCAGTTCTTGGCTACAAATAAAAAAAGTAAAACAAACATTGATTATATTTTTTTCTATGTCTACATATATTGCATTGGGCACATTCAAAAATCTTCTCTCTCTCTCTCTCTCTCTCTCTCTCTCTCTCTCTCTCTCTCTCTCTCTCTCTCTCTCTCTTTCTCTCTCTCTCTCTCTCCTTCCCTCCCTCAACGGTCCACCGTCTCTGCCGCATCCAGCAATTGGTAAATTGGAGCCTATTGGCTCTTTCAATGGGACCCCGGAAGCTCCTTCTTACGTAACTTCCGCCCTGAAGAGTTCCCTAAAGAACTTCAGGATTGGGAAGTGCTTATCTGAGAATATTGCCTCCCCTTATGAATGAATCCCCCCCACTCCCTCAAATGTTTAAATGTTAATAAATCCCCCAAAGGAGCTGATGTTCATATGTGTCAGAAAATGGCCTACACGGACAAGTAGCAATGTTACGGTAATGTCAAAAAGGTGACGGTATGTGTTTTTGCTAAGCTAATGGATTTAAACTTGATAGAATGTAAGTAACTGGATTGATATGGGTTTCCAAGATACTTCTACAAGTTTTATTTACTAGGCGATACTGCCGAAATGTTCCGTTTATTTAGGTGAATGCCATGATAAAGAAGATGGCTTGGCTATTTGTTTCTTCTCCAGGATTTATGCTCAGTTATCTGGGCGGCAGACACGATGCGCCCAAAGGCGTCAAGTGGGCGCCTCGGGCGGCTTGAGTTAGATCCTGTATCGACCAGCGCCTTGAGCAGTTCTTACGCTGGATGTGGGCTATACAAGAACGATTCAAATTAAAATTAAATATTTCCCTGTTTAAGGCCCAGGGATCGTAGGATTTGGTTTGTGGGTAGGTGTGTGTGTGTGGGGGGGGGGGGGGGGGGTGATTCTTACATTAACATCTGCAATAACCAGAAATGTCAGAAGTCCATGCTTTCGTTCAATGGCTCCAAACGATGCAGGATTCCGAACAAAAATCATAGTTTGGGTTATTGTCACTTAAGAAGAAGAAGAAGAAGAAGAAGAAGAAGAAGAAGAAGAAGATGATGATGATGATGATGATGAAGAAGAAGAAGAAGAAGAGAAGAAGAAGAAGAAGAAGAGAAGAAGAAGAAGAAGAAGAAGAAGAAGAAG
>CM072521.1:16244759-16262259 GCA_036898135.1 Oncomelania hupensis | reverse complement strand
CCCATCAGTTCTAGCATGTCCCGAGAGCAGAGAAGAAGAAGAAATCCTCCCAATTCTCCGGGAAGAAGTTGAGGCAGCAGTGCAATCGCTGAAGAAAGGGAAGTCAGCGGGAGTGGACAACATACCAGCGGAACTGCTACAAGCAGGAGGAGAAGCGATGACTGATGCTCTCACCATTATCTGTAACAAGATCTGGCAGAGTGGGGAATGGCCTACACCATGGACCCAGTCGCTTGTCATCACTCGTCCCAAAAAAGGTAACCTTCAGGAGTGCGAAAATTACCGCACCATCAGCCTCATCAGCCATCCCAGCAAGGTCCTCCTGAAAATAATACTCAACAGGTTGAAACCACAAGCTGAACAAATCATAGCTGAAGAACAAGCAGGATTCATGGCAGGGCGAAGTACCACTGAACAGATTTTCAACCTCAGAATAATCTGTGAGAAATACCTACAGCACCAACGACATCTATATCATGTGTTCATAGACTTCAAGAAGGCATTTGACCGAGTCTGGCATGCAGCTCTATGGGCAACCATGAAAGTGTACAACATCAGCCCTAAAATTATAGAAGTCATCAAAAGCCTGTATGACAAGGCTACCAGTGCAGTCCTCCATAACAGCGTCATCGGGAACTGGTTCAGAACAACAATCGGTGCGCGTCAAGGAAGCCTACTCTCTCCAACACTCTTCAACATCTTCCTAGAGCGCATCATGTCAGATGCTCTTGCAGATCACGAAGGCACAGTCAGCATAGGGGGCAGAGCAATCTCCAATCTTCGTTTTGCGGATGATATTGATGGATTGGCTGGAGAGGAACAAGAACTTGAACAGCTTGTACAGAGGCTTGACACCACCTCCAGAGCTTATGGAATGGAAATAAGTGCAGAGAAGACCAAAATGATGACCAACAACACCAATGGCATCAACACGGACATCAAAGTACAAGGCCAATCCCTCAACACAGTGCACAGCTTCAAATATTTAGGAGCCATTGTGTCAGACAATGGGTCTCGGCAGGAAGTCCTCTCCAGGATCGCACAAACAACTGCTGCCCTGACAAGGTTGAAGCCCATTTGGAAAGACAGAACCATCAGTCTACATTCCAAAGTAAGACTGCTGCGCTCTCTGGTCATCTCCATCTTCCTATATGCTTGCGAAGCATGGACCCTCACAGCAGATCTCCAACGAAGAATACAAAGCATGGAGAAGAGGTGCTACAGAAGACTTCTGTGCATTTCCTATACCCAACACATCACCAACGACGAAGTCCGACAGACCATCACACAAGCCATTGGACAACACGATGACCTGCTCACAGTGGTGAAGAAACGGAAACTCCGATGGTATGGCCACGTCACCAGATCATCAGGCCTTGCAAAGACCATTCTGCAAGGCACAGTGCAAGGAGGTAGAAGAAGGGGGAGACCGAAAAAGAGGTGGGAGGACAACATTCGAGAATGGACTGGTTTGACACTGAGCGACGCCATGAGGGCTGCTGAGGACAGAGAAAGATGGAGTATGCTGGTTAAACGATCATCTGTGGTGCCCCTACGACCTTCGGGTTATGGGACAGGATAGGATAGGATAGGATGTTTTTTGGTGAATACACCGACGATGACCAAGCGTCCAAACATCTCTCTCTCTCTCTCTCTCTCTCTCTCTCTCTCTCTCTCTCTCTCTCTCTCTCTCTCTCTCTCTCTCTCTCTCTCTCTCTCTCTCTCTCTCTATCTCTCTCTCTCTCTCTCTCTCTCTCTTACTCTTTCGATAAAACTGACCTATTATAATTGTGTCCATTCTATTGTCTTCAAAACTGGTGCAAATTAATGGTGGTTAAATGAACAACAATGTATAGTTAACCCTTTTAAAATGTACCATATTGCGATTTAAGGAATCCCAGTGTTGCTTCTAAATAAGTTACTTCATTTAGAATAAATAGAATGAGAAGTGAAACGTGAATTTTTTCAAAAGGTGAAATTTGCTCGAAGTCAAAATCCGCATAATTGTATGCGTCACGCTTTTCTGTATTCAACTCGCTTTAGTATGTACAATGCAATCATTTTAAATTAGGGGTGTTTAATAGAACGAATGACTTAAATTTTATTTGCAAGAACATGTGCGTGTTAAAACAATTTTAAAAACTTTTTATGAATACGTTTAAGACGTTTTTCAAGCATGCAGCAACGGAGAAGTTAGTTAGTCATTAGAGAAGATGTCTTTTGCCTTCGGCGCATTTTAATTCAAAATTAATCTTCTTGAATTCCTATCCTATCCTATCACGTAATTCGACGGTCGTTGAGGCACCACAGATGATTGTTTAACCAGCGTACGCCATCTTTCTCTGTCCACAGCAACCCTCATGGCTTTGCTCAGTGTCAAGCCAGTCCATTCACGAATGTTGTCCTCCCACCTCTTTTTTCTGTCTCCCTCTTCTTCTGCCTCCTTGCACCGTGCATTGCAGGATGGTCTTTGTAAGGCCTGATTTTCTGGTGACGTGGCCATACCATCTGAGTTTCAGTTTCTTCACCACTGTGAGCAGGTCATCGAGTTGTCCAGTGGCTTGTGTGCTGGTCTGTCGGCCTTTGTCGTTGGTGATGTGCTGGGTATAGGAAATGCCCAGAAGTCTTCTGTAGCACCTCATCTCCATGCTTAGTATCTTGAATTGGGAAAACAAATATGAATATGGGTGCATTCGCTGTGTGAGCTTGCGTCCCAAGGGTTGTATGATTCTTATATATATACATGATGTGTATAGCTAGTGCACATAGGTTTTAATCTTCACTTTTTTTTAAATTCTCTCTTTAAAACATTATTCCAGTGCGCAATGTTTAATATGTCGTCTTAAATGGCCTTTGGTTTTAAAAGACGTTAATAAAGCATACTACTACTATTACTACTACTACTACTACTACTACTACTACTACTACTACTACTACTACTACTACTACTACTTCTGCTACTACTTCTACTATTACTACTACTACTTCTACTACTACTACTACTACTACTACTACTACTACTTCTATAGCTACTTCTACTACTACTACTACTCTCACACACTCCCTCTCTCCCCAAAGGGTCATTACACGCTGAAAGTGGATCCTCGGTAGCAATGCGATACATAGCGCACCTATGGATCAAAGATAGACTAGGTGGAATCAGACTGTCTTTACTTATCCAAACGTTTCCCCCGCTCAAACAGTTTCTACTCAAATCGCGTTAAGAACGAACATATCATCTTCCCTGAGATCCATATTGGGCCTATGATAGGACAAAGTTCCGCATATAATACAACAGGCCTATAGCAATGGTCTTCCCCGTTTCAGGACTGTAGTTTTCTATATTTAAATGAAGATAGTATAGGTGCCTTGGTACGCGTTAAACCTTTTGAGCGGCGGACACGTTTCCCCAAGGACACAGTTTCACTCCTTCTATCTATGATACAGGGTCCTGTACGCTCGCTAACTACCGATTTGCTAGCGGGGATCCACTTTCAGCATGTAATCCCCCAATGCTCTCTCTCGCTCTCTCTCTCTCTCTCTCTCTCTCTCTTTCTTTCTCTTGGAGAATTTTCTAGAATTACTGGTTTATTATCGATCGAAGCATGTAGGTAAATCTAGTGGTAGCTAAGAAAAAGATATTCTTCTAACCTAAATAAAGTTATATGACGTAAGACAGTGCATAGTTCCGGTGACGAATTGTATTCTGATTGGCTGATATTGCGTCACGCTGGAATGTTCGAACATTCTCTCGAGTATTCACACTTTTCTGCTATCCTATGCACCAACGAGAATCCCCTCTATGAAACATACTTCCGGTTTTTTTCTCCGCGTGTTTTAGTGAGTTATTTCCAAATATTCAAGAATAATAACATGTGTCACTGGCCACCTGTTTCGTACCCTCACATAATTTTTATATTTTTTTCTGCAGTTTATTATCCCTTTCTATCGCCAGTGGCGCGCTTAAACCCTACCTACCTAACATTATTTGTGAATTTTTGAAAAATATTCGGAAAAACATAACGCCCAGATGCTGGCTCGAACCCACACCTGTCAAGCACCATTGGTTTCTGGCTTGTGGACAAGGCAAGTTAGTCCCGCCTTAGCCCACTTGGCCACAACGCTCACCTAACATAGTCAGTTACTTCGTGTTTTGTGAAGGTTGCGACGGCGAAGCTATGGAAAACTACAAGAGTCTTCAGGTCCTGTTTCACTTTCTGTCGATGATCGACGCACCTCCGAAGTCGCCACAAATACAGGCCTCTACGATTATTTTTTGTATCCTTTCACTGAGCATGTACTTCCTCCACCGTTTTTATACTTATCCCACTCGTTTTCTGGCTCTAACAATCGTCGTTTTCGGCAATTTGCCATATTTAAAAGTCACGCATCAAGCTTTGATAAAAGCAAAACAAGCTAGACCGGAACTTGGTTTCATGCTAACCTCGTTTTAATTTATAATGGCGATACCCACGAGTTTTTATGAGAGGTGCCGGAAAGTTGTGAATAGAGGGACTTTATAGGTGATGCACTGTGTCTGCGAGAAGTAGTCGCAGCTGCGCTGCGCGCTCCTTTATCATGTTTCCTCCTTCGCAAAATGCCTTCTTAATACAATGAACTGCCTCCTTCCCCGCCCCCTATACGCTATGTGTCTTAGGACTTTAATCTACGGATGCTGATGCTGATGCTGATGCTGATGCGAGAAGTGAAAAAGTGAAGGTGAAGGTGGAAAAAGCGATTGAGCGATATTGTTTGCAGTTGTGATGTATGCTGAATAAAGCTGGAAAACTTGATACGACGACTCCTGCCTTGTTGCTGAGTGAACAGGTTTCGTGGATAAACGAATCTGAGTTATACTTATCAGGATTCAAGCATCGGGGCTGAATCAACTACTGATAAAATAAACAAAAAAACCAACACGACAGTGTAACACTCTCTTTCTTTCTCTCTCTGTCTCTCCCTCTCTGTCTCTCTCTCTCGCTCTCTCCCCTTCTCTGTCTCTCTCTTTCTCTCTTTTATTATTATTATGAGTGAGGGATAGGTAGGGGGGGGGAGTGTTTGCCTAAAAATGTGTACAGATAATGATGAAGATGTTGATGTGTGTTACACTCCGTTTGATGATGGTGTTTTTCTTTATCAGTATTTGATTCAGCCCCGATGCTGAAGTCCTGATAAGGTGTAACTCAGATTCGTTTATTCACACAGCCTGCTCAATCAGCATACAAGTCACAAAGTCGACGTATGAAGTTTTCCACTTTTTATTCAGCACACACCAACAACTGCATACAATTCTCAACTCAACTCAACAACTTTCAAATTTACTTTCCAGCTTCACTATCAACAACAATCTCTCACAGCAACTCTTCTCACAACACACAAAGCATCGAATATATAATTTTTTCTATCCTTCGAGATGACGACAGTTTGTTCTAGAAATGACGCATTACAACTAACCAATCAGAATTAAAGATCGTCATCACTGACTTACGTCGTACGTCTCTCCACACATACCCCGAACCTTCTCTTACTTCGACAATCGTCCCGAAACTTCGATCGATAGTAAACAAGGAGATCCAGAGTATTCTCCGACAATATCGACCAACGAAAATTATCCACGTTATACAAAGCCTCTCCTAACAACAATGCAAACTCAAATCAAAGGTAAATAATCTCCATTATTGAATACTTTGCAAAACGAAACGATTAGATCTATCGTGCGCGCTTCCGACATACTTTCGTACGCGTTTCAACGTAACAATGTGATTGTGTGTGCATGTGTGTGAGTGCATGTGTGTATGATTTCTATGATTTCCAAGTTAGTGTTAAAGATTCTTTACTATGTTAATTTGTTAAGGGAAAGAGTGGAAGATTAGACTCATTAATTAGTCTACAATCTTAATCCCTAATTAAACAAGTCTTAAGTCTCAAGTCTCTTTCTCTTTTGTGTGATTGTGTGTGCATGTGTGTGTGATTTCTATGATTTCCAAGTAAATGTTAAAGGTTATTTATTATGTTAATTTGTTAAGGGACAGATTGGAAGATTAGGCTTCTTATTAGTCTAAAATCTTTATCCCTAATAAAAAAAAAGTTTCAAAAGTTTCAAAGTTTCTTTGTCTCTCTGTCTTTCTCTCTCTGTCTCTCTCTCTCTTTTTCATATTGGTTAGAATATTTTTCACCGACGTCTGTCTAATATATTATCTCTTTGTTATAGGTTGGCCTGAAGATGTTTATACTTTTGATTGTTGAAAGCTCTGGTTAACAATCGTCAGATTAGATCATCGTCGTCGTCGACATCCTCCTCCACTTCCTCCTCATCTTTCTTCCTCTTTTTCTTCTAATTTGTTTTGCGTTCCGATGAGAGTTTAAACCGAGGTCTAGTCCGTGCACGCACGCATTCCATAGCACGGACTTGAAAGACCCTGACGCTCATGTCCTAGACGGGTGAGTGCCGGCTACACAAATACACCCAGCACGCACTAGGTCCTTTCTTCACATCCCCGGCCAACCAGGATTGTGCTCAGTCATATGGGCGTCAGACTATGCGCTCAAAGGCTGCAAGTGAACTCCTCGGGCGCACTGGGTTAGATCCTTATCGGCCAGCGCCTTCAGCAGTTCTTGAGCTGGAAAAGCGCTATTCTAAATTGATTGAATAAAATAAATCATTAACCAAACACATTGACTTTTCCTTTATGCGAAACTTCGTCTTTTGATTTACCAAATTTCCTATATATATATATATATATATATATATATATATATATATATATATATATATATATATATATATATATATATATATATATATATATATATATATATATATATATATATATATATATATATATATATATATATATATATATATATATATATATATATATATATATATATATAAATTGCTTAGCCGGAAGTCCTTCTTCGCCTCTACTGTAAAGTTTGTCCGGTATGGACGCTGATCTGGGTAGGTGTTGGGCGCTGCGGATCGGCCTGCTGTGCGCTCAAAACCCGCGAAATCGTTATAGCCGACATTTCCTTACCGAACGTTTAATCGTTTCTGAGATAAATAAATAAAAAAAATGTCCACAAACTGCAATAGCCTCATTCCGCGCGCTTCCGATTCAACCCGTGTCAAGAACGTGTCGTTCCGTAATACCGCAAATTTTGTTTCCTATCCTATCCTATCCTGTCCCATAACCCGAAGGTCGTAGGGGCACCACAGATGATCGCTTAACCAGCATACTCCATCTTTCTCTGTCCTCAGCAGCCCTCATGGCTTCGCTCAGTGTCAAACCAGTCCATTCTCGAATGTTGTCCTCCCACCTCTTTTTCGGTCTCCCCCTTCTTCTACCTCCTTGCACTGTGCCTTGCAGAATGGTCTTTGCAAGGCCTGATGATCTGGTGACGTGGCCATTTTTTGTTTCATTTCCATTCAAAACACTTTTGCACTCATGTCACCAATCTTACAGCTAAAGGTTACCTGTTCACTTTCTTTTTCATCCATACTTATATGCGCACAAAAATTCATTCGCAAACAATCTTGCAAGAATCCCATTCAAGCGTAAAATATTGCAATTATTTCAGTGTATTGCTATTGGTCAATTCTCACTTTTATATGTGCTGCACTAAAACTGTCCAACTCACCAAAGTTAGAGGGAGAGGATGCCTTTGTACCCTGGCAGTACATTACGATTAATTTCAGTGCATTGCATGCTCATGTAACCAAGCCCACCCCTTCAAACGTCCAGTCCCATGAAGGTTATTCATATGTGCATTGTACTTTTTTTATTCCTATGTGCAGCGCTTCCTATCCTATCCTATCCTATCCTATCCTGTCCCATAACCCGAAGGTCGTAGGGGCACCACAGATGATCGCTTAACCAGCATACTCCATCTTTCTCTGTCCTCAGCAGCCCTCATGGCTTCGCTCAGTGTCAAACCAGTCCATTCTCGAATGTTGTCCTCCCACCTCTTCTTCGGTCTCTCCCTTCTTCTACCTCCTTGCACTGTGCCTTGCAGAATGGTCTTTGCAAGGCCTGATGATCTGGTGACGTGGCCATACCATCGGAGTTTCCGTTTCTTCACCACTGTGAGCAGGTCATCGTGTTGTCCAATGGCTTGTGTGATGGTCTGTCGGACTTCAACGTTGGTGATGTGTTGGGTATAGGAAATGCACAGAAGTCTTCTGTAGCACCTCATCTCCATGCTTTGTATTCTTCGTTGGAGATCTGCTGTGAGGGTCCATGCTTCGCAAGCATATAGGAAGATGGAGATGACCAGAGAGCGCAGCAGTCTTACTTTGGAATGTAGACTGATGGTTCTGTCTTTCCAAATGGGCTTCAACCTTGTCAGGGCAGCAGTTGTTTGTGCGATCCTGGAGAGGACTTCCTGTCGAGACCCATTGTCTGACACAATGGCTCCTAAATATTTGAAGCTGTGCACTGTGTTGAGGGATTGGCCTTGTACTTTTATGTCCGTGTTGATGCCATTGGTGTTGTTGGTCATCATTTTGGTCTTCTCTGCACTTATTTCCATTCCATAAGCTCTGGAGGTGGTGTCAAGCCTCTGTACAAGCTGTTCAAGTTCTTGTTCCTCTCCAGCCAATCCATCAATATCATCCGCAAAACGAAGATTGGAGATTGCTCTGCCCCCTATGCTGACTGTGCCTTCGTGATCTGCAAGAGCATCTGACATGATGCGCTCTAGGAAGATGTTGAAGAGTGTTGGGGAGAGTAGGCATCCTTGACGCACACCGATTGTTGTTCTGAACCAGTTCCCGATGACGCTGTTATGGAGGACTGCACTGGTAGCCTTGTCATACAGGCTTTTGATGACTTCTATAATTTTAGGGCTGATGTTGTACACTTTCATGGTTGCCCATAGAGCTGCATGCCAGACTCGGTCAAATGCCTTCTTGAAGTCTATGAACACATGATATAGATGTTGTTGGTGCTGTAGGTATTTCTCACAGATTATTCTGAGGTTGAAAATCTGTTCAGTGGTACTTCGCCCTGCCATGAATCCTGCTTGTTCTTCAGCTATGATTTGTTCAGCTTGTGGTTTCAACCTGTTGAGTATTATTTTCAGGAGGACCTTGCTGGGATGGCTGATGAGGCTGATGGTGCGGTAATTTTCACACTCCTGAAGGTTACCTTTTTTGGGAAGAGTGATGACAAGCGACTGGGTCCATGGTGTAGGCCATTCCCCACTCTGCCAGATCTTGTTACAGATAATGGTGAGAGCATCAGTCATCGCTTCTCCTCCTGCTTGTAGCAGTTCCGCTGGTATGTTGTCCACTCCCGCTGACTTCCCTTTCTTCAGCGATTGCACTGCTGCCTCAACTTCTTCCCGGAGAATTGGGAGGATTTCTTCTTCTTCTCTGCTCTTGGGACATGCTAGAACTGATGGGTCTCCATTTGGTGTATGGTTGTAAAGGTCAGAGCAGTACTCTGTCCATCTGTCCAAGACTTCTTGTTCTTCTGTAAGGCAAATGCCAGACTTGCTTTGGATAGTGGAGACTTTGGGCTGTTTAACACTTGTCAGCCGCTTCACAGTCTGGTAGGCCTTCTTGCTGTTGTTCTTGTTCAGATTGTTCTCTATTTCCTGGCATTGATCTTCTATCCAGTTCTCCTTTGCTGTGCGCATGCCTTTTCGGATGTCATTGTTGATTTTTCGGTAGACATCAGCTCCCTGTGAGGTGTTCTTTTTCTTTTTTAACTCTCTTCGTTTATCACACAGATCCAAAAGTTCAGGTGTGATCCACGGCTTCTTCTTTGGTCGGTGCTTGCCAAGGATCTCAGTGGCGGCATCTGTTACAGCTGAGTTGAAGGTATTGGTCATGGTGTTGACATCTACTTCGCCTGCCCCAAAAATAAGCAGTGGTGCAAATTTCCCTCCAATTGTGGCCTGAAATATTTTTGCCACCTCCGGGTCTTGCAGTTTGTCCAGGTCGAACTTCAGTCTAGTGCACTTTGCTGTATTTACTCTCTTCAAATGGAGCCGGAAAGACATCATCACGAGATCGTGGTCACTTCCAATGTCTGCTCCTGGAAAAGTGCGTGTCCTGCCAATGTTGATGCTTGATCTGAAGCGTTTCTTGACCATGATGTAGTCGATCTGGTTGTGATGTTCCCCGCCGGGACTGTGCCATGTCCATCGTCTGGATTTTTTGTGGAGACCAAGCGTGTTTGCCAGTACCAGATTGTTGTATCTGGCAAACTCCAATAGCCTCAGACCCCTGTCATTTGTCTCGTTGTTGCAGTGGGGTCCGCATGTGTCTCCCCAGTTGTGGTGCGCATCTTGGCCAACCTTGGCATTCCAGTCGCCTTGAACTATGACTATGTCCTTCTTCGGCACTTGGTCAAGGGCCGCCTGTATATTTTCATAAAAATCCTCCACTTCGCTGTCTTCATAGTCTGATGTTGGAGCATAGGCCTGGATGATGGTAATGTTGAAAGGGGTTGCTCTCAGACGGATGGTAATGAGTCTACTGGAGACTGGGCGGCAACCCATGACAGTGGCTAGAATGTTCTTGTGGACCAAGAATCCAACGCCGTGTTCGTGCCTGTCATCTCTACCGCTGAAATAGAGCTTGTGGCCTTTGTCAGTCGTTGTTTCACCTAGGCCTTTCCAGCGCAGTTCGCTGATACCTAGAACGTTCCATCGATAGTGGTCCAGCTCGTGGGCCAGTTCTTCTAATTTTCCTTCCGCAGTTAGGGTCCTGACATTCCAGGTTCCTATGACGATGTTGTTTCTCGTGCGGATCTTGCTAATTTGTCCATCAGTAGCATACTTTTCACCTCCGTCCTGGTGGCCAACGGAAGGCGCGGTCCTTGTGTAGCCGGGCGACGACCGATCCGGCATGGAATTAGTGGATAGCCTCATCATGTGTTGTGTCTTGGGCAAAAAAAGACCTGGCAGGGCCCAATCCTCTCCAGGCTGTTGGCCACAGCCGAAATCCACGAATACAGTGTGGCTCGCCTTGGCCCTGAGCACGTGGTCGTTGAACCTGTAGTAACGTGAGGTTCCTCCGCCCTGGCCGGTGACTTCTGTGTAGAAGACTTTCGCCCAGTGATGCCGTGCTAACATCACCCCTGTTAGTCGCCTCTTACGACACGCCGGGAAACGTTGGGTCTATTCTATTTGCCCGAACCCACAGAGCAGCGCTTAGGCCAAAGAAAACAAAAATTGTCCGTTTACGGTCACCTGACCGACCCTGTACATTTTGTACCAACCCTAATTTGTTTTTTCCAAAAACATAAAAATAAAATAATAAATGAAGATACTTTTAGAAGCCAAGGCAAAATCATCCAAATGAAACTCGCAGACAACAGTTGTCTCTCTGTCTACATTTTAAACAGCAACCTGTGTACCCTGGCTTGCCAGGGTACAAAACCACTAGTATGCTATATTTTAAAACGCCTCGGAATCAAACTCGCTTGTTTTTAGAATCTCTTATAATCGTGTCCAAGTCAAGAGTTATTCAAAGTATTGTAAAATCGTTGTTGTTGTTGTTGTTGTTGTTGTTGTTGTTGTTGTTTGTTTGTAAGTTTTTTTTTATAATCACATTCTATTTTTTTAAGAACCGTGTCCAAGTCAAGGCATTTTCAAAGTATTATTAGGAATTGGAGTTTAAATTAGAACACATTAGTATCTTGTTTAAGCATCTAGTATCTTGTTTAGGCATCTAGTTTCTTGTTTAGGCATCTAGTATCATCTGACTAGCCGCCATTACAGCTACCAGCCAACCAGACAATCCTGGGAAGTTTCCCTTTAACTCTTTTATCATACATACACCTCTATTTTACGAGTAAGGCGACACAATACTGGTAAAACCTGCTGACTGGATGGTGTTCGGTCATTAGAGCGATTCTCGTACGTCGCGCGGATGAAGACAGCCCGCGGGTTGCAGCGCCGTGTGACCGCATCACTCTTTTGAGAAACGGCGGAAGTGAGCGCGCCGCGTCAAAGAGTGCCCAATCGATGGTGACGATTGCGAGGCGCCACTGATTCCGAGCAGCTCCGAACTTTGGTGTATGCTTCTTCTTCTTCTTCTTCTTTTTCTCCTCCTACTTCTTCTTACCCCCCACCCCACCCCCTGTCGGGGTGCCCAGGGGTTTCGTATCCCCACTTTCTGGAATTTAGTGCTTTAAATTCCCACTGTCGCTGTCTTTCTCCTTTGGTCTTTCTCATTCCTACTCTGTTCTCTCTATCTACTATACAATCTTCTGCTTCGCCAGACCAGTCACCTACCTTTTTTCTTGAAAACTCTTCCAAAACTCCTCATTTGTGTGTGAGGTCTTTCGGGTCAGCTTGGGAATATTGGACGCTTTCTGCCAAATGGTCACTAGGGCTTCTTATGATATTATTAGTTAGCAATGTAGACAATATATAGTTAGCAATGTAGACAATATATATATATATATTGTCTACATTGCTAACTAATAATATCATAAGAAGCCCAATGCATTTTGTTGATTTTGCATAATGGTGTTTGTATTCTATTTTGTTTTTTGTAAACGGGGGTGTCCATAAATTAGAGTATAACCTCAGCATCCCCTGCTGGAATGCCTTTATTGTACAATGACCGCAGTGTTACCACTAGGGTTGTTTCAGCAGACCTTTTATACGGATCAAGGGTGAGTCCTATTTCAACCAAGTTGTGGTCATGATTTTGTGGTCCTGATTCGGCTCTGTGCAGTACTCTGGACCCTGTAAGCAATTAATACCTTGGTTGAAATAGGACTCACTCACTCTTGATCCGTATAAAAGGTCTGCTGAAACAACCCTAGTGGTAACACTGCGGTCACTGTACAATAAAGGTATCCCAGCAGGGGATGCTGAGGTTATACTCTAATTTATCGGCACCCCCGTTTACACACACACACACACACACACACACACACACACACACACACACACACACACAAAGAATACAAACATCATTATGCAATAACTAGGGAAGCACGGTGGCCTAATGGTAGAGCTTTGGCATGCGGATCTGAAGGTCCCGGGTTCGAGCCCAGGTCGGGGCATTGTGTTGTGTCCTTGGGAAAGACACTTTACTCCCGTTTCCTACTCCTTCGGATGAGAGTATAAACCGAGGTCTAGTCTGTGTCGCATACATTCCATCATAACGGACTTTAAAGATCCTGACGCTCATGACATAGACGGATGAGTGCCGGTGACAAGAACACACCCAGCATGCACCCAGGTCCTTCTCCCCCATCCCTGGCTGCCCAGGATTGTGCTCAGTTGTCTGGAACGTTATTACGGTGCGCATAAAGGCTGCAAGTTGACGCCTCAGGCGGCTTGAGTTAGATCCTTTATCGGCCAGCGCCTTGAGCAGCTCTTGAGCTGGAAAAGCGCTATATAAGAAAGAGTAAATAAATAAATAAATAAACAACGCTTTTCATCATCATCATCATCATCATCATCATCATCATCATCATCATCATCTTCTTCTTCTTCTTCTTCTTCTTCTTCTTCTTCTTCTTTTTCAATCCGTTGAGTATTATTTTCAGGAGGACCTTGCTGGGATCGCTGATGAGGCTGATTGTGCGGTACTTTTCACACTCCTGGGGGTTACCCTTTTTGGGAAGAATGATGACAAGTGACTGGGTCCATGATGTAGGCTACTCCCACTCCCGCTGACTTCCTCTTCTTCAGCGATTGCAGTGCTGCCTCAACTTCTTCTCTGAGAATTGGGAGGTTTTCTTCGTCTTCTCTTTTCTGGGGACATCCTAGGACTGATGGGTCTCCGTTTGGTGTGTGGTTGTAAAGGTCAGAGCAGTGCTCTGTCCATCTATCCAAGACTTCTTGTTCTTCTGTAAGGCATATGCCAGACTTGCTTTGGATCGTGGAGACTTTGGGCTGTTTAACACTTGTCAGCCGCTTCACAGTCTGGTAGGCCTCGTTGTTTTTCTTGTTCAGACTGTTCTCTATTTCCTAGCATTGATTTTCTATCCAGTTCTCCTTTGCTGTGCGCATGCCTTTTCGGATGTCATTGTTGATTTGTCTGTAGGCATCAGCTCCTTGTGAGGTGTTCTTTTTATTTTTCTTGTACAACATCTTGTGTACAACATCAGTCCTAAAATTATTGAAGTCATCAAAAGCCTGTATGACAAGGCTACCGGTGCAGTCCTCCACAACGGCGCCATCGGGAACTGGTTCAGAACCACAGTCGGTGTGCGTCAATGATGCCTACTCTCTCCAACACTCTTTAACATCTTCCTAGAGCGCATCATGTCAGATGCTCTTGCAGATCACGAAGGCACAGTCATCATATGGGGTAGAGCAATCTCCAACCTCCGTTTTGCGGATGACATTGATGGATTTGCTGGAGAGGAACAAGAATTTGAACAGCTGGTACAGAGGCTTGACACCGCCTATCTCCAGAGCCTATGGAATGTAAATGAGTCCAGAGAAGACCAAAATGATGACCAACAACACCAGTGGCATCAACACGGGCATAAACGTCCAAGGCCAATCTCTCAAAACAGTGTATACATGAAGTCCTCTCCAGGATCGTATAAACAATTGCTGCCCTGACAAGGTTGAAGCCCATTTGGAAAGACAAGACCATCAGTCTACATTCCAAGGTAAGGCTGCTGCGCTCCCTTGTCATCTCCATCTTCCTATACTTGCGAAACATGGACCCTCACAGCAGATCTACAACGAAGAGTACAAAGCATGGCGATGAGGTGCTACAGAAGACTTTTGGGCATTGCCTACACCCGGCCAATGACCAACGACAAAGTCCGACAGACCATCACAAAAGCCATTGGACAATTATACCATTACATGCTCACAGTGGTGAAGAAACGGAAACTCCGATGGTATGGCCACGTCACCAGATCATCAGGTTTTGCAAAAAACATCCGTCAAGGTACAATGCAAGGAGGCAGAAGAAGAAGGAGACAGAAAAAGAGGTGGGATGACAACATTCGAGAATGGACTGGCTTAACACTGAGCGAAGCCATGAGAGTTGCTGATGACAGAGAAATATGGAGTACGCTGGTTAAACGATCATCTGTGGTGCCCCTACGACCTTCGAGTTATGGGATAGGATGGGAACTAAAATAATACATAAAATAATCTTTTCGGAGCTTGTGTTTGGGGTTTTCACTCTTATGACACTTACAAAATATTTACGCTTTTGAGACAGGTTTAGTGTTTTAAAAAATCTATACATTCACTGATAGAGTGATCTAAGCGCACTTTAAAAAAAAGTTAAACTTAAAAATTTTCGAGTAACGTTAAGAAATGGAAGAAAGTACAACTGGTCGAAAATACCACTAATAATAGACAGAAGATGGAATATACCACCCATGACCCCAATCTCTCTCTCTCTCTCTCTCTCTCTCTCTCTCTCTCTCTCTCTCTCTCTCTCTCTCTCTCTCTCTCTCTTTCTCTCTTTGTATCTCTATTTCTGCCCCTCTCTCTCTCTTTCTTTCTCTCTCTATATCTCTCTGTCTCTCCCTCTCTCTCTCTCATTCTTTTTATTTCTTTTCTTTTCCTATTTTATTCTTTTTTTCTCTCTCTTTTTGTCTCGCTCGTCTTTACCTTTACGGTACACCGATTCAGCGAGAAGATCGAAAGAGATTTTGGGTGCGTGAAAAGCAAGAAAATGATGAAAATACTAGATCTTTGCGAAGGTGATCTGTGTAAGCCCATATATGCTGGATGGGGCGAAGCATCAGTATTCACTTTGGACCCATTCACCCAGGTGTTCAGCACATTGATTGCTTTTAACGTTCAAAAGAGTCTAAAATCGAACAGTTTTCGATACTCCCTCCTTCCACACCCATCTCTAACTCATTCTCTCTCTCCCTCTCTTTCTATCTCCCCCTCTCGCTCTCTGTCTCTCTCTCTGTATCTCTGTATCTTTTTCTCACGTTCAAAAGAGTCTAAAATCGAATAGGTTTCGATACTTTCTCCCCCCCCCCCTCCACCTCCAACTTATTCCTTCTCTCTCTCTCTCTCTCTCTCTCTCTCTCTCTCTCTCTTTCTCACGTTCAAAAGAGTCTAAAATAAAAAAAACAGTTATCGATACCTCTCCCCCTTCCTCCGCCTCCAACTTATTCCCTGTCTCTATCTCTCACTCGCTTTCTCTCTCTCTCTCTCTCTCTCTCTCTCTCTCTCTCTCTCTCTCTTTCGCTCTCTCTCTCTCTCTCTCTCTTTCTCTCTCGGAACGATTATAAAAGTAGGTTGGTGGGAGGGGGAGGGGGTGGATCACCTCAGAATCAGTGGCAGAGGCTTCAGCGTGTTCACAACACAGCGGTGTACTGCGAGAAAGAAAAGTGACCATATTTCTTCGATGACTTAACTACCAGATTCTCAGCACAGTATGTCGGTGCATTAATGAGTCTGGCCAATCTTATTTTTCTTAACTGATTACACTCTATCAATCATCTTTCAGAAAGAGGTTGAAAGCACACACCTCTTTCAAGTCTGAAATCCTTACCCCAAAAGACTTTCTATTGTTTGAAAATATATATTTTTTATTGACTGGTGGCTGATCTCCTATTGTTACACGACGCGCGCATTGAGCATGGTTGTTTCATAAAGTCCTGCGCCTTAAAAGACTGCAATCAACATCATCATCATCATCATCATCATCATCATCATCATCATCATCATCATCATCATCATCATCATCATCATCATCATCATCATCATCATCATATTCATAATCATCATTATAATCTTCGTCTTCTTCTTCATAAATATCGTCATCATCATCATCATCATCATCATCATCATCATCATCATCATCATCATCATCATCATCATCATCATCATCATCATCATCATCTTTATCATCTTCAGGTCTTCTTCTTCTCCTTCTTCTTCTTCTTCTACATCATCATCATCATCATCATCATCATCATCATCATCATCATCATCTTCTTCTTCTTCTTCTTCTTCTTCTTCATCATCATCATAATCATCATCATCATCATCATCATCATCATCATCATCATCATCATCATCATCATCATCATCATCATCCTTCTTCTTCTTCTTCTTCTTCTTCTTTTTTCTCTTCTTCCTCATCAACATTCTCATCATTATCATCATCAGCATCATCATTTAACCAATCCATCCATCCATCAATCTATCGACCTATCCATCCATTCATCCCCTCATCCACCCATTTATAATAAATTAAAGGACTTCAAATTGCCATGAAGTATATTCTAGTCTCTCTACTGTGTGTCCCTCTCTTCCTCTGTGCCATCTACCAGGTATAGGATGGGCGGTGGTGATGATCGCCTTTTACACAGACTTTTTCTACAACGTGGTCATAGCCTGGTGCCTGCATTTCTTCTTCGCCTCCTTCACTACCGACCTGCCGTGGTTAGACTGCAAGAACGACTGGAACACCCCGAACTGCTACGACGGGTTGACCAATCCCAACGCCTCAGACGCCAATGCGTCATCTTCTTACAACATCACGGCTGCCGCTGTTGTCAGCTTGTTAAGAGGAGGAGGAGGAGCC
>CM072521.1:16167259-16239759 GCA_036898135.1 Oncomelania hupensis | reverse complement strand
TTTCTGTGGACATTTCATGAAATATTATTTCTTTGGACATTCCATTCCATGGAATATTATTTCTTTTGACATTCCATGGACTATTATTTCTTTGGACATTCCATTGGAGGTAATGTCTGTGCACGTTGGAGTAAAATCATTCCACAGTTTCATTGACGCAAGAAGTAAGTTTTGTTTTTCTCGCTCACCTTGACGTTCGTGTATGACAGCAATGATGCCGTCAGAGCACCGACATTAAATTTATATTAAACAACAACAAGAACTATAACAACTACGCCAACAACAACAGTATCTTAATTTTTTTAAAGTCTGTGTAGTAGTAGTAGTAGTAGTAGTAGTAGTAGTAGTAGTAGTAGTAGTAGTAGTAGCAGTAGTAGTACGAGCTATTATTATTATTATTATTATTATTATTATTATTATTATTATTATTATTATTATTATTATTATTATTATTATTGTGCACGCTCTTAACCACTTTTATTTCACTGACGAAAATGGCGCCCTCAGTTTTTCGACAAACACAAAAAAGACGTTTCGTGATGGTTCCTTGGCTTTTGTTTAACAGTAGTGACTTCTTCAGTTTTCTGAAAGCCAGGAATTGACGCAAAATGTGTCCTTGACCTCGATTTTACCCGTACCAATCATTGATCGCTTCCTGTAACACTTTTTTGTTTTGTTTAACAGCAGTGACGCCTTCAACTTTTCGATAGCCATACCAGGAAATAACACTGAATGGGTCCTTGACCCTGCTATTACCCTGGCGCGTGGTGAACTGCTTTGTTTTGATGCAGCAGTGACCATTTCATTGTCGTCTTCATTGCTGCTCCTATTAAGTGGGCTGCCCATGATATACGTGGCCAATTTCCTGCACATTTTCTCACACCGAGGTTGGAACAGATCAGAGTATCAGCGACTGATGAGTCAGACTTGGGCCCGCCAGTCTAGTGTTCGTCAGGGAACTGGTGGCCTTTAGGGCAGTTGGTCGCCACGCGCCTTGATGGGCTGCTCGCGTCACTGCGAGATGACCTCGGAGAAGGGCAAATTAGTTCTACTACCGTAAGGACCACAATACCTTTTGTTTCATGCAAATGCAGTGCTATTTATAGACGTTCTAAACAACTTTTAATAGGGATTTACTTTTCAACCACCCTGAAAGAACTAGGCAGGAATGGTCTGCAGCGCAAGTGTGGAGGACGGTGAGGGAAGGACACGAGGGCTAAGCTTCCAATGCTGAAGGTTATGGGTTCAGTCCCCACCGGGGGGGACGTGCACCATTAACACATTAAGCTTATTGTAGCTATAAGCACTGACCATCTTACTGCTGTTATCAATCAGTCTGCTGGTGGAGTTGTTTTGGGGTTTTCTTTAGTGCGTAATGAATTGAGAGTAGGTGTAGGTTTGAGATTTATTGTATTATGTATTTATTTATTGGATCGTTTTCTATAGCGCTTTTCCTGCATAAAGAGGACACAGGACCCAAGTCAAAGTCGCCCGAGGCGCCGGCTTTTCCTGCATAAAGAGAATACAGGATCCAAGTCAAAGCCGCCCGAGGCGCCCGCTTTTCCTGCACATGTTCCTCAAGTTCTGAGGTTTGGGATTATAATTATTATGGTTGTTGGGTCCTGTTTCCATTTTGTACTAGGTGGCGCTTCACTGCGGATGCCTTGCTTTCTCTACATTTCGCCATGGATGACACAATGTAGTATCCAAAGATCTCCAGATTGCATCTAGGACATAGTCCTGAAATAAACAAAATATGACAAGAAGCGATAATAATGATCTGTATCTCACCTCTTCAACTGCCATTGGGGTTGGTTTTGGTTTTTACTAGAGCTTTCGCCTCTTTTGCACTGATACTAAACTTATAAGATGTAGTCAACCCGAAAGCGACGTTGACCCTAATCTGAGTGTCATGGGCTGTTTGACTGAGCAAGCGCCACATACAGCCTAAGCTGGATGGATAGATGTCTGAGGGTCAAAGGTCGCCTGTTTTAGGGGACACTTGCTTGTTGGGGTTTGGACTCCAGGAGATCAAATGTTTCATCGATGGGTGACACAAGATGAGGTAGAAGAGCAAGCGCAACTTCGGCAGTCCCTGATACTCTGACCAGTGCTGTGGGACCGGACGCGCCATTTTGAAGGCGTAATGTCACATTAGCCTCCCCTTGCAGAGCATGATCATAAAAGGTCGCGTTTACGATGGCGGAACAATTGGAGCGAAAGAAAAAAAGAGAGAGAAAGAGAGGGTGTGTGTGTGTATGTGTGTGTGTGTGAGTGTGTGTGAGAGAGAGAGACAGACCGACAGACATAGAGACAGACACAGTCACAGAGCCAGACAGACAGAGAAAGATAGAGAATAAACTGAATGGAACAGAGAGAAAGAAACAAAGATACAGAGAGAGAGAGAGAGAGAGAGAGAGAGAGAGAGAGAGAGAGAGAGAGAGAGAGAGAGAGAGAGAGAGAGTCTGAGTCTGAACATTTCATTGACATAAAGGATTAAAATTTTAAACCAAGGGCTTATTCTAACAACCTGTCCTTTGCACACACGCACGCACGCACGCACACATTCACACTTGCGAACATACACTTTTAGAAGTATGCAATATACACATAAAACCAATGATGAGAATGATATAAATAACCATTATGCTCAAACATAACACATAGGGTATACATAATGCAATAAGCATCATTATCAAGGCAATAAAAATGTGGAAACCAAATGAGTGTGCAATCCATGTAGAGGGAATAGACATGACGTGTGCTGCATGGAAGAAATGATCAATTGTACATCATAATGTGTCAGAAAACTATAAGAACACTGGTAACAAAATGTACTTTGGCTAGAGCTTTGGCATGGATTGCTTAAGGCTTACTTTGTATGTAGGTAATGAATTAGTTGGCTTCACGTTTAGAGGAAGAAAGTTCCAAACTGCCGAGCCTTATAATGACAAACTTGTTTTATATAAATCAGCTAGCGTGTGCGGCACAATGAAATTACATGAACTACACCGAGCTGGTGCTGCAGTGAAGATATATGAAAGATAGCCGTGACGAACCTTAAACATAAGAACGGCAATATTGTAGTGAAACTGATTTTGTAAAGACAGAATACATGAACTGTATATACTATTAATATCTATACGAGAGAAGACAGCTTGGGGATAATTAAAAGTTAATTTCACTCCACGCTTACGTAGGGTATTTAGCTTTTTCATATGAACTTGGGCAGTATCACACCAGGTAGAAGATGCATAGTTGATGTGAGACAAACGGTGGACTATAAAAAATAATTTTGGTGCGTACAAAGTAATTCAACTTACGAAGAAGATGTACATTTCTAGCTAGGGTTCTGCAAATATTATTAATATGGATTTGCCATTTAAATCCATCATCTATTGTTATGCCTAAGACTTTATGGGAGTTCACTTATTCACTTGGGTTGTTGTTTAGTATTGTTATGCCTAAGACTTTATGGGAATTCACTAATGCAATTGGGTTGTTGTTTAGTTTAAGGTTTAGCTCGAGTGGGGCTCTCTGGTGTTTATTTCTTGTGGCTATTACATGTAACAGGCTTTTGTTCTTTTGTGGGTGGAAAACCTTTATGTTCTCTCTGCACCATTCTGATACATGGGTAAACTTTCTGTTTTGTGGAGACCTACATCATCATCATCATCATCATCATCATCATCATCATCATCATCATCATCATCATCATCATCATCATCATCATCATCATCATCACATCATGACTTATGGGCTTATATAGGAAAAAAGACAGAAATATATACAGAAATTAATTAAAGAAAGAAAGAAAGAAAAGAAAGAAAGAAAGAAAGAAAGAAAGAAAGAAAGAAAGAACACAGAGAAATCGTCAACCAACAAGTCAGCAGATTTAAAACCCAAGCAGTAGAGTTTATAATAAATTTTCCATAAAGTTAAAACCAAATCGTCTAAACATCCTTACGGCAAATAGAAATAAAACGCATCATGCGTTGTTTTGTGAGATAAGAAGACAGGTTTGTCGGGTAGGTTGGAAGCAGAGTTTTTGTTGTCGGGCAGGTTAAGGTAAAGGTTTTTGCTGTGGTCGGGCAGCTGAGAGATAGGTTTTTCTTGTCCCACCGCTGTAGGTCAGAGGTAGAAGCGTTCACCTGGCGATCCGATGACCCAGGTTCGATTCCCGTGGTGGGCAAAATAAAAGTAGCCACTTTTCACTGTCCATTTTAGCAGTATGATTGCTTTGGTGGTTCAGTGTTGATTTAGGGCCATACCCCTTGTTCTCTGGGATGGTTATCCCTTTCTGTCATATCGTCAATGGTGGGTGTAGACGTTAAACCTCAATGTTCATTCAGAGATTTTCCGCGTTGTAAGGCAGGTAGAGAAAGGCTGCTGCATCTAAGAAATGTGTTGTTGTTGCTGTTGTTGTTGTTGTTGTTGTTGTTGTTATTGATCAGACGAGCTTGAAGATCCACGATGTGTCACATTCGTCAGTTTACTTTAAAGTAGCTGTATCTAATAGTCTGCGAAAGTAACGATAAAACGTTACCATCATGCCCCTGGTCTATACTAATATTATATACACGGGTGGGTTGCCGCTAGCTGAAGGTCCGGGCACTGTCACAGCGGCGGAGTCAGCGGGTTGTGGTGAAGGAGGGGTGGGGGGGGGCGGAGAAGAATCGTAGGGCAAGGGCTTAAGTAAGGGGCCAGGTACTGTGATAATCACTTCCCCTTGTGGTCCGTACATGCTGGGAGACGGCTGCTGGCCGTCGGTTATCACCACCGCCTGCAACAGGTCCACGTCATAATATTTCAGATGGGAAGGTTTAACGTCCTGCTGCATCAGCGTCAGTATTATAGTTGGTTCATTAGTAGTGTTCCCAACGGCAAAACCATTGAAGCATTGAAGGTTAGTTGATAACATTGCAGCCTGTATACAAAAGCAGTGGTTCCATACCCGTGGAGAGTGCCGAAACAAAACTAATAGAACCCTGAGAGGCAATGCGCCCCTCCTCCCTTTCCGATGGGAGTATAAACCGAGGTCTATTAAGTGCACATGATGTGCGTACACACATTTCATCGCACGGACTTAAAAATAAATCCTGACTGTCATGTCCTACATAGGGGAGTGCCGACTACACAAATATACCCAGCAAGCACTAGCTTCCTGTTCACACACCCCCATCCTCATCCCCTCCCCTCCCCTCCCCTCCTACCCGGTGGCCCAGTATTTGTGCTGTTGTCTGGGCGTCAGTCTGTGCGCCTATAAAACGCAAGTGGGCGACTCGAGCGGTTTGCGTTAGATCCTGTATGGGCCAGCGCCTTGCGCAGCTCTTTAACTGGAAAAGCGCTATTCAAGAATAATGAAATAATAATGAATAATAATAATGACTTCGTGTGGATCGTGGATTTGTTTACGTTTATGTGTGGTAAATGAAGCTGTGTTTATTTTTATTTTAAAGTTTTTATAGAGCGCTTTTTCAGCTCAAGAGCTGTTCAACGCGTTGGCCGATACAGGATCTATCTCAAACCTCCCGAGGCGTTTTACTGGTAGTCTACCCTCAGTTATTGTTGCCTTGTTTTAAGATATTAAATAATGTCAAACTGACCCAACATTTAATGTCAAGACTGCAACTATAATAACTAATGAACTCATTTCAACACTGTTTTGTCATAGCATTTGTCAATGTTTCAGGTGTGGGTGGACGCGGCGAACCAGATTTTCTTCTCTCTGGGTCCTGGTTTCGGCGTCCTCCTCGCTTTCGCCAGCTACAATCCGTTTCATAACAACGTCTACAGGTGAGTTCTCAGCGATAGATAGCACAGCAGCCACAGAGCAGTGCCATCCAGGATAAAGTATAGCATAGGACCCGGCCACCAACGCATTTTATGTTCTCGTTCTTACCTAGCGCTTTTCCGGCTCAAGAGCTGCTCAAGGCGCTGGCCGATAAGGATCTAAATCACGCTGTCTGAGGCCCCCACTTGCTGTAGGTATTTCTATGCTGTTCGCATCTTGGCGTGGGCTATGGAAAATTGTCACATCGAGATCAGACAATTCACGAGCGCTCTGTGCGCGCGGATGTAATATTGTCCGCTCGAGATGTGACCATTTTTCATATTCCACTTTGAAGATGCGAATGATATTTATGTATCGATTTCTTCAATTGGAATTTTAAAAAAGGAGTCTAAATTAGACGAGATAAGAAAGATGTGTGTGAAGGACCGCTTTACCCATTGCTTTTCAATAATGTCATCCAAATGCGCAACCAAAAGTAGTCCCCAAATCAAGAGCTTTCCTTCACATATATTCAGTCCCCCCGTTGGGATGACAGAGGTTTCAGTATAAATCGTATCCCCACTAAGTGGAGCTTTAGTGCTTTAAATTATCTCTGTTTCTGTCATTCTCATTTGTTCTTTCTCGTTCCTAATCTGTTCTATCAATCTACAGTCTTATATATTTCACAATTTGCTACAAACATAGGCATCTGTGATTGGTCAGTTAACATGCGAGATATCGGTTTTAGTTACAATTTGGCCAATGAAAATATAAGACACTTGTGGAAATCGATACAATATTAAAACTATTGGTTTTCGCTGTATTACATCAGTATTATATGGTTTGTTTTGCTGTATTATATCAGTATATTTGGTTTTTGCTCTTTTACATCAATATTATTATTGTTTTCACTATATTATAATTTATTTAAGATAATTTAGGTTTTTGCTGTATTATATGAGCACCATGAGATGGTAAAGCGCTATATAAAAGTGATTAAATAATAATCCTAAATACAAATAATATTTCTGGCTTTCTCTGTACTCTATCTGTATTTCTGGGTTTCGCTGTATATTATATCACTATTTTTGGTTTTCACTATCTTGTATCAATAATTTTGGATTTTACTGTATTTTGTCAATAATGTTGGTTCCAACTGTATTATTCTGTTTAATTTATATCAATAATTGTCATGTACAGAGATGCGCTTATTACGAGCGCTATCAACTGTCTGACGAGTTTCTTCTCGGGGTTCATCATCTTCATGATCCTGGGCTACATGGCTGAAAGAACCCACCAGGACATCGACAAAGTCGCCACAGAAGGTCAGTGTTTCGTGGTCATCGTCGTTCGCGTTATGATCGACTTAAATGGAAGCAATACAGTGTTCCGTTTAATGTCAATGCCAGATTATATTTAAATACGTATATAAACTGCAACTGAAAATCGTTAAGTTGATAATTATCATTCTCATGATCATCATCATCATCATCACCATCATCGTCGTCGTCGTCCTCCACCTCCTCTTCCTCATCCTCCCTATCATTATCAGCTTCGTAGTCGTTATTACTGTCATCATCATTGTTGTCGTCGTCACCTTCGTCTTAAACAGTGTTGTTGTAAACCTTCTTCTTCTTCTTGTTCTTATTCTTGTTCTTCTTCTTGTTCTTCTTGTTGTTGTTGTTGTTCTTCTTCTTCTCCTCCTCCTCCTCCTCCTCCTCCTCCTCCTCCTTTCCTTCTTCTTCTTCTTCTTCTTCTTCTTCTTCTTCTTCTTCTTCTTCTTCTTCTTCTTCTTCCTTTCCTTTCCTTTCCTTTCCTTCTTCTTCTTCTTCTTCTTCTTCTTCTTCTTCTTCTTCTTCTTCTTCTTCTTCTTCTTCTTCTTCTTCTTCTTCTTCTTCTTCCTCCTTTCCTTTCCTTTCCTTCTTCTTCTTCTTCTTCTTCTTCTTCTTCTTCTTCTTCTTCTTCTTCTTCTTCTTCTTCTTCTTCTTCTTCTTCTTCTTCTTCTTCTTCTTCTTCTTCCTCCTTTCCTTTCCTTTCCTTCTTCTTCTTCTTCTTCTTCTTCTTCTTCTTCTTCTTCTTCTTCTTCTTCTTCTTCTTCTTCTTCTTCTTCTTCTTCTTCTTCTTCTTCTTCTTCTTCGTCGTCGTCGTCGGCTCATTGTGACAGCATTTTGTTTTAAAAATATTATATAACTAAAACTTTGACTTTTGACACTTTAATGTCCATTTTTAACGGGAAATTCTGGGTAGCCTCCCCTGGGAAAGGCGTAGTCCTGACGCGCCAAACCCAACCTACATAATATTAGTTGTGTTTTTCAAATTTTGCTGGTGGAGCAAACCGGAGGACCATGAGAAAACCCCAGAGACGTTGCCAGATTCAAACGTAAATAATATTCGGAGAAACAACGTGAAATATGGGACCAAAACATCCTTTTGCAATATGTTTAGAACAGTTCTCCAAATGGCCTTTGTCAAATACAATTTGTGTGGTCCACTTCCGTGCATCAGACCAACGTTTTGTGGTATTATTGGTGTTTCAAAAAACATACATACCTTTTATTCAACAAAACCAGAACACAAGAAGACAAACCGCAACACCGGAGAGCATAAAAGCAACAACAACAACAACAACAACAGCAACAAAAAGCATATAAAAGTGCGACCAAATTGTAGTAGTTTGATACCCGGGCGGCTTGAGTTAGACCCTGTATCGGTCCGCGCGCGCCTTGAGCAGCTCTTGAGCTGGAAAAACGCTATATAAGAACGATTAAATAAATAAATAAATAAATAAATGTGATTGCGACGCAGGTCCCGGGCTGGTGTTCATCGCCTACCCAGAGGCCATCTCCACGCTCCCTGGGGCTACGTTCTGGGCCATCATCTTCTTCCTGATGCTCCTCACGCTAGGACTCGACAGCTCTGTGAGTATGACAATACAATACAATACAATACAATACAACACAATACAATACAATACAATACGAGGCAATACAATACAATACGAGGCAATACAATACAATACAATACGAGGCAATACAATACGATACAATACAATACAATACAGTACGATACAATACAATACAACACAATACAATACAACACAATACGATACAATACAATACAACACAATACAATACAATACGAGGCAATACGATACATTATAATGCATTACAATACGAATCAGTACAATACGAGACAATACAATGCAATACGATACGAATGAGTACAATACGAGACAATATAAAACGTTACGATACAATGCAGTACGGTAGGATACGATACAATAGAATACTAGACAATGCAAAACGTTACGATACAATGCAATACGATGGGATACGATACAATAAAATACTAGACGATACAAAACGCTACAATAGAATGCATTACGATGGGATACGATACAATAGAATACTAGACTATACAAAACGCTACAATACAATACATTACGATGGGATACGATACAATAGAATACTAGACAATACAAAACGCTACAATACAATGCATTACGATGGGATACGATACAATACAATACTAGACAATACAAAACGCTACAATAGAATGCAATACGATGGGATACGATACAATAAAATACTAGACAATACAAAACGCTACAATAGAATGCAATACGATGGGATACGATACAATAGAATACTAGACAATACAAAACGCTACAATACAATGCAATACGATGGGATACGATACAATAGAATACTAAACAATACAAGACGAGGCAATATAATACAATGCAACACAGTACGATTCTAAGCTATCCTATGCTTGCAATATAATACAACACATTACAATACAATACAATAATGATCCTCACAAAACTCATTGACCACGCTGTCATTATACATATAAATCTGTTTGTGTCTGTGCATGCGCGCAGGTATGTGTGTGTTTGTTTGTGTCCGTGTGTGTCTGTTTGTGTGTGTGTGTCTGTGTGGGTACCCTTGTGTGCGCGTGTGTGTGTGTCGGTGTGTGTCTCTGTGTGTTTATATATACCAGTGCGTGTGTGTGTGCGTGTTCGTGTGTGTGTGTGCGCGCGCGTGTACGTGTGTGTGCGTGTGTACACTGACTGGGTCGAACCGTTTATGAAAAAACGCGGAAGCCACCTTAATGGAATTCTGTGACGAGTATAGGGGCAATCCGGAATGGTACATTTCTATGCAACAAATAAACAACCCGAACAAAGATTAGAATATGGGAACTCGTTGCACTGATAATGTTGTTTTAGTAGCGCGGGTATTCAGGGTATAGTAGACCCCAGATCAAATCATATCAATCAGATCAATTACTATTCGCTGTCGTCGTTCTATATCATCCTTCTACATCTACTCTATGGTGTTCTATTTCTCAGCTTCCGTCCTTTCTCTCCGTCTGTTTGTCTGTGTGCCTTTCTCTCTTTCTTCACCCCCTAGAATAAGAAGAAGGAACAGGCACAAGAAGAAGAAGAAGAAATGAAGGAAAGAAAGAAAGAAAGAAAGAAAGAAAGAAAGAAAGAAAGATGGGAAAAGGAAGAAAAAAAAAGAACTGTTCATCTATAAAAGGCCTGTATGAAGGTGAAACAGTCTTGAGCGTTAACACACGATATAAAGCTGTGCGGGAAACCATTCATTGCTGGAAATGATTAGTTTGGCTTCCTCATACTTTTCTCTTGTTGCATGGTGCCTTCGCATTTGTCTTTTATGTCTTTTGCAAGAAAATTATTCTGGTTCCTGAAAGCGCTCGCACAAAAAAAGGTAAAAAAAGAAAAGAAAAGGGAATTACAATCATATATAGAAAGCACACAAACACACATAAACACACACACACAACCGTGTATAAACGCCGTTGTGATGACTTTCATGAAACTCTACATAAATTACTTTGACATTTTTACAAATTTGTCCATTTTGGGAAGCTAACCCTAACCCCAACCCTAACTCTAACCCTAACCCAAACCCTAACCATTAACCTAACCCTAAGCCTAACACTGCCCTAAGCCTAACGGAACACTGTTTTGAGGTCAAAATAACGGGGTCCGTCAAAAGAAAGTACGTAGAGGTTCAAGTGTATGTCAGAATAACGGCGTTTCTACCTAGACACACACAAACACACACACACACACATATATCTATATACATACATACACACACACAAACTTACTTGTTTAGACGACGTTGCTATGACACTCATGAAACGCCAGCTACGTTGTGTTGGCAATGGATAATCTTTCGATCCCTTTTTTAAGTGCTTTTAAGTGTTCTAACGCTAACCCTGACCCAAACCCTAACCCTTACACTAAACTCTAACGGATCGTTGTTTGGACGGCAGCATAACGGGGTCTGTCAAAACAACGTATGTTGATTCTCAAGCGTATGTCACAAGAACGCCGTCTAAACATAATCACATTTACGCTGTAGACAGCAGTTGTCATCAGCATTAAATAAGTGGCCATTCTACATACTGTCATGCTGGATTGCCTACTTCACAACATTTAGTATCGTTTTCACATTAATAATAAGGAAATCCTTACACTGTGTGTGACTGAATATCTTTTAAATATAGCGCGATTACAATGTTATTTCTTGTCAAGCATAATACCAGTGGCGTAGCTATGAGAGGGGAAGGGGGGTCCAAATTCGAAAATCCCACCGGGCCCCCACTTGAGGGGAGCCCCCAAAGGAGAGTGCTAAAAATATTTTACATTAAATACTAAATATTACGCCACCGCCATGTAATCTTGGTATTCAAGTTGTTATATAAGTTAGTGAATTTAGACTTATATATTTATTAAGTACATTATCTCATGTCATGATGTCGAATGTCAAAATGCAGGGGCCCCCAAAGAGGCCAAGCATCCCGGGCCCCCAAATCCCTAGCTACGCCACTGCATAATACAGTCGTATTATCTATTCCCCTACTAAAATCCAGGCAACTTCGGTGAGACGGAGACTGGGGTGAGAGTAGGGTATGTTCGGGTCAATTTTACATGCTTTGATGCTAGATTACGTGCCTCGTCACCTAGTGCTTTCGATCCCAAAGCTTGCACACACACACACACACACCAACACACACCCACACGCACACACACACACACACACACGCACACACACACACATATACCGCCCAAAAGTGTGGCTAATTGATTTGAAGTATCGATCACAGAAGCCTTCCATCGGCGGCTGATTGATGAACAAATGTCCAGAGCCGGGGACAACCTCGCCATCTTCAACTTCTCGCCCTCATTCCCGCCATTGTTTCGCACCGGAAGTCACTCAATGCGCACAATCGATCGCGCAAGAGGCCGCCAAAACCGCCTCGTAAATGTGAAGAGCTAAACCAAAGCAACTTCTGTGTATATAGGGTTGTATGTGTACAGAGCTAATGAAAACAAGAAAGAGAAAAAAAAACTTGGATTTATGAATTTTAAATCAATGTCCAAGAGAAGAGCGACGTTCGTGCACTCGGCCGCAACATTCCTGCCTGTAAATGCGAAGAAGAGCAAATTAAAGCGACCTCTATGTATATGAAACGCTCGCCAAAGTAACCCATGTTTGAATTTAATTTTTTTCCCCTTTTAATCTAATGTTTTTGAAGTGATTAAAAAATGACTTTGTGAATTTAAATTTATGTCCAAATTAATATGAACACCAGAAGGCTAACAATTTATTTTAAAAAATTAAAGAACTCGTCAAAGCAAACCTCCCTCTATGAATAGCTAACCAGCCTTCATATGATGTAAAGAAGGAACTAACGAATTATAATGAATTAATTAATTTCAGTCACTGTTCGAGCATGGATTCGCTTCTGTACATTTTTTTTCTGTGCACCGAAGTAAGATGTATGTGTGTGTGTGTGTGTACGTGTGTGTTTATGTGTTTGCACACGCGTGTGTGTATGTGTGTGTGAGCGCGAGCGTGCTCTAATGACTGGATGCTTGCCTACAAACTCAGACTGAATGAAGACAAAACGGATGCAGTCCTGTTTTCTGCCCTTTTTGTCTCTGGGGTGTCGGATAGCGCAGTGGTTGGAGCACTCGCTACTTTGTCGCAAGTAAAGCACCGTCCAGTGCGGTTAGCACTTGGATGGGTGACCGCAAAACGTGAAGCGACGAATAACAACGCCCCCAGTTGACTCAACTGTGACTGAGTACCTACTCTCTTAAGGGTGGGGAAGGTTTTTGTCTCTTCTCATCATGCTCTCCCATCATCAATCCAACTAGGCTCCAGCAATATTAGTTTCTCAGAAAAAGTCAAAAATCTTGGATTTTATCTTGATTCTGACCTGCCCATGAAGCACCATGTCATGAAGGTCTGTCAGATGGCATAAGCTTACATTGAAATAAGACGCATAAGCTCTATTCGCCATTTCCGTACAGAAGATGCCACTAAGACTTGTCACGTCATGCATCCTATCCAGGCTTGATTATTGCAACTCTCTGCTTACTCGTTATCTTGTATCTGTTCTTCCACTCCTTCAAACTGTGCAAAATACTGCTGCTCCCCTCATTTTTCGAGCGAAGAAGAGATTTCATTGCACACATTTACTCTACAGGTTTCAATGGCTGCCTGTAGGACAACGAATCGGGTACAGATTTTGCCGTCTGTGTTTAAATATTTCTCTGGAAATGCTTCCCACTATGTGTCAGAAGTACTGCATGTTTACATTCTATCTCTCACACTCAGATCATCCGCTGACACATGTATCTTCAAATTGCAATATATTTATAGGAAATGACATAGAGCAAGAAGCTATTTCATATTCTGCGCCTCAGGTTTGGAACTCTTTGCGGTTCCCTGTGAGACATTGCACTCCCTTGCTACCTTCAAACTACAACTGAAAACTTTCCTCTGTAGGCAACATTTTTATTGAATACCATTAACTTACGGAACTCCTCTATAAAATGTTTGTATACAGTATTTTGTCTGCTGTGCAGATTTGTAATCTTTATTTAAGGTCTAGAACCATTGTATTAAGCGGTAACATTTGTCAGTTATGATTGCTATCATTTTATTTTTATTTTTGACCGTTGGTGTATATGTACATATATAACAAGTCAACATCTTCTGAAAATTTGAATGTATGATTGTATGTAAAATTCGATGTAAGTATTGGTGTGGTTTTTTTTAACGGGCCTCGAGCCTTTGGGTAGGCACCAAAAAATGTCCCATTATTATTATTATTATTATTATTATTATTATTATTATTATTATTATTATTATTATTATTATTATTATTATTTTATTATTGTTGTTGTTGTTATTATTATAAAGGTTCTGTTCTCCCCCTGTCCTGGGTGGCGCAGTTCTTGTGGCAGCCGCGCCTTCGCCGAGAAGCTAATTCCTACCCCGTATCAAAAGGGTGACGAATACACATTTTAAAGCTGTACCCTATAAACAAGGGCTAACTAACTAAATTACAACAGTAAAAATGACTTACATGGTTCTTCTCTGATTTTGGGGGTGTTTCAGTTCGGCGGATCCGAAGCCATCATTACAGCCCTTTCCGATGAGTTCCCGATCTTGAGACGACACAGGGAGCTCTTCGTCCTTATCCTCTTCAGTCTCTACTTCCTCGTTGGACTGGCGAGTTGCGCCGAGGTGAGTAGGGATCCCTGCGTTAAGAGTATACCTACCGATCACAGTGGCACAGCGTATCTGAATGTAAGAGACGTCAAAGTCCAATACTGTAGTGTAGAAGTGTCACAGGCGCTTGTATCAGGACACGCGAGCGCCTGGAAAGACGCGTCACAGGCATAGGCGCTCGCGTGTCCTGATACAAGCGCCTGTGAGAAGTGTATAGCCTACAGAGCGAAGCTATTAGGTTTCGGCATCTCTCACATTCAGATGGTTACGTTGAAACGCGCACGATAGTTCGTGTGTGACGCGCACGATAGATCTGATCGTTTTATTTTGCAAAGCATGCAATAATAGAGTGCATTTACCTTTGATTTGATTTTGCGTTGTTGTTAGAAGAAGCTTTGTATAACGTTGATAATTTTAGTTGGTCGATATTATTTGAGAATTTTCTAGAGTTGGTTGTTTACTATCGATCGAAGCGTGTGGATAATTCTAGTGGTAACTAGAGACGCTTCCATCCTAAATATGGTTGTATGACGTGAGACAGTGATGACGAAATTTGTTCTGATTGGTTAAAATTGTGTCGAGCTCGAACGTTCCAACGTTCTCTCGAGCATAGAGAGACTATATATGTACCGCACTGTTTCAGTTGAGAGAGAGAGAGTTCAAAATTGTAGAGAGAGAAAGTGAAAAGCGATTGAGCGATTGTATGCAGTTGTTGATGTACGCTGAATAAAATTGGAAAACTTCATACGACGACTCCTGCCTTGTTGCTGATTGAACGGGTAAACGAATCTGAGTTACACTTATCAAAATTCAAGCATTGGGGCTGAATCAACTGATAAAAAAAAAAAAAAAAAAAAAACTAACAACGAGTGTAACACAGATATGGGCGCCTGTACGTGCACGTGGCTCAGCAGAGATGCTTCGGGTGGGGGAAAAGAGGAGCTTGCTTGCTTGCTTGCAGGCCGCGCAATGTCTCTCAGCTCACGTCCTTCTACTGAGGCGCGCGTTCTTTTCGAAAAAGAAAACTGTTGTTGTTTATAGTGTTATTTTTTTTTTTTTAAAGATTGCTACTTGTTGATACACGCCAAACTCTCCTTCGCTAATTCTTCCCAAATTTGCTATTGCTAGTAAAAGTTAGTAAGTTTTTAAAAAAAAAACAAGGAACAACTAATCAGTGCTTGCTTGTAAAGAATGAATATCCGGAGCAAACATCAAGATCTGCTCTCCATCAAAAATGACGTCATCCTAGAAGAGGATTAGGGTTAGGATTCTAACACTAACGAATTACAATAGATGCATTCAGTACGAATTTAGTGCTGCTGCAGCTGCTGCTGCTGATGCTGCTGCTGCTGCTGCTGATGATGATGATGACGATGACGATAACGATAATAATGACAACGACGCTGACGACTTTACTGCTAATGCTGCTGCAGCTGCTGCTGCTGATGATGATGATGATATGATGATGATAATAATGATGATGATGATGATGATGACGGCGACGACGATGACGACAATAATAATAATGATGATCACGACGATGATGATGATGATGGTAATAATGATGATGATGATGATATTTTAGGGTGGTCTGTACGTTGTGACCCTGATGGACCGATTCGCAGCGGGCTACTCCATCCTCTTTGCCGTCTTCTTTGAGACGCTGGCCGTATCCTGGGCCTATGGTATGTTTGGAATTGGCTGTCCTATCGGTCTCAGCAATTTTGGAACTGTTTCTTCTTCTTCTTCTTCTTCTTCTTCTTCTTCTTCTTCTTCTTCTTCTTCTTCTTCTTCTTCTTCTTTTGTTGAGAAAACAACCTGAATTTTGCCAACAGGAGTAATGAATATACCCCAAAATCCAAAATATACAGAAATATTGGACCTGTTTCTTCTTCTTCTTCTTCTTCTTCTTCTTCTTCTTCTTCTTCTTCTTCTTCTTCTTCTTCCTCTTGTTGAGCTTGAGCTCTCAGCTCCCAATAGAGAAGGAGGCAAGCATCTACACGCAAAGCAGCTACGTCATATAAATACGCGCATCCTATACTTCATCACTCACGCACTCTGACGTACAGTTGTATTGGTTTAGTATTATTGTGTTGCGTCTTCATTGTTCTAGGGCTGGACAGGTTCTGCGAGGACCTGGAAGCAATGCTTGGTCACAGGCCTGCTCGATACTGGACCGTTTGTTGGAAGTTCGTCGCACCCCTTTTTCTCCTGGTATGTGTGGCTATTTTCGCTTGCTTGACCTCTAGACCTTGATCTTGACCTGGTTGATTGTTTTAAAATTGCCTTTGATTTTGTTGACTTTTAAAAAAAAGTGTTGTAGTTAGGTCTAACCATGACGGTGGCCTTGACATTTATTGTTCTCCTCTTGTATTGGTTACAGCTCTCTTGGCATAACGCTTGTGAACGACACACTGAAAAATTAAGTATTTACAGTAACCTTGACCGTAACCACGACCTTCAGGGTGATGTTTTTGTTGTTGTTGTTTTTTTTAACTAAAACTTTGACCTTGAAAATGACCCTGAAAATTTTTTTTAAAGCAACATCTATCTCGATCTGATGCCCTTGCTCTTCGTTTTCTAGAATACTATGTCGCGATGTTCAGGCTAGTGAGCTACACACCTTAAGATCGTTAGGCAAAGAAAAAGAAAATTTAAAAAAATTAGCCGTCAAAATGACCCTAACCTTCAATGTCTATTTGTATGAAAGTGACTTTGGAAGTGCTGTGCTTATACATTTTGTTTGTGGAAATGTTTAGATCTATACCCTTAATAAATTTCGGTCCATCCTTTCATTCATCCATTTATTCCTGTAATAAATTCATTCATCTATGTAGTCATTAAAGTGACCTTCACTTTTTTTTTTACTCTAGTTCATCATGGTGTTCGGGTTGGCGAACTACACGCCGCTAAAGTACGACAACTACGTGTATCCTCTTGGCGCCAACATCATCGGCTGGGGCATCGCCCTATCTTCAATCCTCTGCATCCCTGGGTTCGCCATCTACAGTATCCTCAAGACCAAGGGCTCCTTTACCAAGGTCAGCACTTCCGGGGCCAAAAGGGTAGTGTTAAGGATGTGATCACATCGATGATCAATTATGACGATGATTTGAATTGCCTTGTTTGTTTACCTCGTCTTTTAAAAAAAATGACCTTGTAGATTATTATTAAAGATGGCTTAATGACCTTGTGAAAGAAATCCTGTGACCTGACCGTGACTTTAAGACTCCTTCAAGGTTTCGCACAGTGGCCTTGCAAGTGTCCGAGAAAATAAGGATTTAATGACCTTGCGAAAAGAACCACTTTGACCTTGTCCTCAGGTTTTCTTTACATTGGTATACAGTGACCTTGATAATGACCTTCTTAATGTAAAACAACCAAACAAACAACAAAAACAACAACAGTTGTCTTAACCTTGCCGTTAAGCATCCTTTCCATTTTACAATGACCCTGATAATTGACATTGACTTTGGAAATGACCTTGATGATGACATTGACCTTGGAAATGACCTTGATGATGGCATCTCTGTGTTTGCAGCGTCTTCACCTCTTGTTGGAGCCCAAGAATCGGCGAGAAATCAAGATCCACAACGCCAGAAACACGGTTCGAATCAACGGCGGGGGTCAGGGAGCCTACGTGTAACCCGTGCGCTATATTCCGTTTTCATCAATCGCGCGCTTGTCATTTGTTTGTGTGTGTGTGTGTGATGCCTGTTTTAGACGAATTGGTATACTGCACAGGAAGAGGATACAAGGAAGCACGGTGGATGCAGAATCCAGACAGTGTATTATGGACGTGGAATTTCTGAATCCAGTCTTTGTTGTAATCGACGTGAATATTTGGATTTTGTAGATTTTTTTTGTTGTTGTATAATATATGGATACATGCAGTCGTTGTATTTCTCATCTGTATATTGTTATGAGTGGAAGACGTTTATTTTCTGAGCGCAGTTTGCACCGAGTACTGGGGATAGAAGGTTAAGTCTTTATAAATCAATATGAGTGATGGATCAGGCCAGACGTTCTAATCAAACTTTATCCGGATACTGTCCTTTTTTATCGCACAGAACATTGAATCCAGTCTTGGGCCAGGCATTTCAACCGATCTACAGCACAATCACGAGATTGGGGCTCTTACTAGCAAGGCATGCACTCTGATATTTATCCAGGTCTTGGTAATGTCATGTGCAGGAAATTCAGGCTATGAATCCAGATGGTTACAATTGAGTCAGTGTATAAAAGTTTAAAATAGTTGTTTTTACTAATCCAGTCATCACTTTTATACAATGTTTAATTATAACTCCGTTTTAGAGCATTCAGTGATAATCCAGCCATAATTTTTTAATTATAACCCAGTCATGATTTCAAGAACATTTTATAAAATTCCAGTCAGTGTAATCTTCATGAACATTGGGCTGGGATGATCGATCGAAATCAATACTTTCTGTGACGTGTGTCGTCTAGATAACAGTTGGAGTTTGGGTTTTTGTTTTCTACCGGAGTAAACAACAGGTGTTGTGTGGCTAGTTTGACTTTAACATTTGGGGACTGAATACGGGAAAATGGAGGCCCAGTCTATTTCAGAAGGGGCAGCATCACAACTACTTCATGAAAAGGGATGGATAAATCGTGCTAGGATGCTTGAAATCGACCGTGTATTTCTTAACGCAAGATTTTCTGATATGTTTGCTGAACAAACATCAGGTTACATAGGTGTTTTTGTTACTGTATGTATTCACAGTCAATGTTCCAGTGCATTGAACATGAAATTCAAAATTTGTTCTGTATAATTTAGTTTGTTGCTGTTCGTATGAAATTGGTTTTTACCATTTAATATGTTACTGTTCATATGACAAGCATTTTAGCTGATCGTAGGAATTGTTAAAAATATAATATGTTACTGTTCGTATGAAAAGCATTTTAATTTAGTAGGTTGTTGTTCGTATGAAAAAAAAAATTACATTTAATTTGTTGCTGTGCAGATATAGAATAGTTGGATTTTTTTAAGTGCAGGTCTAATTATCAATGTCCATATATAATGAACATAGTTCGTGTGCAAATATTTCATTATCTGTTTTTTTTATTACCTATCGAGCTGAGTTACTGGAAGCAATTGTACGTAAGAACTTGCAAAGCCTACTATTGAACTTTCGGACTCTGCATGACTGGTAATAGTAAATGCCATTCAATGAACAAGGAGGAGAAATTGGATTCGACCGATTTGAGTTGAGTTGTTGTTGTTGTTGTTGTTGTTGTGGTTGTTGTTTACAATGAATGTCGCATGTTGTCATTTTTTCAATTTTATATTTGGTACCTTTATTTTATTTTGTTAATATTTTTTTGGTGCAATTAAAATTTTACCGATGTTAGTATTTGTTACCAATAGTTTATTGTCCATGTTATGAACAAGAGTGGTCGAATACGTACACACATGTTAATGTTTAGTAGGCTTTTAAAAAAATTGTAAGACGATAGTTTGCACACTAATTACTTGCTGATCCCATGCGAAGTTAATTTGGAAATGTTCCTATCGTTGTTGGTTTTTTTTTGTTGCTCCAGTGAAAAGGACCAACCCTTTTCCTGTATTGTGATAAGCATGGACACAGAAAAACACAATTATGGTATTTTCTATGTACAAGCTGACCAACCCTTACTCTCACCGCCAACCCTTATCTTAGCACTGTACAATAATTTATTTTAACGTCTGTTCACATACAGGATTTGAGACCACATTTAGAGATTATTCTCACGCATGGACCAATAAACATAGAACCAAATCTAACAAATTTAAAGTTGAACCATAACCATAAAATCGTAGTACCTCACTCTAAATGTTTTTTTAATAACTTTCACCTTTAAAATAACAATAAACACAAGGGGTTACGATCACAAGTTGAGGCTCATTGCCCAGAGAGTAAATTTTGTATTCCGTCTCCACATACCAAATTACAGATTTCTCATCCATGAGATGGGTTGGATAAAATTGTGGTATAAATGCACAAAAGTTTGTTCACCTCACTGTGTCGGCCTTTAGCATTTCTCACCCACCGTGGGGGTACCGCGGGTTCCTGAATAAATAGTATCCCCACTTTCTGGAAATTTTGTGCTTTAAATTCCCACTCTTTCGCTGTCTTTCTTCTTTGTTCTTTCTCATTCCTACTCTGTTCTATCAATCTACTATACTATCTTTGCTAGGCCAGTCACCTATCTTTTTTCTTGAAAACTCTTCCAAAACTCATCATTTGTGTATAGGGTCTCTTGGGTAAGGCAGTTTATCATGATAATAACATTAAAAATATATCTATACTGAATTGTTCAAGACCACTTTCTAAATTAATATATAAATTAAGAATGAACGCATGGAACACTAAATACTCGGCTGATGTTCAGTGTATATGTAATACAAGTCTATCAGTACATCACCTTTTCTTTGAATGCTCAGTTTTAACAGACATATTCAAAGTAAATGGACTTAGTATAACTAAATATGGACATTCTGTAGACATGGTTCTATATCATCCAAATGTTACAGACATTGCGAAAGTTATTGCTAAATCTCCTGTTGGTAGACTCTTATAGACTGCTTGTTTTGAAATTATGTTTTGAAATAGTTAACGTGTTTTAAAAGTTGCATTTTCAATGTCTACTATCACCAAAATGTGTTATCCAAATGTTACAGACATTGTGAAAGTTATTGCTAAATCTTCTGTTGGTAGACTGTTATAGACTGTTTTGAAATTATGTTTTGAAATAGTTAAAGTGTTTTAATAGTTACATTTTCAATGTCTAATATCACCTAAATGTGTGAAGAGACGTTAAATTAAAGATTGATTGATCTCTTGGGTAAGCTTGGGAATATTGGACGCTTTCTGCCCAATGGCCACTGGGGCTTCCTATGGTATTATTATTTAGCATTGTAATCATTTTCTATGTATGTGTTTTGTTGATATTTTGTAATGTTTATATTTTATTTTGTTTTTGTAAACGGGTGTTCGATAAACTAGAGTATAGCCTCAGCATTGCCTGCGTGGGATGCCTTTTTTGTAAAATTACCGGCTGGTGGAGTGCCTTCAGTGTAACCACTAGGGTTGTTTCAGCAGATCTTTTATACGGATCAGGGGTGAGTCCTCTTTCAACCAAGTTGTGGTCCTGATTTTGTGGTCCTGATTCGGCTCTTTACAGTTTGCTGGGCCATGTAAGTAATGAATAACTAACTAACTAACTGTAGCATTTCTGAATGGCTCGTCTCACATCTGCTCAGGATTTCTACCATGATAAATGGTGACTATTGCTGATTGTTCCCTTGGAATGCAACTGAATGTTTTAACATCTGTTGGTGAATGTATTTCCATGGAAAGTGATGATTTTATTTGGCATCTGCTGGTAGCTATGTTTCCCTGGCAAGCGGTGACTTTAATTGGCTTCTGCTGGTGACTGTCCCATTTAATGGGACTGTTTCTAACATCTGCTGATGATCATATCCTTAGTGTGTGACTATGGTTGGCATCTGCTGAGGACGATTTCATAGGACCTAAACCGGTTTTCTTTCATATGCTGATGGCTGTTTGAACGCCAAGCGGTGGCTGTGACGTCTGATAGTGACTGTTCCCATCACAAATTCAGACAAATTGGGACTGACAGTTCTTGGCCTCTGTTGATGTTATTTCTTATGACAAGTAGTAATATCTGTGGGCTTTGCTGGTCGCTGTTCCCACGACATTAAATAATTATTTTGACTGGTGTAAACATCTGCGGGTGACTGTTTCATTAACACTTGACTGTGTTTGAAATCTGCTTGATGACTTTTCCATGTAAGATATGACTGCAGTGGCATGTATTAGTCACTGCTAGCAATATTATGTGCTTGTTTTTTTTATGGAGTCCTGCAAGTTGTTTACACGAGATATGACTGTTGTTAACATCTTCTACTGATCATAAGTGATGATTGCAGTGGTATCTGCTGGTGAATTAAAAGCTGCCAAAGTTTTGCGATTGTTTTCGGCAGCTTCTGGTTGTTCCCATGAAAAATGTTGACTGTTGTTGATCATTGTCCCTCTTTCTTGTTTCTAGTGTCTTTTCTATTTCTTGTTACCTGCTTCTTCAGTATACTGGAGATACTCCGACTGTTTGAAGAAAACTTTTACAACTTGTTGTGGATGAGATGAAGCTGTTTGCTAAATAAAGGAGCGACTCCTTGTTGAATTAGGTCTCTCATGATTTCTAGACATTATTTCTCATGCGTAACCTAAACCTCACTAGTTTAATTTAAAACGGAGCTACGTTTTAAATTCTTTGATTAAAATAGAGTAAGGTTGTTTTTTAAGCTTTCAATCATATATTTTATTGTTTTTTGAAGACAACACATTGTGTGAAAACAATTTAGTCTCAATTTAGAGCAGAGAATTACATTGGATAAAGCTTTTAGGATATATTCATAATTTCAACACAAATATGATTAAATAAAATTACCCAAATGCACAAAGTACCCAAAACGTGCCGAAATTATAATTGAAGGAAATTTGCTTTAATTTATTATGGTTGTGAAAATGCGCATAAGAAACTATTTTTTAAAAATCCAAAATCTGAAATTCTGGTTGTGAATATCAAAATTGTAATTTTACAAATTGTTTGATATAGTGACTAAAATAAATTATTCAAAGCTATGAGGATGGCATTCCCTTTATTTTTGCTGGTTGTGACTGCATACAATAATATTGTTTTAATATACATTAAAGATTGCTGCTTTTTCTGCTCTTAATACTTATATTTTTAAATAATATATTGCACCCAAAAATACAACAAGTATTTTCTCAATTGTGGCCGTGAATTGAATTGCAAGTAAGTCAACAATATATTTTGTTTGTTTAAACAACAGTGAAATGATTTTAGGGTACAAAATTGTGTTTTACTTATCTTCAACTCATCCACATCCTCTTCCATGATAAGACACCAGGTGTCTGATGTATGGTGCGTTCTTAAAACGAAATTGCCCTTGATAATAACCGTGCACAACTTTCAAAATGTATTTGTAAGGGATTAGGTTTGTCCCAGTTTTGTCAGCACTTCGTTTAAACCCAGTACCTATCAAGATATAAATTTGCAAACTACAGTAATCAATCATGCATGAAGGAAAATCATGGTAGTTCTGTCTCAATCATCCGTGACATTACACAAATGCACAGGTTTGCTGCAAATGTCGGGTTGTTTGTTTTGTTTTGTTGTTGTTGTTTTGGGGTGGGGTGGGGGAGGAGGGCAACTTAGGTTTGAAACTTAAACTTAGACCAGAGCCTTGAGCAGTTCTTTTGAGCTCGGAAAGTGCGCTGTTTAAGAACAACGCTACTTTGTGGGTAGTTTACATCGTTAAAAAATATTCTGCAGTTTCTGTGTTGACATAATGTCGAGTTGTATGTCTGTGTGCTTTACTTGAACTGTGTTTTAAGTTTTCTACTTGTTGCGTTATCACAGGTTGTTTCGGAGACTTTTCCGGGTAGACTGTACATATTTATACATTGACACCATGTTTTATCATTGGTGTACATCTCGGGTAGAGCGGTTGCATTTGTGTATATATATATAGATGTACATGATAGTCGTAATCGTTTTTATGTTGTATGTAGAGCCGATCTGACTGTTGAAAGACTTAATGATCTAAGGAGAGTCTTTTCTCCAATTGGACCAATCTGGACTGCAACTGCAGCTTGCATTTCAATGTGTGTGACATTTTAAAGATTCAAGATCAGTGCAGTCATTACTAAATTGTGGAGAGTCTGGTCCATTGCTCGTGTGCAGTTCAACTTTAACGTGGTTTTGTATTTTTATACGAAGTACTGTTTTTCGCGAGACATGGTTTTATTAGTGTTGTTGTGATGCCCTTATTACTTTTATACTCCCTCTCCCTCTCTCTTTCTCTCTCTCTCTCTCTCTCTCTCTCTCTCTCTCTCTCTCTCTCTCTCTCTCTATAGGTCGTTGTGTATACTGACTGTCTAAAGTCATCGCCGATGTTGTTATTGATGTTTCATCGTTGTTGTTATCGGTGTTGTCCATCTATCAATGTATACCCGTGAGGTGCAAAGTAATGGTGGATGAAGCTCTCTGGACAGCTTTATTGAACATGGACAACCTGAGCTGTGATTAAGAACTTTAGCTGTGATCAGACGTTGCTTATTATAACGAAGGCTGTGTTGGGTGTTTGGTACTTTAATTATTATTATAAGTTGCTATTTTTGGGGAGATGACTAAACTTCTTTGTCAATTTTTTTTGTAAAACAACTAACTAGAAATTGCTGTGAAGTTGTATGTTCTATTTCTGAATGTTTGTTGTTTTGTTCTCATTGCATAGTCTCATGTAAAACTTAAAAGGCTAAAAGGTTTTTTGTACACGTTGATTGATAAGCAAAAATTTCCTAATAGTAAAAGGTTGCTGTGAAGTTGAATGTTTTGTGTTCTGTTATTCATTACCAATGTTTAGTCAACACCACAGGCGCATTCGCTGCAATTAATGTTGGACGGTTAAGAAGGTTACATGTAGAGCGCCTGTGCATTGATAGCGTTTTCGAGCGCCTGTGCTGTAGTTATGGGGCGCGTTATATAATGGCACGTAATGTGGGCTTTATTGAGGTTGGTATTGGCATTTAAAAATTACAAGATTGTGGTTCTGTGTCTTTTCTGATGATGAGGTGGTGGTGGTGTTGATGATGATTATGATGATGATGATGATGATGATGATGATGATGATGATGATGATGATGATGATGATGATGATGATGATGATGATGATGATGATGAAGATGATGATGATGACGTCTGTTCCGCATGTGCGCGTATGCGTGTTTAAGGTGTGAAAGTGTTAACTATGATGTAGGTCTACAATGCCCTTAACAGCATGCCGGCCAATCAATATATGGTGGATTAGACGCCATCACACGCACGAACACACACACACACTCACACACACACACACGCGCACGCACACACTGGTTTTAAATGTTGTAACTGTACTTTGAAATCGTTTTATCAATGTCTGAATCATTACCATTTCTTGCGCCATAATATATTACACACACGCGTATACGCGCACATACACACACACACAACCGTGTAGAAACGCCGTTGTGATGACTTTCATGAAACTCTACATACGTTACTTTGACATTTTTACAAATTTGTCCATTTTTAAGCTAACCCTAACCCTTACCCAAACCCTAACCCTAACCCTTACCTAATCCTTAACCTAACCCTAAGCCTAACACAGCCCTAACCCTAACGGAACACTGTTTTGACGTCAAAATAACGGGGTCCATCAAAAGAAAGTACGTAGAGGTTGAAGTGTATGTCAGAATAACGGCGTTTCTACCTAGCCACACACACTTACCTATACACTCTCGCACAAAAAATCATAACAAAACGATATGTTTATACACCCGTTTTTTCCCCAAGTGACTTTTAGTAGTTTCTTGTTTCATAATTTCGATAACACACAGCGTGATAATGTTGATAGCATAGTCATAATAATGTTATTGTCACACGTTTTAGGAATTAGTGTGATCATGTTTATGTTATATCGCATGTTTAGTGTAATCATACTACTGTATTATGACATGTTTTGATACTATCATCGTTGTCGTTAGCATTTTGCTATGAATACTAGTATCGGATATTGCAGTGTTTGTATTTTCATACTTTTGATAAAACGTGTATGTGGTTTAGTCTTGATGTATAATTATTAGTGTTTCTTTTTTTTTTTAACAAACAACTGCTTGAGCATGTGTATGTGTGGTGTTTTTTTTTGTTTTTTTTTTTTAAAAACTGCTGCTTGGTTAAGATGTCTAACAAATCAATTGGGACATATTTTCAAAACCATCTTGCGCACGAGTAGTAGAGTATAAGTAGTCTGAAATGTATAGTTTTTGAATGCTGGTATGCGCTGGAAGAATGAAAATCTTCGACTTTACATTGATACAGCTTCTTTGTCCAAAACCTTATTAAAGAAGGTGGGATCTTTTGTTAACAGCAGTTGTTTTCCTTATAAACTTTTTGTTCGTTTGTCTTGTGTTTTATTAGTTTGTTTGTTTGTTGTAGATGTCATGGTTTTTTTTGGTTATAGTTTTTTTTTAATGTGATGCTTTATCAGTTAAAGTTTAGGTAATGTTTTTTTATTTATTTTAAATATCGTTTAGCTTTAATGTTATGTTTTATCAGTTATTGTTTAGCTGTAAAGGCGATGTTAATCAATTTAAGTTAGCTTGTTAGTAGATTTAGCCATGAAGGAACCGTGTAATATATTTCATGTGATTTGACGGGACATGAGATAGACGATGCATACATTTGATGTCAGGTATACTAGTTTTAGCGGTAGAGTATGTGCATGTTTGTGTAATTATTGCTACACTGGTGTATATGTATAATTTTAGTGATGTTAACACAAAACACAATCAATTTTATTCGTTTATCGCTTTGTAGCGCAGTGTAGTTTGTGTAAATACGCTCGTATACTTTCAAGATGTATCATCACTGCTACCGGTTGTAGCGGATTTTAAAACACCATCTGTACGATCACTTGATTTTTTATTTTCGTGTTATAGTGGAAATAGACCTTGGTTGTATTGGATGTGACTTACGCTAGTGGTTCTAGATATTGTACAAAACGTTGATGTTATATATTATAGACCTATCTGGTAGACGAATCACAGACCATGCACACAAACCCATTAATGTACAAAAATTGGAGTAAACCCCAAAATAAAAGTAAATGCATTAAAGTTAGATTAACTCCAGAAAAAGGGAGATTGAAGGAGCAAAAAGAAACCCATTTATGCATGACTCTTATTCAATCTTGCAATGGTAAACCCCAAAAACGGATTTAAAAATACAATGCGGTTTTGAACAATTTTAAGACGGAAAGTTTTGTTGTTGCTTTTTTAATTAAGTAAATATCAAGCAGCCTAAGATCGACTTAAATTTAATGCAGTTGTTCTTATATATCGCAAAGAACCAGTTTAAAGAGTTGCTCAAGGTTCTGGCCGAAATCGAGGTCTCCCTCAAGCCATCCATGAAAGCCAGTTTGTTTGCTGTGTAGCGTTTGAATACAGCTGATCGTGATTTTTTTTTTATTCATAAAAGGCGGATGAAGGGGCCATTGACAAGTTTTAAAATACTACTCAATAATACTCACTACTACTACTACTACTACTACTACTACTACTACTACTACTACTACTACTACTACTACTACTACTACTACTTTTCCTACTACTCCTACTGCTACTACTACTACTACTATAATAATAATAATAATAATAATAATAATAACAATAATGATGATAATAATGATAATAATAATGATAATAATAATAATTATAATAATAATAATAATAATAATAATAATAATAATAATAATAATAATAATAATAATAATAATAATAATAATAATAATAATAATAATTAGTAGTAGTAGTAGTAGTAGTAGTAGTAGTAGTAGTAGTAGTAGTAGTAGTAGTAGTAGTAGTAGTAGTAGTAGTAGTAATCAAAGATTTATTACGCACTCATCTTTCATCCTTACAACCATTCATGGCGCTCTGTAAAGGAAGACTTGAATATATCCGATGTTTACTTTTGCTCCATTCACTGTATCTCCTTTCTTCTGTGGCCAGAGAGTTTGTGCACAATCCGCTAAAAGTGTGGCATGGATCTTGTACACACTGTGTGCACAATCCGCTAAAAGTGTGGCATGGATCTTGTACAAACTGTGTGCACAATCCGCTAAAAGTGTGGCATGGATCTTGTACAAACTGTGTGCACAATCCGCTAAAAGTGTGGCATGGATCTTGTACAAACTGTGTGCACACTCCGCTAAAAGTGTGGCATGGATCTTGTACAAACTGTGTGCACAATCCGCTAAAAGTGTGGCATGGATCTTGTACAATCTGTGTGCACACTCCGCTAAAAGTGTGGCATGGATCTTGTACAAACTGTGTGCACACTCCGATAAAAGTGTGGCATGGATCTTGTACAAACTGTGTGAAGTATCATGGTGGTGGGTTTTAAATCCTGTTAAAAAAAATCCATGTATTGTATTATAGTGGCTAGTGACCATTTGTATATAATCTATGTACTGTATTCTAGTTGACAGACACCCCATACAAAATATAAGGATCTCATTAATGTATTGTATTGTTGTCATTAGAGACCCTGTATAAACAAAACCCATGTTCTGCTACTGTAGAGGAAGTAGACCCTGCACAAACATCCACGTATTGTAAGTAATGGCTATGGATCGGTGTCGTCGTAACCTTCCGGTCGTCGGGGAGGGAAGCATTTGGGACCTCCCTTTTCTTTAGGCCAGCTTTATGGGCTGTAGACCCTTGTACAAAAATATGCGCACTATAGCCTATCTTAGTGTATATAGACTCTCTGCTCACACACAAAAACCAATGTAGTGTATTGTAGTAGCTAGACACCCTGTGCAAAACGAATCCACGTACTGTATTATAGTGGATAGAGACCCCCATATAAAAAAATGCATGTACTGTATAATAGTGGATAGAGACCCTATACAGGCTCTAATGAACTGTGTAGAAGTGGATATAGATAAAATCCATGTTCGGTATTTTAGTGGAAGTAGCTTTTGTACATACTCTATGGAACCAATATGGGTGTGTGCTATTTATTTTGGAGTTTGTAAGACTGTGTTTATTAGTTCGATACGATCAAATGAATATAATGGAAAAAGTACTGGGTTTTTTATCTTGTGTTTTTTTTCCATTGTGTATGTGTGTTCCTGAGAGAGCGAAAGTGCATACAGATTGATATAACTTCTTCTTCTTCTTCTTCTTCTTCTTCTTCTTCTTCTTCTTCTTCTTCTTCTTCTTCTTCTTCTTCTTCTTCTTTCCCCTTTGGGGTGTAGGAATTTATATAAAAATAGTATATTCACTTTGTGGAAATTTAGTGCTTTAAATTACCACTGTTTCTGTCATTCCCATTTGTTCTTCCTCGTTCTTAATCTGTTCTATCAATCTACCTACAATGGCGTAGCTAGGGATTTGGGGGACCGGGGGGCTTGACCTCTTTGGGGGCCCCTGCATTTTGACATTCGACATCATAACCAGAGATAATGTACTTAATAAATATATAAGTCTAAATTCACTAACTTATATAACAACGTGAATACCAAGATTACATGGCGGTGGCGTAATATTTAATATTTAAGGTTAAAAAAAATTTTCGCACACCCCTTTGGGGGCCCCCCTCAAGTGGGGGACCGGGGGGACTTTCGAATTGGGACCCCCCTCCCCCTCGCCCTCACCTAACTACGCCACTGTTTACCTATCTTCTTCGCTAGACTAGTCACCTACCTTTTGTCTTGAAAACTCTCCCCAAACTCTCATTGGTCTGTTGGATCAGCTCGGGGATACTGGACGCTTTCTGCCAAATGGTCATTGGGACTTTCTATGCTATTATTCTTTAGCAATGTAGGCATTTTATATGTATATGTTTTGTTGACATTTTATATTTGTTTTAGTTAACGGGGGTTCGATAAATTAGAGTACGCCCTCAGCGCCCCCTGCATGGGATGCCCTTATTGTAAAGTGACCGGCTGGTGGAGTGCCTTCAGTTTTACCATTAGGGTTGTTTCGGGAGATACGGATCAGGGGTGAGCCCTCTTTCAACCAAGTTATGGTCCTGATTCGGCTCTTTGCAGTTCGATTGACTAACTCACTTCTTCTTCTTTCATCTTCCCCTTCCATCATCATCATTAGCATCATCATCATCATCATCATCATCATCATCATCATCATCATCATCATCATCATCATCATCATTATCATCATCATCATCATCATCTTCATCATCATCATCATCATCATCATCATCATCATCATCATCATCATCATCATCATCTTCATCATCTTCATCATCATCATCATCATCATCTTCTTCTTCTTCTTCTTCTTCTTCTTCTTCTTCTTCTTCTTCTTCTTCTTCAGGATACTGTGAATATTCCGCCAGGACGTAGAGAGAGAGGGAGAGGGAGGGAGAGAGAGAGACTTACAGGCAAATAAACTGACAGAGAGACACGATCCCATACTGACATAATTATGAACACTGACATGAGCGCTCACCCTCACACACACACACACACACACACACACACACACACGCACACACACACGCACACACACACACACAAAACAACAACAACAACAATAAAAAGTAAAATCTGCTTACACGCAATCATCACACACATATTTAATATAGCTGACAAAGCTTTAAAACCTGGCTATAACACACTAACTAACCCTCAAACTCTGCGACACACACGCATGCCAACACACACGGTCACGCGCTTGTCCCTCCCTCCTCCCCAATCCCTCCTTGCCCTACCCCCTCCCTCTCTCTCTCTCTCTCTCTCTCTCTCCCTCTCTCTCTCTCTCTCTCTCTCGCCCTAGGAGGTTATTTTCTTTATTTCTCAACCCTTTGTGCATGAAGAGGATGGAGCCCACGACGCTGATGATGATGACCAGGCATCTGTTCCAGAAGACCATCGGGAGGAACAGCCTGCACCGAGAAGATCATCTAGACATCGACATCCGCTAGACCGGTGGACACGCGGCCAGTTTGCATTGACCAGCCAAGCTCGCGGGTCAAGTCCCAGTGAAGAGACAGAGCAGAGACTGAAATTGCTAGCTAGGCTAGTTCTGAACCATTTTTTTATGTTCACTTGCAATGTTGAGGACAACATTTAACGAAGAGGGGGGTGAATGTAAGAGATGTATTTATTTTATTTTCTTGAGCACGTCTCCTCTGCGGTAAAATCAACACCTATCCGGAAATGAAACCGTCCCTTACTCAGCGAAGAAAAAAGCGTTTCTTGACGATATTACGATGTATCCTGTACACGCTACGCAGCGAAGATTAGAGATGGGTCTTGAGTGCGCTGGTACATCCCAACATATGTCTCATTGTTGATAGAGGCTGGGGCCGTATCTCCCGTAGTCTAAACACGCACAGTGTTGCTGATTAGCGCAGATTAATGTGGGACTATTCTGACAAGACCAGAAATTTGGAGAGAATACTGTGTTTTGTCGTCTCTACCTCCCCTCTTACCCCCCTCTCCCTCGCTCTCTATGTAGAAGAGTTCATTTTATTTTGCGCCACTCCTTACCTAGACGTCAAAGAAGTAGCACCCTAGTGTTGATGCTCAGTATTAGTGTCAGTTAGCAGTGGTTTTTTTAGGAGTATTTATATTTTTTGAAAAGACAGTTTATATTGTGCTAGACCTACTTTATTTTATAGCCAACGTTTAATTTCTATTTTGGACTTTGTGATTTGTGAACCATTTTGTGACCTACCTCACACTGAAGTGGTAGGCTTATGTATATATTGTGCCTTGTTTGATGATGATGATAGGGATAGAGATAAAGATATTTATAATTCATTTTATTTGTCGGTTATTCTTGTTAATATTATTTTAATCTTGTTTATTGAATTAAAGATAATCTTCTTGAAATAATTATATTTTCAGAAGTAGTTTGCTGAAGTCATATTTTTCGTCAAGACCTAGTCTTTGTTATTTTGTATATTTGGATAAACGATGTCAGGATCTTTATAGGATTATTTAATGTTTGTGTAATTGATTAACAGAGGAATAACACATATTTTCATATTTAATTCGATCTGTAAACATTTCGCTCACTTTGGGAATTGATATAGTCTCGTTTTGAATCCGGAATTGGTGTTACCCGGAAGTTACTTTGTTTACCCTTTTGGAAACGTTTGTTTACCCGTTTGGAAACGAAAGTCAACTTATCTTTTGCTTAACGTATTCCTGCTCAATTTATTTATTAAGTCTTGTATGAATATAAGTGTATTGATTTTGAACATATGTAGCCGAGCGGAGTATATTTGACTCCCGTCTCTCGGCCACGACCTTTGGAACATTGCTCCACCCGAGCTGTTATTTTCATTTTATCCCTCAAAAGAGGGACGTAAAAATATTTGCCCTGCAAGGCGGCGAAGCGTGGTTGGGAGTAACGGGTTGCCGGCTACTAGTGCCAGGCACTCTACTGCCACCGACCCGCATAAAATGCCTGCCGACAATGTAGTCCCGCTCGCCACCAAAAGCAGCAGGCGAATGGTCAGCCGGGGATAACAAATGTCGTGTCGCCTTGTCCTGCGTAACCCAATGGCATACCCAAAGGATTCTGCAAAGCAGGAGCCACCCAAGGCTAGTCTAACCAAGAAAGTCAAGGTAGACAATTTGTCTCCCAAGCCTCAACCAGTCGCCTCCCTTTCCGCTACACATAATTCTCGTGAAGCACTTTAATAATCATTTTACTTATTAAACGAATGACTTCCAGATTTAAATAGTTATAAGTTTCGTTTTGTTTTCAGGGTCGTTTGTGATTTTGACCCTTTGAGTCAGTAAAGTCTTGGAACTTTTCACCACTGTCTGGCGTTCCCGTTTATCAAGTGTATCTCTCTCTCTCTCTCTCTCTCTCTCTCTCTCTCTCTCTCTCTCTCTCTCTCTCTCTCTCTCTCTCTCTCTCTCTCTCTCTCTCTCTCTCTCTCTCTCTCTATATATATATATATTTTTTTTTTCAACAGACGGAATCGCCTGTAAAACAGTCCTTTTATAATGAGACTGTTTCCTCCAAACGAATTGTTTAGTCACAGAATACGATTACATCACAGCACATAAGTAGACCCTGGAATTACAGGCACATGAAATATAATGCAGTTGTTTCGTTTAGACAAAGAAACATAATACATTATGATAATAAGTTATATTTTACATTAGTATTCAAAAATATTATTAAGTCTTTAGAGGATGGCAATAGATTAATATAAGTTCATTTTTTTCATATAAAATAAATATAACATAATATAAATGTTGTGGCAAATAAACGTTATTATGGAGAGAGTTTGAAATTCAGTCTTGGAATCAGGTCTTAATAATAATAATAATAATAATAATAATAATAATAATAATAATAATAATAATAATAATAATAACAATAATAATAATAATAATAATAATAATAATAATAATAATAATAATAATAATAATAATATTAATAATAATACTAATAATAATAATAAAAAAAAAAAAAAAAAAAAATAATAATAATAATAATAATAATAATAATAATAATAATAAAATTAATAATAATAATAATAATAAAATTAATACTAATAAAATTAATAATAATAATAATATTAATAATAATAATAATAATAATAATAATAATAATTATTATTATTATTATTATTATTATTATTATTATTATTATTATTATTATTATAAAATTAATAATAATAATAATAATAATAATAAAATTAATACTAATAAAATTAATAATAGTAATAATAATAATAATAATAATAATAATAATAATAATAATAATAATAATAATAATAATAATAATAATAATAATAATACAGGGGCATTAACCAAGTAGAATGGATCTTCAATATCACAGCGGTAGTTTATCATAGATAGCAAAGCAGTAGCAGTTATATGCACTGATAGCCTAAATGGGACCCACTATGCTATGGACGATTCACTACCGCTTTAAACCCTGCTACTTGATTAATGATATCCCCCGTGGTTTGGACTAGCGATTATGGTTAACGTGCGTATGCAGCTAGATTTCACCTTAATAATGTGCATTTATAAAACCCGTCATATCTCATACAACTGAAGTTGGTAACATTTGACTTTGGAAGGCAGTAGAAAACGGGCGAGAATATAACATCATGGATATTTTTGGAAGGTTGGAGCAGAGTTCCATTGAAGAATCCATTGAAATGTTATTGCATAGTCCCGCAATAATAGACATTACCCGTATACTTTACATGTCCGCAGATGGTAAATGTTTCTAGTAGTGTTCCATTTTTATGGGTAGGGTTCAGCTTTAAGTTCTTAGATTTACTTTTATGTTTGTTTGCCTATGCATAAGAAAGAGTCTAAGTCACATACATTTGAAAAGACTTTAAAAGAAATTATTGAATTAAAATTAGTAGAATTCCTTTCTCGCAAGATGACTGTCATTGTCGTTAAACATAATGATATTTTGCTCGGAAGAGTCCGCTGGACCTAAAGCAATAATCGTGTAATGTAATGTAATGATGTTTTGGGAAAATTCGAGTACAGTTCCTTTCTCGTAAGACGGCCGTAATACGAGTGTAGCACACTGGAAGATTTCGAGTAAGACTCCTTTCTCATACGATGGCTGTAATAAGAATATAACACAACGATGTTTTCTTGTTGTTGTTGTTAAAAGATTCGAGTAGAATACTTTCCTCATAAGACAGTTGTTATGGGAATACAGCATGATGATATTTTGGGAAGATTCGAGTAGAATTTCTTTTCTCATAAAAGATGGCTGTAGTGGAAGTTTTGGATGATGGAAGGCAATGGAAGAATGGGCAGATGTTAGAGGATGATGGACGGGAAAGCGCAGGTGAAGGCAACGGCCACAGACACGTACTCCTGATGGCATGTCTGTCTTCCACACGGCTGGATCTCACACCTCCATAGTGCCACTGACCTGTACAACAATCAATCAAATCGATCGATACATCATTCAGAATATTAATTCATAAATTAATTTCCCGAGAAAAGGGGATAATAAAGTGTCAAAAATACAAAAATATATAAATAACAAAAGCAATTATCATCCTCTCACTGATTTTTTTTTAAAATTTCATTTTTATTACTAAACTTTTAAAACTCACCCACATTTAAATGAAAGCATTTAAGACGTCAAAGAATGTTTTTTGGGGTTTAAAGGGACCCACTTTGACCACGCCCTCTCGACAGATCCTTTTAACATTCACAGTGAGCGTTGCCCCGCTAAAAAATTAGCTGACAACAAAAAAGAACTCATTTAAAAGTATAGTGGGTTTTTTTTTTAATAAATAAATTCCGACCGTAGTTTTTGTGTCTAGCGGCTAGCCAACATTCGTGAGCTAAAAATTGCGTCGGCCAAAGCAGGCAAGATATGGTCAATATCCACTGTGAAATAGATCTGTAGTAGGGGCGCAATCAAAGTGAATCCCTTTAAATAAAATTAAATTAAAAAAAAACTATTTAAAAAACAAAACTTATAGATGAGTACAACTCAGCCCAACTCAACTGAAACAACTATGCGCCCAAAGGTAGCAAGGAAGCGCTTCGGACGGCTCGGGTTAGATCCTGTGTTGGTCAGCGTCATGCTATTTATTTAAGAACAATGAATAAATAATTAAACAAACAAATAAATAAATAAATAAATAAATAAGCCACAAAAAATGTAGAGAGACCTACCTAGTGATTGGCTTGCAGACGAAGGGCGACTGCTTTTTCTGTCCCCCGTGCACCCTCAGACAGTATGGCCCGCACGTCAGCGTTGCGTTCAGCACACGTCGCGGCCACGTCATTTCCGGCTGCTCCACTTCCTCGTAGTGCCACGGACACGTCGAGCGCAAGTTGATGGGCCCAGCTGGCGTCACTACTCGCTGGCATACCGCGGAGTCGCGGGCCGTCTGGGACGTCGCCCAGGCGCTGCCCGTGACGTTGGCCGCGTCGCAGTACAGCGCGTTGACGTCATCGGAGCCGGCGTCACACGGTGTCCGGAAGAGGGTGGACTTGCAGAAAGGAAGTGACGTCACCATGATGAAGAAGATGGGATTCTGGGAGAAGAGTTTCTTGGCAGACGGCATTTTTGTTGGCGTCTGCAAATTAAAATATGAAAATTATAATGCATTTTAAGTCTTAAGTCTAAATTTTTAATTTTATTCATTTCGGTTTTGTCAGAATATATTTTATTTTTCTTCCGTCTAGAAAACAGCTGGATTAAAGTGCCCCTATTCCAAGGCTTTTGTTTTCTGCTGGCCCAAACGGGGGGTTGCCCTAAAATAAATTCGCTTTGTTATTACAATGATAACGTGGGCTTAAATTTGGTGGCTCAAGCTAACCGCTAAAGTTAGAAATTTTCATTTCTGCTCTCAAAAGGAGTGATTTCCCCTTGTTTAACGGTACACCGATACCATAGCTGTGACCTTTGAACCTATTTCTGGATGAACCACGCGGCTTCAAGAGTGCGTCTTTTTGGTGTCTGGGGTAGGGTAGGGTAGGGTAGGGCAGTGTAGGGTAGAGTAGAGGAGGGTCCATTGTATCAACCTAAAACGGAAAATCTCGCCGAGCGGTTTTTTAATTTTATTAATAGGTTCTGCCTCTTTCCGTAGCATAGATGCTATTTTGAGCTCAAGAGGGGTGGCAAACACTTGATATTAATAGGCACAAAACCTAAAGCATTTATTGATTTAAACGATAATTATACTTGCGAGAGAGTTTGCTTTGTGAGCGTTCTTTTTTTTTAGCAGGGGCAGCACTCGTTGTGAACGTGGGCAACGTAGATCCCTTTAAATATCCAAAGGGGTTCACCACGATGACGTCTCTGTAAATGACGTCTTTTAGGATGTATTTATTTTTGGGGTTTTATATAGCGCGTTTTCAGCTCAAGAGTTGCTCAAAGCTGCTGGTCGATACAGGATCCAACTCAACCGACTCGAGGTCTATTGATTTATTCACTAGTGTCGTATAGTATAGTATAGTATAGTATAGTATAGTATAGTATAGTATAATATAGTATAGTATAGTATAGTATAGTATAGTATAGTATAGTATAGTATAGTATAGTATAGTATAGTATAGTATAGTATAGTATAGTATAGTATAGTATAGTATAGTATGTCCCCAATGGCATTTTCAAATGTTAAAAAGTGCAGGAATTTAGTAAGTTGACAACGATTTGAACCCGTAAATTTCTGTTTAACTGCAAAATTATTCAATGTTTTTAATATTTCCCATACTAAGTAGGCCTACCATATGTTTTATTATGTTACGGGCATCGTTACACCATTGTATTTATTTGTTATAACCGAACTTATTAACGTTAAATAAATTTAGATTAGATTAAATTGGGTTTAATTAAATTAAATGTAATGAATTTTTTTAGGTTAAAAAGAGAAAATATAATAAAATAAAATCACAATAAATAAACAAACAAAAATCAAGAAAACCCAAGTAACCTTAAGAAAAATGAAATAAATATTTTAAATAATACTAAAATAAAGCTGATTACAAGAAATAAATAAAACCACGATATAAATTCAATCAAGCAATATAAAATACCAGATCCATGCTACTCACCGATTTAATGCTATAACCAAATGGTTATTTAGGCAACAAAAGTACGTTGGTTCTATCTGTTCTTCTTCAACTCAGCAACAACAATCACTTTAACGAATACTTCTTCTTCTTCTTCTTCTTCTTCTTCTTCTTCTTCTTCTTCTTCTCAGCAATCGCAGTCAATATGCTGAATACGTCTCTTGTTGAGAACTTAGAAAAATTATGTCCTTCAAATTCACGAAGATTTATCTTTATATATGCTGTCTTAGACACCAAACCCTAAAATTAAATTGAGTATACAAAAACTTCCCCCAAAATCCAAGACTGTTGCTTAAAAAACAAGGGGATGGGATTTCAACTTTCCCAAGCTTACATTACTTCCCCTTGATCTAAAAACAACTTCCAAACAATAGATCAAAACTCACAGCGATGTTTTCGAACTTAGAATTAATTTTCATCGATTACGCTGAACTGGGGGAGCAATGAGACAAAGAGGAGTGTGTATTGGAGGAAGGATGCTGTCATTGAATATCAATTGTGTTTTCTTTAAAGGCAGGTATAAAGATAAAATATTCACATAGCACTTCCTAAAAAAATCTGAATAGAATTCAGTTTTGTAATCTCCTAGTAAACACAGGGAATTGGGATGGGTTCATGTGTTTTTTCCTCAGTCAAGAAGATAACCTTCCTTCAACCAATGAAAAACAACGAAAGTCCGAAGCTGCACAACGATTGGTTTAAAGTCTCGTGACTCGAGTTGTGGCAGCTGTTATCGATGAATGGATCATCATGGTAAAACTAACTTTACGGTTTTACAGAAGATAAGCCTAGAAGTATTTTTAAACGGTGAATGTGATTTAGCACTACGATGCGAAATCCCCAGTTCCTTGATCACTTTCACTTTGATGAGTCTTATCACTGATATCATTTGGTTGGGCGGGACAACTACTGGCTGCTTTACACTCATTTGTTTGCTTCTCTCCCTTTATCAGTGATGGTCTGTCGTCATGTCTGTCGCACAAAGCACCTCTCCTTCCCCCTTCTATCCTCCCTCCCCTTACAGACTCACACACACACAATTATTCCAATACTCATTATTGTTCTTCTTCTTGTTCTTCTTGTTCTTCTTCTTCTTGCTGTTGTTGTTTTTGTTGTTGTTGATGTTGTTCTTGTTGTTGTTGTTGTTGTTCTTCTTGTTCTTTTTCTTCTTTTTTTTTTGGTCGCCTCTTTCATTTCCCCTTTTCTTTCATTTCATCTTACAAGAGTTAATGTACTCTTGATATTGTATTTTAAAAAAGAATTTATTACTAACAAAGTTTGTTTGATGTTTGGTATGATGTCATTGATGTGTGATAAGGGTGTACAAAGAGTGTAATAATAAGAAAAAAAAAGATAGAATCTCCCACATTCATTTATTTATTGTGTGCGTGTTAAATGTAAGAGTTCGTGTTTTGTGTGTGTGTGTGTGTGTGTGTGTGTGTGTGTGTGTGTGTGTGTGTGGTTTTGTTGTTGTTGTTGTTGTTGTTGTTTAGAGAATTATCATTTATTTTGCAAGCTTTTTGTCTATTCCAATTCGACCCAGATGGCTGTACCAAATTCTTTTTATGGGAATGAAGATTTGTTAAATTAAATCTAATTGAATTGAATTAAAGTAAGTCTGTTCTCAACTTTTCATTACATTACATTACATGGTTATTGCTTTAGGTCCAGCGGACTCTTCCGAGCCAAATCAGGACCAGAGAAGTGAAAGAGGACTCACCCTGATCTGCATAAAAGATCTGCTGAAACAACCCTAGTGGTAACACTGAAGGCAATCTACCAGCCGGCCACTTTACAATAAAGACATCCCACGCAGGGGACGCTGAGGCTGTACTCTAATTTATCGAACCCCCGTTTACAAAAACAAAATAGAATACAAACATCAGTATACAATATCAACAAAACACATACATATAAAATGCCTACATTGCTAAATAATAACAGTATAGGAAGCTCCAGTGACCATTTGCCAGAAAGCATGCAATATTCCCAAGCTGATCCAACAGACCTCACACACAAATGAGGAGATTTGTCTCAGAAGAATTTTCAAGAAAAAATGTAGGTGACCTGTCTAGCGAAGAAGAAGACAGTATAGTAGATTGATATAACAGAGTAGGAATGAGAAAGAACAAAGGAGAAAGACAGCGACAGTGGGAATTTAAAGAACACACTTTCCAGACAGTGGGGATACTATTAATACTGAAAAACCCGGCATCCTTACTGGGGACTCAACTTTTCAAACTGTTACGCTAGATGGTATAATTATAGAAGGGTCTAATAAAGCAAATGAGAGAGATAGACAGACAGACAAACAGACAAACATAAAAACAAAGGCAGAGAATGAGTTTGCGAGTGCGCACCTATCTGAGTGAGTGCGTGCGTTTTCATGAGTAAGCATACGTGAATGTGTGTGGGTGTGTGCGTGAGTATGTGTGGGTGTGTGTGTGTGTGTGTGTGTGTGTTCGTGTTCGTGTATGTGTGCGTTGCTCGCTAACAAAAAATCAACACGGATGCCAAGTCACAATAGAGATTGCAAAGTGAAAACAGGACAGCGATTATCTTTGCAATAAGGGGGGTCACTACGCTAATCAACACGTTCCCATACCTCCATCGTCAGGCTCGGAATAGGAAGTGACTGTAATCCCATCCCTTCCCTCATGCTCTTCCTCTCCCGCCATTCCCTGCGCTCTTAATCCCTCCCATTCACACAAAAACCCCACCCGCCCACCTCAACACCCGTCCATCGCCATCCATGTTCAGTCCATTCGAAAAAGGAATTACTGAGGAGAGTTTCCTTACCCGGTAAAACGTCCGATTCCCCCCAAAAACCGAGGTTTTGTTTAACCGCGTACTTACGGACGAAAAACCGAAACAACTCTGGACGAACTCAAAAATTCTAGCTGTTCTTCCTATCTTATTTTTAAATATGTATTTTGATGTAGAAAAATAGCTGCTAGCTCAGTTATCCCCAATGAAGATGTCCCGTGAAAATGTACAGTATCACATTGCCTTATACTTTCTGGAATTCTCTCGTCCACTCTATATATGGTTGACAGCAAATACAGTGTAGGAGAGTATTCCACAAAGACTGTCGCCTTACCTTCAAAGTATATATGACGGCCTTCTAGCGCTAAAAACCTGATAATTTACAAATATTATGGGGGTAGTTACAACTATCATTAGATAATTACAAATGTCAAGGAATAAGTTCAATTGTCACTGAAAAATTACAAATGTTTTCGCGTGATTCTGTTTGTCAGTTTTGGCTCTAGCAATCCGCTTGGATATGTGCCAAAACCAAAAATTGTCATTATCAAGTAATAATTACCATTTTAATTGTAATTATCAAATAATAATTACACATTTTCACTTGATATTTACAGTTTGTACGCAACCATGCTTAATTCTGGCTAAGGCAGCTTACTAGCGCCAAAACCTGCATTTACAGGTATCAGTCATAATGGTAATTATCCCATGATATTTGTGATTATCAGATTTTGGCGCTAGTAGACCGTCATAGATCACGCGAAGATATTTGTAATTTTTCATTGATAATTATAATTATTCCTTTGTACTTATCCCATGATATTTGTAATTATTCCATGATATTTGTAATTATCCAATGATTTTGTAATGATCCCATGATATTTGTAATTATCCCATAATATTTGTAATTATCAGGTTTGGGCGCTTGGAAGGCGTTGCAAATACGTGTATTTATTCATGAACACTGTGGATTACCGTTATCTCTGTAAATGACATAGATCACGAGTTAATTCAATGATCTCGTGATACTGGTAACTCTGGGGTTTGGCGCTATAGTAGGTCGTCATAAATATAAGGCAGAGTCATGCTCGTAACTCTGACGGGACATCTGCATTGCGAGCGCTCATGAGTTATTAATTCCTTTTCTACGTGATAATCCAGTGTTCGGGAGCGCTAAACTATCCTACAATGTAGTTTAATATTTTTCTATGTTACCTCTGTCCACTGTGTGGCGAGAAAACAAGGATAGCAACCGCATTGTGCATGGAGCATTTCAAACTCTCACTTTAGTTAAATTGTCTTAGGATTAACAATACAATAATTTGGCTGATTAGATTTTCACCTTGTCAAACAATTACAAACGACTATTATTTTTAACATTGCCGAATGAGTGTGTGCGTGTGTGTGTGTGTGTGTGCGTGTGTGTGTGTCTGTCTGTCTCTCTGTCTGTACTTTGTCAAGTGGTGTAAACTTATGCTAGTGGATTAGCTGAGTGCATGATGTATGACTTGGGGCAAGGGTGGAGGAGATGGGGGGGGGTGGGGGAGGATAGGGGAGGAGGCAGACTATTAAAGGTTTTAGTTTTCGAATTGGACATTAATATTAATTTGACTTGTAATCATGCTGTTGTTTCTTAAAACGGGATTGTTTGTCTAAGACACAATGTACTCAAACGATTCAACAGTGATTCATGCAACCATCCAAAGTAATAAATGTACGCAGTCTATTTTTAAACCCGTTCAATGTTGGTAAAATAAATAAAAAATATTCTTTTCTTTTTTCTAGAACGATTACTGGACCGATGCAGAAGGTAGGAGTGAGGTATGACAGCAACTATTACAATTGCGGTGACACAAAGGTTATTAGGTCTATTCAAGGGAACTTACTCCTGCTTCGTTTCAATCGGAAGTGCATCACGGCTGTTATACCAAGCCCGGTTACTACTGACGTAGTTATAGTTGCGGTAAGCCCACAAGACACAGAGCTAACTTCCATCAAATAATCATTTTAAACGTGATTAAAAATAATTAAACCATTTTACAGAAATTGAACGGGTTTGAAAATAGACTACGCAAATTTAGATCTACTACTTCGGATGTTTGCATGAATCACGGTTGAATCGATTGTGTTGCCTTCGGTCGGGAGAAATCTTCTAGTCCGTTCATAGAAATTTGAAAAACAAGATAACCCGCGAATTTCCCTGAGAAAAGTTTAAGACCTGAAATATAAAACTACTGTGAGTGACGCGAGTTCTATATATAAAGTCTATAGAGGACGTTATCGTATCCTGATACGAGCGCTTGTGATGTAGACCTTTATCTTTATACCCAAATGTCACGTGATGATCTATAACATCTTTGTAAAAAGTAACATTGGACATGGGGAGCAACAGGGAGCAAGAAAGCAACATACCACTTTTTTATGTTGTGATTCTTTTTTCTTTCCTTGCGGGTTTTCACAGTTTGGTGGCGCACAAGTTTCATGGGTTAAAACACAGGGTGGAGAAATTATTTAGAATTGGAATTGAATTTTGTTCTTGTTGTTGTTGTTGCTGCTGCTGTTGTTGTTGATACGTTTAAAGTGACCTCAAACGGTTAAACAAACACTATCCTAATTAATTAGGTTGCTACTTGATTGTTAGAAAGAGACGTAAATCCACGCAGATGTCAATTGTTGTTGTTGTTTGTAGATTATAGTCACACGACACTTTCGCATATAGGTGACTACTGGACCGATTTATACTGACACCAGCGGGCCAGTTGTTGGTAAAGGGGAAAATAATATGATCACACGTTGACCAATCCGGGATTCGAACCAGCGACCTTTCGGTTACTAGCAAGACGCTCTTACCAACTGAGCTACCCGGCCCCTCTTGATGTCAATGGATATGTAGGCTTATTTTATAGGTTTATTTATGTGGCGCTTTTACGGCTGAAGGAGTTGTTCAAGGAGCTGGCTCATTATACAGGATCCTACTTGTCGCCTTTGGGCGCCTCCTCTGACGACCAGGTACCTGGCACTCTTGAAGTACAGCCAAAACGATAAGGCGAGTATAAGACTATGGAATTTGCTTTGTATATTATTTATTTTCTCTATTTTCAGCTAAATTATCTTTATTTAGAAGCATATTTTCAACAACAAAAAATCATTTGTTTACAAACAATGTAAGATATCTCTACATAATATATTTTATACATAAATAACTTATGTATTTACCTAAACCATATATTGTTCAGGTAAATAAATAGTGATATAGGTAACTAAGACATTGTTGCTCAATAAGGAATTATTTACCTATATAATGCGTTTTTTAGCACATTGTGTTAAATAATGTATTATTTAGAAATGTTTATAAATAATTATATTTTTACCCATATAATGCATTGTTTGACAGAGTTTGCTAAATAATGTATTATTTAGAAGATGTTGCTAAATAATGCATTATTTACATAAACAATTCATTGGCTAGGGACTGCAAGTTTCATTATTTAGGGGATTCGCAGGTAAGCTTACATGTTTGTCAAGAAAATGGCTAAATCGTGATTTTACTCTTTTTTCCGATTTAAAATGAGGTAACTGCTTCATTTTACTCTAATTTTTATTTCTTCGCAACAGTATTAATATACGAAACTGCAACGGTAACGGCTCCGGAAAAGAGGGACTCATTATTATTTAAGCATTGCGTCATTGCCTTCAGAGTACATCCGCCATGTTTCTTGTTGGTTTGTTTGTTAAGTAGATTAACGTCTCCGGACATTTGAAGCATATAGGAGACTTGACATGTTTTTTGTCAATCCCGCCTGCAAATCTCCGGTAGTTTCGAATAAGCTAAAACTTTCCGTTTGAAATTAAAATATAATTCAACTCAAAAGAACAAAATTGTCTCAGCACATTTTTCAGATAAATAAATACAAAAAGATTGCTTTTATTTTCTTTTGACGGAGATACTCAAAAACTGAACACTCCCGCACAAAACTGACCTTTACCTTTCGTTTGTGTTTAGGAGGTTACAGACTTGTTATCTTCGAATTTGTGGAGTGATTTATGATGAAAATAAATAATTAACTAAAATTTTGGATACACAATCTTTGCCAAGACCTTGCATTTAATTATAGAAAACAGTAAAATTATAAATACCAAGTTTTCAAGCGAATCCTGCAATCCCCTAAGTAATGAAAATTGCAGTCCTTAAACAATGAATTGTTTACGTAAATAATACATTATTTAGCAACATCTTCTAAATAATACTTTATAATGCATTAGGTAAAACAAATCATTATTAAATAATACATTATTTAACACAATCTGGTAAATAGAGCATTATATAAGTAGATAATTCTTTATTTAGCAACAATGTCTTATTTACTCATATATCTTGATTCATGTACGTAAACAATATATTGTTTAGGTAAACAATAAACTATTTACGGAGAAAATATATTATTTAGGGAAATCTCACATTGTTTATAAACCAATGATTATTTAGGAAATATGCTGCTAAATAAAGATTAATTAATTTTTATTTATTTATTTAGATATTTATTTATTAATTTATTAATAAATAATAATAATAATAATAATAATAATAATAATAATAATAATAATAATAATAATAATAATAATAATAATAATAATAAGACGGGATGCTATACGCGCCTTATTCCTAAATTAGACTCAACATACAGGCTCACATGTTACAGACACTCCTACATACACAACAAACACACATTCATCACTCAAACAAGTGGTGTAAAGGAACGTCGCTATTAGAAGACGGAAAGGAAATTGAATTTTTATTTGTACAATGTTAGATTGTCTGCATCTAGTACCATTACTGAAGTTGAATTATGATTATTATTTAGCTGAAAGTGGTAAAAAAATTGCCAATAAATATTTTACCAAGGGAATTCCATATAAGACCTCCTCAATCTGGCCCTGAGGAAAGAGAGGTCCACAACGACTCTACGCCCCAACAACGAAAGGTTAGAAGAAAACTTGAATAGTTTGCTTTGTTATTAACTTTTGTTTTAAGTTGTTGTTTTTTTTTAATTTGCTTCTCCCCATGAAGGTCAGTTGCAATTGTTGTCTAGCACTTTCATTCATTACGATAGACAAGGTACTGGGCAGTTTTCAAGCGAGAATAAACTTTGTTGACTTTCTGGGGAATAAACATATATTTGTCTATCTATCTATCTATCTATCTATCTATCTATCTATCTATCTATCTATCTATCTATCTATCTATCTATCTATCTATCTATCTATCTATCTATCTATCTATCTATCTATCTATCTATCTATCTATCTATCTATCTATCTATCTATCTATCTATCTATCTATCTATCTATCTATCTATCTATCTATCTATCTATCTATCTATCTATCTATCTATCTATCTATCTATCTATCTATCTATCTATCTATCTATCTATCTATCTATCTATCTATCTATCTATCTATCTATCTATCTATCTATCTATCTATCTGTCTATCTATCTATCTGTCTGTCTATCTATCTATCTATCTATCTATCTATCTATCTATCTACCCCCGTTGGGATGCCGGGGGTTTCAGTATAAATAGTATCCCCACTTTCTGGAAATTTTGTGCTTTAAATTCCCACTGTCGCTGTCTTTCTCATTTGCTCTTTCTCATTCCTGCTCTGTTCTATCATCTGCTATACTATCTTCTTCTTCGCTAGACCAGTCACCTACCTTTTTTCTTGAAAACTCTTCCGGGAAAAGACTCCTTATTTGTGTATGAGATCTGTTGGATCAGCTTGGGAATATTGGATGCTTTCTGCCAGGTGGTCACTATGGCTTCCTATGATGTTATTATTTAGCAATGTAGGCATTTTATATGTATGTGTTTTGTTGATAATTTATAATGATGTTTGTATTCTATTTTGTTTTTGTAAGCGGGGGTTTGTTAAATTAGAGTACAGCCTCAGCGTCCCCTGCATGGGATGTCTTTATTGTAAAGTGACTGGCTGGTGGAGAGTTTTCAGTTTTACCGCTAGGGTTGTTTCAGCAGATTTTTTATTAACATTACTATTATTATTATTATTATTATTATTATTATTATTATTATTATTATTATTATTATTATTATTATTATTATTATTATTATTGTTAATGTAATAATAACAATTTCGGAATCTATCCTGCCCAATGTACAGGATACAGATATTTTGTGTGGTTACAGAACCGATCATTCCTACATTACTTTACAATTACAATTAGAACAAAAAGATACAAAAAGAAACACATTTTGGAACTTTAATGCATCATTGTTAAAAGACAAAAATTATTTAGAAGAAATAAATACTGTAATAGATAATGTTATTCAAGATTATGCTGCTTTAACTTACAGTAGAGAATACTTGTTACAAATGAGTTCAAAGGATATTCACTTTACAATTTCTGAGGATTTGTGTTTAGATTTTCTAATGATGAAAATTAGGTCGAAAACTATATCTTATGCAACAGGGAAAAAAAGAAAGGACAGTGAAAGAGAGAAAAGGCTGGAAGAAGAAATAAATGAAATTGATTAAAAAAAAATAGAAATCAAACAGATGCTGAATAATAGATCAAAAGAAACAAGAATTAAGGATAATAAGAGAAAAGAGAATGGAAGGTGTGCTTCTTCGGTCCCGGGCAAGGTGGATTGCAGATGGAGAGAAAATAACAAATTATTTGTGTAATTCGGAAAAACGTCACTATATCAGTAAAGTAATGAGTAAATTAAAAGGAGAAGATGAAACACATATTACTGATAATCCTGGCATTTTGAATAAGATAAAAAAAATTATGAAAAGTTATATAAAAAAGTTAATGTTGAAGATGGAGAAATTACTGATTTAATTATTAACTTGCCTCGTTTGAGTGATGAAGAGTCAGATAAATTGGAAGGGGAAATTAATTATGAGGAGGCATGTTATGTATTAAAGAACATGAAAAATCATAAAAGTCCAGGTACAGACGGATTTACTGTGGAATTTTATGAAGTATTTTGGAAACAAATGGGTCATCTAATTGTTAGGGCACTTAATGAAGGCTTTAGAAATGGAAAATTAACATCTATGTGTAGTGGTGTTGGTGGTGTTTGGAGAGAAGATGGTGTTATTGAGTCTATGGTGAAGAATTTCTTGCACACATTCTCTCTCTCTCTCTCTCTCTCTCTCTCTCTCTCTCTCTCTCTCCCTCCCCAACGCCAGTTCTTTGATGACCGTTGAAAAATTATTTTATTCGAAGTACATCATTATAGACTACTAAGATAGCAAAAGGCATTGCTCGAGTGGCACAACCCTTATTTACTGCGTTGTGCCCGGTGCTCCCCCCCCCCCCCACCCTGCCAAGTTGTGTGTTCTGCTTTTATTTAGAACCGCCATCCGCAGCGACAGTGCTGTTTACGCATGCCCCACCCGCCCCAAAATCTAGGCTCGCTGGCTAAGTTTGTGTTAGTGGCTAATCTTAATTTTACGTATAAGGCTTGAAATGCAAAGGAATGCTAAACAAATTATATATTGACGGAAAGGCGAAAATACGACCTTTTCTACTGTTATAACAATATCGGACCTATCTGCTACGAAATAAAAGCAATACGCAATTTAAGAAGGAGTTGGCTGCTGCTCCTAAGAATGCCACGACTCTCAACTCATAATGGCTCTTTAATTTAATACAATTATAAATAATAATAGTAATGACAAAGAAAGAACAAGGTCTCCTCTTTCCAATGATATTTAATGGTTACTATTATAGGTTCCGACTATGGCGAACTAAACTAGAAAACACCTAACACAACATGCAACAGTTACATCTAGAGCCTTCTGACAGCTTTTCAGGTTCCCTTTCGATGTGTATGTCCCTATGAAACTAATATATAATTTAAGTATCTACTATTAGAGAATGAACTAAGACATCTGGAAAATATCACACTAAGGTGTTACAGTGGAGAATCTTTGCTACACTAGCATCATTCACAATTTATAATCTTATCATGTTTTGTAGGCGAGCGGGAAGATCCGTTACAACCGGCCAAACCAGCCTCAGCGGCAGCTGAGCATGCAACAGCGCGGTGTCCTTATCAACATGATATGTTTCGCGCTATCCTAAACATCGCGCTCTAATTCAAAATTGCTACATAAATCACAAATAAAGTTTATATATTCTAATAGAGAATTTAATGCTGCGTCTAATGGTTATATGCTTTAAAGGATCTGAAAAATGTATATCAAGTTATTTCCTACAGTTAGTTTAACCATAACAGAGAACAAAGTTAGGCCTACATATCGTATGGTCAGAAATGCGGCTACATTTCACCCCGACTCTTTCAAAACTCAGCGTCCGCGCTGAGAGAACCATCGTATCTTAAGACAACTGGACATGGATTTACCATTAATCGCGTCGTACATAAGACCCAAACAACACAGAAAGAGTGATTCTCAAAATGAGAAAACAATTTCTTTGAAACGCACATTTAAGTACGAATCCGACCAAAACAAAAACAAGTTATATCGCGGACCTGGCATTGCCTTTGCTAGATAGTTAGTTATGTATTTAACAGTGAGCCAACATCATACAACAAAGTCCACGGTACAACATAGCCAAACAATATCACATGTCATTTAAACACACTATTTAACACACTTAATATACATAATCCCCCATAATAATATACATAGGTGACATTAAACATTTTGTTTAAAACTTTCACTCTCATAATAAGCCTATACATGTATATGAAATATCCGTGCAGCAATATCCTAATAAATATCGACTAGGGGGATGAATTAAGATGAGGAGAATTGAAACGAGAATGAGATTAAAAAAAATGGCATGTAAGAGCAACATTCATAATTACAGAAAGAATGGGCATTAAAAAAAACATGAAACACATCAAAACATTATCATTTCATTTTCAAACAAGGCATGAATGTTGACTTAATTATCTACAGCATCATTAATATACATCACATTGCATATCATAACAAAGCATATATACATAGTGCATTAAAATCAAAACAAGACATACTTTTTGTTGCATCAATTTTTATTCATCAGATTAACATAAGTTGTACTGATAAAGACATACTTTGCATATATTACATAAACGTTCAAAAACGCACCAGCATGAAAACAAAATCCTAATGCAAAATATTTATTACAAACGTCATTTATTTGCTACCAATAAAACATGGTTTACGCAAGATCACATTGATTACAATATAAACGACCTTGTGACACTCATACCGTGACATCACGAAGGTATATGTAAAATAAACAACTAGAACTTCTTTATTAAATCAACACAAACAAAATTATACTAATTAAAGACTTTAACGAAGCAAAAATAATTCTATTAAAACAATAATAACACACATCGATATAAACTCATCTAAACTAAAATGTTCTTTTCAGTCTTCGCACCAAAGTTTCTTCAGTCATATATATATGTATCTCTTCCTCAGATATCTCTTTAAAATCTATTTGTCCAACTGCTATTGATACTATCACAACGACGTGGCACAACGAAGACTTCATTACTAAGTTGCACAGCAAACACTAATCTATTAATACGCACATCTAAAACACAAGTCAAATGTCTTTTCTGTCTTTGCACAAAGTTTGTGAAAACGGTTGGTTCTTCTATGTCTTTTACTCAAATATATCTGCACAACCTATATTTTATACTGTTCTTGATACTGGCTAAATGAAACTTCGTTTCTTAAATCTAAATATATACACTGGCACAATAAAATCTTCATTTCTAATCCTAAATATATCTAAATGTCTCTAGGTGCAAACTATAAAACTGTATCTTGGCCTACACATTTAAAACAAATGTGGCCTACCTTTACTTGTTTGTCCGTTGTGCCAGTCGTGCAGAACGCCGAAGATCAATCGGAGTTCTTCCTTGGGCGGCCATCTGCGCTGGGGGTGCCTGCACCAAAGGCGCTGGCTCCCATGCAGAGGCTGGCCCGTTGTGGTTGATGGTGACCATGGTAGGAGGGAGAGAGTCAGGAAAATTCCCCATCCAGGTCTCAGGCTCTCCTTCGTCGCTCTCGCTGGAAGGCATGGTCTCGAGTGGGTCAGGAGGTGGGATGAGCAGATCGAAGTGTTGACCCACGGGTTGGAGATCTCTTCTCTTCACCACCCGCTCTGGCCCACCTGCTACTGGCTGGATGGTGTAGACGTGCGGGCGGGGGGTCCAGGCGGGCGGTGACGCGATGCAGCTCAGGTCGCCAGAAGTCCTGGATCCTGTTCTGACCCCTCACTCGGTTTCCGGCGCAGATGCAGCCTCCGACGGCCAGGGGGTGGTCAGCGGCTCTTTGGTCGGCGAGACCAGTCCTGGTTTCGGCGGCTCCCACTAGTTGTCTGCTTGCGCCGCCTCTGAGGTCCCCTTGTGACTGGATGGGCGATGCGTTGTAGTTTCGCCTCTGCCGGCCCCCTCTTCCTGGATGAGGGCAGTCTCTTTGCCGTTGCATGCTGTCTCTGGATCTTGGTTTGCCACTGCACGGGTTCGCATCTGCCTCTCTGCTCCCTTTGTTGTCATCTTTCCTATCCTGCTCGCTGCGCCAAAATTTTGTAGTGGTGTTGGTGGTGTTTGGAGAGAAGATGGTGTTATGGAGGCTATGGTGAAGAATTTCTTGCACACATTCTCTCTCTCTCTCTCTCCCCAACGCCAGTTCTTTGATGACCGTTGAAAAATTATTTTATTCGAAGTACATCATTATAGACTACTAAGATAGCAAAAGGCATTGCTCGAGTGGCACAACCCTTATCTACTGCGTTGTGCCCGGTGCTCTCCCCCCTGCCGTTGTTGTTGTTGTTGTTGAGTAGAATTAACGTCCCCCAAAACGTTCGCTTATTGGGGACGAAGAGTTTATAGCAGAAGGAAATTGCCGACAAGCAGCTGGTAGAAGTGAAGATCTCGTAGGAAAGACTGAAGATGAAGAGCGGAGAGAGTGTAGTAACGGAGCGCTCGAAGGCGGCGAGGGAAGAAGAGCAGACCTGTTTTATCAGCAAATTGTCAAGGTTTGAATAATGCCCAAAAAAGACGTGACATTTTTCATTTCTTTAAAATTAAAAAGTACGATATTTACTTCTTGCAAGACACACATTTTGAAACTAAGTTAGAGACATATATTAGGTCGGAGTGGGGTTATAAGGCATATTTTGCTTCTTTTAATTCAGTATCAAGGGGCGTTGCAGTTCTTTTCAACAATACATTTGAATTTAAGGTAAAAAAAAAGTTGAAGGTGATAGCAGTGGGAATTATTGGCTTGTTCTAATACAAATAAAGGATGAAGATTATTTACTTGTAAATATTTATGGCCCAAACAGAGATGATCCTGAGTTTTTTAAGAATATTAATAATAAAAGTTTAGGATTTAATTGTCAAAACGTAGTAGTAGCTGGTGATTGGAATTTGGTATTAGATCCCTCCAAAGACTATGAAAATTATAAAAATATAAACAACGTAAAAGCACACGAAACAGTCTTTCAATTAATGGATAACTTAGATTTGTGCGACATCTGGCGTGAATTGAATGAGGATTGCCGTCGTTTTACTTGGCGTCGCAGTAATCCGTTTCAACAGAGTAGGCTTGATTTTTTATTTATTTCGGAATCTATCTTGCCCAATGTACAGGATACAGATATTTTGTGTGGTTACAGAACTGATCATTCCTACTTTACTTTACAACTACAATTAGAACAAAAAGATAAAAAAAAACACATTTTGGAAATTTAATGCATCATTGTTAAAAGACAAAAATTATTTAGAAGAAATAAATACTGTAATAGATAATGTTATTCAAGATTATGCTGCTTTAACTTACAGTAGAAAAAACTTGTTACAAATGAGTTCAAAGGATATTCACTTTACAATTTCTGAGGATTTGTTTTTAGATTTTCTAATGATGAAAATTAGGTCGAAAACTATATCTTATGCAACAGGGAAAAAGAGAAAGGATAGTGAAAGAGAGAAAAGGCTGGAAGAAGAAATAAATAAAATTGAAAAAAGAAATAAATAGAAATCAAACAGATGTTGAATTATTAGATCAAAAGAAACAAGAATTAAGGATAATAAGAGAAAAGCGAATGGAAGGTGTGCTTCTACGGTCCAGGGCAAGGTGGATTGCAGATGGAGAGAAAATAACAAATTATTTTTGTAATTTAGAAAAACGTCATTATATCAGTAAAGTAATGAGTAAATTAAAAGGAGAAGATGAAACATATATTACTGATAATCCTGGCATTTTGAATAAGGTAAAAACATTTTATGAAAAGTTATATAAAAAAGGGAATGTTGAAGATGGAGAAATTACTGATTTAATTATTAACTTGCCTCGTTTGAGTGATGAAGAGTCAGATAAATTGGAAGGGGAAATTAATTATGAGGAGGCATGTTATGTATTAAAGAACATGAAAAATCATAAACGTCCAGGTACAGATGGATTTTGGTCGGACGTGTTTTCGCTAGCTCTCTGTTGATTGCGACTGACTATGTAATCACCGTATGAGTATTCTGTGTTTGCTAAACCTCTTATCACCGAATGAAACATGTACTTTGTGTAATTATGATTATTGAAGTAGTGTAGGCCTAATCTGAATAAGACCACTGCAATCGTTACAAAAATGAAAGAAGTTTGACAGTAATGTTACCGTTTCCAGTGTTGTGAAATGGTAGTTTTTGCGTGCTAGACTGGTAAACTGATGGAAATATCGACGTATTTCTCCTCTGCCGGTAAGCGAAAAGAAGTTCCTTCTCCTGGTTCCGCCTCTGATAGTGGCAGTCCACGATTCCAGCACAGTAATAAAAGACCAAACAGTAATATCAGCGAGTCTTTTGAAGAAGATGAAACACCAGAATCTAAGATGTCGATTCACGAGGCACTAGAGGCTATACAGCGTAGCATTCTGTTGCTGGCTACAAAAGAAGATAGTCGACAGCTGAGAGAGGAGGTGAGAGGGGACATGGAAAAAATAAGGAATGAGGTGCAGATCGCTAAAGAGAAGATAGAAGAAAGGTGTGAGGTTTTGGAAGCTAGGTGTCACGATCTGGAAGTGAAGATGGATGCTATGGAGAAAGCGAACGAAAAAGTGAAGAGAGAAAATGAGGTATTGAAGAATAATCTCATCGCTTCCAAGAACGCAACGAACTCCAAGTTTGAAGAAACCAAAAGTGAATTGAACGATTTGGAGCAATACGGCCGCCGTTGGAATCTCAGAATCTTCAACATGAACGAGCAGAAAGACGAGAAGCCAGAAGAAACAGCCCGTAACGTGTGCAAGCTTTTTACGGAGTCCGTCGGCATCAGCGTGAAGCTGAGCGACCTGGAAGCTTGCCACAGAGTCGGTGGTGGTGCTGCTGCTGGCGGAGACGGGAGAAAGCGGTCCATCATCGTGCGTTTCAAGGACCGGGCTCAGCGTGACAACATCCTAGCCAACCGAAAGAAGTTAAAAGGTCAGAAGGTGTCTGTGGGTGAGGATCTCACGGTGGAAAATGCCAGGCTATGCCAAGCTGCATACAAGCATTCAGCCTCGTTGGCTTCTTGGACATCGAACGGCAAGGTGTTTGCCAAAGTCAAGAACGGTAAGACTGTTCGTATTAAGTATGGAGCTGATGTCAACAAAGTCCTTTCCAGTGCAATGTCTGGAGCGTCCGGCGCTCGAGAGAATGAGACATTGAGGGAAATGGAAGAGAATTAATGAACTTGTTGCAATCAGAAAACGACATAGACATAGTTTGATATTTATATATGTGTGTATCAATATGTATAAATATTGCACCAAAGACAATTATCACAATGTAATGTGTATATTGTTTTATCATTGATAAAATTGATAAAATACTGCACTAAAATATTGCACTAAACGTGATATTGCATAATTTCAAAATTTACTCTACTTCTTCATTGTGTTCTGCTTTGGCGCATATGTGTTAATGTATAATTTCACACATGTATATTTGTTTTTCACTCAGTATATGGTAAATAACTTCTTAGGAAGGCTGAGTTTCTCTGGTATAATGTAATTTGAAGTATAATATACATGTAAGTATAGTATCATCTGAAGAAGTATAATATACATGTAAGTATAATATAATCTGAAGAAGTATAATATACATGTGCTGTAGGTATAATATAATTTGAAGAAGTATAATACAATATAACCTGAATAAGTATATAATAAGAGATCTAATAGATTACACTTGGACTGATGGTTGTGCTAATAGTGATGGGGTATTTATCATGATTGAGGATATTGATCATGATGGAGATAACGATAATGGACATGATAATAGATGCATAAGATTTAATTCATTATTGTTGTGTTTTGTTAAACTTAAATACATTACTCTGTATAAATGTTGCGACTGTCCGGTGTTTTTGAGTTCAATGGACAGTCATAGACAAAAGAAACCAAACGTATTAACTATATAGGCAGACTTGAGAAGGTCGCACATATGTGAACATGCACAATTAACACTTTGACACACTCACTCACACATTCATGTGCACACTCATGAATGCACAAACACATACACTCGCATGCACGCACTCATACACACACACACACACACACACACACACTTTATACAGACACGCATGCTTCACACTCATTCACAACCACACACACGCGAATATTATATAACGGCAGCGTAATACGTATAATACTATGATTTGTCTATGTATACCCATTGTGTTTCCTCTACAACCTTTACATAAAGGTTGATATATCCTATTCATGTTCTGTTTGTTATATTCCCCCCCCCCCCCCCCCCCCCCCCGCCTGCGATATATATATGCAAACAGAGCTTATTCTGTGTTGTTAATTTTCTCCATTCTGTTTTACTACTTATTTAATTTTTTTTTCATTAATTATGTATTGATTACCTTGCGCTGTATTGTTTCACGCTATAATTTGAATTTTATTTGTATTTTAGAGGTTTGGTGACATTTGTAGGCTCACCGATGTACCAAATTTGTTTTGTCATTGTACATAAAGGAGTGACTGTGTGTGTGAGTGCGTTGAATGTCTTACTTCCCTTACTTGTTTCTCACTTGTTTCTTTTCTCTTGGATATTTATGATCTGCATTATTTTAACTTATACCAAAATTCTGTCTCTCTACACTTGCTTTTTCTATCAACATTTCTTCATGGGACCTAAACATATGTATTTGTCATCAATTCTGGTTTTAGTCTGCCGATGCTCTCGATGTCAAATAATTTGAAGAAAAGCATGTTACACTATTATTATATATTTATTGTATTATTGCTCTTTATGTCTCTGGGTTCCTGTAATTTTTTTTCTCAATATAATTTGTTATGTGTGATGGTCTAAAGGTTATGTCCATGAACTGTCAGGGTCTTGCTGATTTTAAGAAACGTCGTGATGTTTTCCATTACTTAAGATCAAAGGCTTATAACATTTATTTATTACAGGATACTCACTTTGAAAAAAATTAGAGAACTATATTAGAGCTGAGTGGGGTCACACTTGTCATTTTGCTTCTTTTAGTTCCAATGCCCGGGGTGTTGCTGTGCTATTTAATAGCAATTTTGAATTTAAAATTAATAAAATGTTTACAAGTCTAGATGGCAATTATATAATTATTTCGGTAAGAATACTGGATAAAGACTTTTTAATCATTAGTTTGTACGGCCCTAACAGAGACGACCCCGAATTCTATTGTAATTTAAAACAACGTATTCTAGAGTTTAGATATGATCAGATAATACTAGGGGGCGACTGGAATCTAGTGCAAAATTTTTCGTTAGACTATTTTAATTATAAACATAATAATACCAAAGCACAAGAACAAGTTCATGAATTGATGATAGATTTAGACTTGATAGATGTTTGGAGAGACTTAAACCCCGAGTTAAAAAGATTTACGTGGCGAAAAAGTAATCCCTTACAGCAAAGTCGTTTGGATTTTTTCTTAGTCTCTGAATCTCTACTAAATTTTTCGGTCGACGCAGACATCCACCCCGGATATAGAACTGACCGTTCTATTATTTCTTTATCAGTAAATGTTACTAAGGATGGGAGGAAACGAGGTCTTTGGAAATTTAATAGTTCATTGCTTAGAGATAAGAAGTATGTAGAGGAAGTTAATCTAGTCATTAAAAATGTTATAGAAGAATACGCTGCTACTCCCTACCCACCTGAATGTTCCCTCAATGTTCCCTTTTCTGAACTGCAATTTGTAATAAGTGATCAGCTATTTCTAGATACCCTGTTAATGAAAATTAGAGCTCAGACAATTTCTTATGCAACAATGAAAAAAAAGACTGATAACGAAAAAGAACTACAATTACTAACGTTAATAGAGACTTTAGAAAAGAAAGATAATCTAAGTGATATGGAAAAATTGGAACTAGAAAATAGCAAAGCAGACTTAGTTTCGATCAGGGAGAAAAGAATGGAGGGGGTTCTGCTTCGCTCACGGGCTAGGTGGATTACAGAGGGGGAAAAGGTTACTTCATATTTTTGTTCATTAGAAAAAAGGAACTACATTAATAAAAGGATAACAAAACTGGATAAAAATGGTAGTATTTTATCGGATGAAAAAGATATTGCAAATGAAGTCAGAGATTTTTATTCTAAATTATATTCTGTTAGAGAAGTTGAAGAAGTTGAAATTGCTAATATTGTAGATGATCTTCCTACTTTAAATCAGGAAGAGCAAACATCTTTGGAGGGAGAAATCACCTTAGAGGAGGCCTCTTTTGCTTTAAAGAATATGCCGAACATGAAAAGTTCAGGTAGTGACGGGTTTACTGTAGAGTTCTTTAAATTTTTCTGGTGTAATCTAAGGGATTTTGTAGTTAGGTCACTAAATGAAGGGTTTAGGAAGGGAGAATTATCGTCAACACAGAAAGAGGGAGTAATAGTTTGTATACCGAAGGGGGATAGGCCTAAGGAGTTCATAAAAAACTGGAGACCTATTTCCTTATTAAACGTAATATATAAAATTGCTTCATCGTGCATTGCTAACAGACTTAAGTTAGTGCTACCTTCTATTATTAGTGAAGACCAGACTGGTTTTATGCGGGATAGATATATAGGTGACAACATTCGTTTAATTTATGATATTATCGATTATTTACAAATACATAATAAACCTGGCCTTCTTCTTTGCCTAGACTTCAAAAAAGCCTTTGATTCTTTAAGTTGGAATTTTATGTTTAAAGTGCTAAATGCTTTTGGATGTGGTCCTGACTTCTGTAAATGGATTGCTACCTTCTATTATAACATTAAATCCGCAGTAACTGTGAATGGAGATCTAACGCCATGGTTTCATGTGCAGAGGGGCTGTAGACAAGGAGACCCAATTTCATGTTATTTATTTATTATGTGTGTAGAAATTTTGGCAATTATGATTAAGCAAAATAAAGAAATAAAAGGGATAAAAATTAATAATAACGAAAGTAAAATTTCGCAATATGCAGATGATACTGAAATAATGTTAGAAGGAGACGAAAATTCATTTAGACATTCTATAAGTACTATTGAACGTTTTGGCTCTTTTTCTGGCTTAGTTTTAAATACAGACAAGAGTAGCGCAATCTGGTTAGGTAGTAATAAGAATTCTCGTATTGTTTACATGCCCCATCTGCGCATGGAATGGAACCCAGAGACATTTAAAATTCTTGGAATTATTTTTACAAATGACTTAAAAGACTGTGTTAAATTAAATTTTGAAGCAAAATTTCTAGAAATTAAGATACTATACAAGATATGGTTAAAACGTCAGTTAACGCCAGTTGGTCGGGTTGCTGTGCTAAAATCGTTGATCTTGTCGAAGCTTGTGTATCTATGGCTGTTATTGCCTAATCCACCAGACGATATTGTCAATTCTATTCAAAAAAGTATTTTTACATTTGTTTGGAATAATAAAAATGCTAAGATTTCTAAAAAGTCCTCAATGAAAAGTATCTCTGAAGGAGGTATTGGCATTCCAGATGTACGCCATTATATGAACGCATTAAAAATAACTTGGATCAGAAAGTTGATGAAGACTAAACATAAATGGAAAATTATAATTGAAATTGTAAATGAAAAGGTATTATTAATTAATAAGCTTGGTAACAAATTGTGTATGGAAGAAAATTGTAATCCATTCTGGTATGATGTTCTTAAGGCGTATGAAATTCTTGGAGATAAAATTAGACTTGACTGTGCTGAGGAAATTTTGTCGGAGCCATTATTTTGTAATAATAATATTTTAGTTGAAGATAAAACAATTTACTTTCCAGACTGGATTGAAAAAGGTGCATATATAATTGGAAGTTTGTTAAATAACAATGGCAATTTTTTAAGTTTTCAAGTGTTTGTTAACAAATATAATATTACTACTAACTTTTTAGTGTATTATGGCTGTGTAGAGGCTGTTAAGAGATATGTTCGCCGGTGTGGACTGCAACCAGCTAACGCCGATGTTGCTGATTATAAACATAGTAAATTGTTGAGACTTATTGGTACATCTCCGAGAGGTGCGAGGATATTATATGATACATTAGTCAAAGATGATGTAAAACCTAACTGTTGTAAAAACTGGGACGGGAGAATAGTGCGTACAGTTGAATGGAAAATAATATTAAAGAAAGCACAGGAAATTAGGGAAATCAAATTGAAGTGGCTGCAAATTAGAATAATTCATAGAATAATAGGAACCAATATAGTATTATCTAACATTGGAGTTGAACAGAGTATTAATTGTACTTTTTGTGAACATGAAAGGGAAAATATACAACACCTTTTCTTTAGGTGTCCTTTCGTTCAAACGTTTTGGACTGACTTTGAGAGAGCCCTAAATTCTAAGTGTTATAATGCTATTGCTTTCCACTTCAGTGAACATCTCGTAATATTTGGCTGCGAAATAAATATAAGAACGGACACAATATTAGATTTGTTAATTTTATTATCAAAATCATTCATTTATAAATGCAAAATAGAAAAAAACACCACTTTACAGGTCCTTTACAGCTGTGCTAAAAAGCCGATACGAAGTAGAAAAATATATGGCTCTTTTACAAATGAGGTATCAAAAATGTGTACAAGAATGGCACCCGTACTTACCACTGTTTGACGATATATAAGCGCTTATATATATTAGTTTAAATGTATATGTATTTTTCACTGCGTGCTAATCTTGGTTTTGTACATTTTGTGAAATGATAATGACCCATGGTGTTCTCTCTTTCTAACTCAATCTCTTTCTCTCCCTTTTTCTCCCTCACTTCTCTCTTCCTTCTCCCCACCTTACTTTCTGTTTTAATTTCTCTAAAATACCAAATATGTATGTAGATATCATTGTGAGAGAAAAAGAAATCCAAAGAGTATGGTTTTATACATGAGACATAAAGAACTAATAATTTTTCTTTTTATGTTATAACATTTTCTTCTTATATGTCCATCTTCATTTAGCATTTGAAAATGAAAAATATATTATTTGCATGCATGTTTTGGAGAATAAAAAAGTGTTTAAAAAAAAGTATTAAAAAAAAGGTACAGATGGATTTACTGTAAAATTTTATAAAGTATTTTGGAAAACAATGGGTCATCTAATTTGTAACGAAAAGGGGTTATATCAAGAATTGCGTGTATGCGTGCGTGAATATTCTGCGTGTTCTCCCGTCTCACACTCCCTAACTCTCAAGGATTCTTTTGTCGTCACACCCCCTTTCTATTACCAGAAAAATAAACAATAATTAACAAAGCTCATACGAGTACATACAACCCAATCAATAATAAGGAAAATATATATATATAGTTTTGTACTCACGTACTTTGTAGAAATAATCCGTGAATTAAATATACCATTCACAAATCACACACATAAAGTTCCAAGGAAATAATCCGGGAGATTGTACACTGATCTCACAAACCCACAAATAATTCTCAGTCAGAAAATCCAAATGTCACCAGTCACAATAAACCAATATCGATCTGGTCACCGTCGACAGAGAGGGTTACCAAGAGTCTCATGGAGGACAGAATTCGCTGTCTGTCTTTTGTTTCCTTTTAATCCTCTGTCTCTGTCTATATCTATAAACTATCTTCCTTCTCCTTATCCTTGGCCTGGGGTTTCTCCCCTGTCTATCGTTGCTGTCGCTGCTGCTGTTGTGGCCGCTGCCGCCGTTGCTGCTGCTACTGCTGGGGTAGCGGTTGCTGCTGCTGCTGCTGCTGATGATGATGATGTGGTAGCGGTTGCTACTGCTGCTGCTGATGATGCCGCAGTTGCTGCTGCTGATGATGTAGCAGGGGTTGCATGATGTAGCAGTGGTTGCTTCTCTCGTCTTCTTCTTCGTCTTCTTCTTTGGCTTCTTCTCTGGCCCCTTCTTCTTCTCCTTCTTCTTCTCCTTCCTCTTCTCCCTCTTCTTCGCCTTCTCGTCTTCTTTGGCTCTTCTCTTGTGATATCCTCTTCTTCTTCTTCTTCTTCTTCTTCTTCTTCTTCTTCTTCTTCTTCTTCTTCTTCACGACTTCTTCTCCTTCTCCTTTACTTCTTCTTTCTCATTCTCTTTCTCTTTCTCTTTCTCTTCTTCTTCTGCTTACTCTCATTCTTCTTCTTCTTCTTCTTCTTCTTCTTCTTCTTCTTCTTCTTCTTCTTCTTCTTCTTTCTCTCTCTTTGCCTCGAGGCCCCTCAGCCGGAGACTTCTGCAGACGCAGCTGCCAGAAGTACAACACACCCACCTTGTGGTACACACAAGAAGAGACTGCCCTCACGTTTGAATGTCATTGGCCAGTCGTCACATGACTAGCTCAGCCAATCAGCATTCAGTTTTCAATAAAAAAAACTATTATGTATGTCTTCACACAGGAATAGACTACAATACACCAAAAAGTCATCGGACCGAAATAGTATAAAACCGGTCCGTGACAATACCCCCTTCCTGCAAAAAGAAAACGCCCGAGTTTTCTGAATTTTATCAGAAAGAAAAAATTACTACAATTATGTCCATCTCAACTGTACAAACAAGCGAAAAAGACAACTGGTAATTAGCACTTATATTAAACACAAACATATTGTATTAAGAAATCACCCAAAGCGCAATAGACATACACAACATGTAGTTCAAGTCCAATGTTACCGTAATACAGCGAAACAAAAATCAATAAGGTACATAACAGATCATTTTACAGTATTCCCATAGAATTCCAGTATTAAACATACAATAGCAGAAATATACACAAAGCATGTTCATTTTCCACAGATTTTATGGAATACACTGATGATAGTGTCTGGATTTGGCTACAACTGTTTTGATGTATTCTTGAGCCCGTTTGCAAGATTCTAGGATCTTGGTTTTGATGTGTTTAAGCTGAATAGTTTCAGGGTAACGTGTTACCGTATCAATGATACCGAGTATGCATCGGTGACCTTCCTCAGACGGTGGAGAAATCGGTCCTACCAAATCAACTGTAACCCGTTTGAATGAGTCTGAATGAGTCGGCATCTTGTCTAAAGGAACCGGTGGAATTTGACCTTGATCTTGGATGAGTGTGGAAGCACCCGAAAAAGGGTCGGACACACCTGGTAAATTCCCTACAATCAAATCGGCCACTGGTTGATCAATGACACAACACAACACAGTGCCAGAGAAAAATGGAGTGTCAACAAGCACTTTGGCCAACGGAAATTCTTCTATATTCCCACCGAATGACAAACATTTACACTCTTTGCCAGTGTACTGGCTGTCCGAAACCAGTCTCTTCCGAACGCCACAGATAGTAGCACCCGTATCTCTGAGCACACTTGCTTTGAGGCCATTTACGGTACCTGATACTAGCTTGGGCTGACCACAGTTTTCATCGCCAACTGAGCAAATCACTTCCGCGACTAAGGCTGACTGAGTGTTAACTGGAGGGTCCTGATATTTCTGCGAACCACTTTCAGTGTCTTGAGTCTCTGGGTATCCATTGCCACAAGCAGAAGGACACCATGCAGCTATGTGACCTGCACCCCCACAACAATAGCAAACTATGCCCTGCCTATTCTGTCTTCTGTTGAGAGGAGGACTACCTGCGAAACGAGAACCAGGTCTCGAATACGTATTGCCACGTCCAGGAGGAGCCTGATTGTTCTGAGCGGCCTGTTGATTATTCATGTTTTGATGTGCAAAACCCCTATTTGGAATAGGACCTGCGGGTTGGTAGTTTCCACGCGGAGAGCCACGAAATCCCGATCCCCGGAAATTATTCCATCTTTGACCAGTCCCACGAAATTGATTCTGAGTGGGCACATTCTGAGAAATCGACGCGGATGCAAAAATCGAGTCATCCGACTTCCGTGCCAGTTTCTTCTCCGGGTGAGCCATGCGAAATGCTTCAGCACTGTCTATCAAAGCCGCGAATTTTGTCAAATTTCTTTCTTTCAAAAACACGGCGAGATCTCTCGAAACAGAAGCAATAAACTGCTCACACAAAATCAGATTCCATAGTCCATCAAAAGTCTTTTCACAATCTGATAGTTGGATCCATCTTTCCAACAAGTGTGAAAATCGCTTTGAAAAAGTTACAAAACTTTCTCCCACTTCAGGCCTAACTGATCTGAATTTTTCTCTGAATCCATCTGCAGTGCACTGAAATTTCTTAAGAAGTTCTTGCTTAAGATCATCATATGAAACTGTACCGGTAGCAGACAAAGAATGATACACAGCTAAAGCCGGGCCTTGTAGCAATGCAGTTAAGTAAACAACCCATTTACTGCTATCATAATTAAGAGCTTTAGCATGCGCTTCAAATCGGTACAAAAAAGAATCAATGTCATCCCTATCTTCTTTGAAGACAGGTAGTTGGGGCAACTTTGGAAATGACGGGTTAGAACCTCGGGGGGTCCTAGGGGTAGTGTTCTCGCTCTGCAATTCAGCCTGTTTTAACTGAAGTTCAATCTCTTTTTCCTTTAGTTTAAGGCTTTGTCTATCAAGTTCCATCTGATAATCCATCTTCAATTTCCTTTCCTCTCTTTCCCGTTCTTCCCTTTTTTCATCTCTTTCCTGCTTTTTAGCATCCTGCTCTAGTTCCTGTTTAACCTTTTCCTGTTCCCTTTCCTTAGCCCTATCATGTCTCTGAAAACACTGCTCAATGTACTGCTGTAGCTTTTCGTCAGAAAAACCTAACTTCTGGGCTTGAGTCAAAAATGAGTTAAACAGAGTATCGTATTCCTCAACAGAAGACATGGTCAGTTGAATTCAAAAGCAAATTACTAAAAGTAAGACAAAGCGAGTGACAACTTAACAACTAACTTAATGTAATACAAGGTAAAAATTATTTTTCCCAAGTTTCACAAGGCCAGAATTATTACAAAAATCAAATACAAATTCAGATTTGACCAACGAAAATAATTCAAAATCGAACCAAGCGAAGTTTGTCAGATGAAAAGTATTTTGAAATCAATGCAAGTTCAAGTTTGACAAAAATAAAATTATTTCAAAATCAAAGCAAGCTTAAGCTAACACAAGGAAATTATTTCGAAATCAATGCAAATACAAGTGTGGCCAAAGAAGATTATTTCGAAATGAAAACAAGTTCAAGTCTACAAAACAGCATACATAAAAGAAAAGAAAAACAATGTTTAGATTATATTCAGTCTAAGTACAAGCCAGCATCAGAAAACCATACTAAATGCAACAATTAATAGCTAACAACTTCCAATATTTAAATCTAAATTATACAGGTGAAATTTTATAAATAATTTGTTTTGAAGTGAAAACAAAACAAAACAAAACAAATAATAATAATAATGAAACACTATACTAAATAAACAAACGACGACAACAACATCACAACACAACAAAGAGAGAACTAAAATTCTAAACTAATATCGGTACAAAAGAATACAAGAAATCAATTGAAAAACAACTAAGTTCCACTTCGGCTAGAAAACACCGGAAGTTACGTTAAAATACCAAAAATAAATCCTAAACACCTACAACAACTAAAATAGGGATGTGACAACTATAACTATACAAGACAGGATCCTAACAAGTATAGAAAGAAAAACAAAACAATACTGAAAAGCTGAACTAGAATTATCAATATATATATATACAACAGGAAGAAAAATGAATTTAAGCCCTTTCTGATCCCAGAACTATACAAAGAATCAGACCCGTAAGGAAAGAATCGGAGACGGGGTATAATCTATACAAACACTAACATCCTACTCAAAAAGAAATGAAAACAACAATTTAACAAGTCAGTTACACAGTACACACTTACTCCTAGCACACCAAAGTTAAGTACCCAAAATTTATACAAAACTCTTCTACTGTTCAATCTTATACTTATTCAAATAAACCCCACCATATAACTCCAAATAAGGTACAAGACAAATAAATAATCTAAACTCCCACTAACTAACTACGGGTTTCAGGGTCACCACTGTAACGAAAAGGGGTTATATCAAGAATTGCGTGTATGCGTGCGTGAATATTCTGCGTGTTCTCCCGTCTCACACTCCCTAACTCTCAAGGATTCTTTTGTCGTCACACCCCCTTTCTATTACCAGAAAAATAAACAATAATTAACAAAGCTCATACGAGTACATACAACCCAATCAATAATAAGGAAAATATATATATATAGTTTTGTACTCACGTACTTTGTAGAAATAATCCGTGAATTAAATATACCATTCACAAATCACACACATAAAGTTCCAAGGAAATAATCCGGGAGATTGTACACTGATCTCACAAACCCACAAATAATTCTCAGTCAGAAAATCCAAATGTCACCAGTCACAATAAACCAATATCGATCTGGTCACCGTCGACAGAGAGGGTTACCAAGAGTCTCATGGAGGACAGAATTCGCTGTCTGTCTTTTGTTTCCTTTTAATCCTCTGTCTCTGTCTATATCTATAAACTATCTTCCTTCTCCTTATCCTTGGCCTGGGGTTTCTCCCCTGTCTATCGTTGCTGTCGCTGCTGCTGTTGTGGCCGCTGCCGCCGTTGCTGCTGCTACTGCTGGGGTAGCGGTTGCTGCTGCTGCTGCTGCTGATGATGATGATGTGGTAGCGGTTGCTACTGCTGCTGCTGATGATGCCGCAGTTGCTGCTGCTGATGATGTAGCAGGGGTTGCATGATGTAGCAGTGGTTGCTTCTCTCGTCTTCTTCTTCGTCTTCTTCTTTGGCTTCTTCTCTGGCCCCTTCTTCTTCTCCTTCTTCTTCTCCTTCCTCTTCTCCCTCTTCTTCGCCTTCTCGTCTTCTTTGGCTCTTCTCTTGTGATATCCTCTTCTTCTTCTTCTTCTTCTTCTTCTTCTTCTTCTTCTTCTTCTTCACGACTTCTTCTCCTTCTCCTTTACTTCTTCTTTCTCATTCTCATTCTCTTTCTCTTTCTCTTCTTCTTCTGCTTACTCTCATTCTTCTTCTTCTTCTTCTTCTTCTTCTTCTTCTTCTTCTTCTTCTTCTTCTTCTTCTTCTTCTTCTTCTTCTTTCTCTCTCTTTGCCTCGAGGCCCCTCAGCCGGAGACTTCTGCAGACGCAGCTGCCAGAAGTACAACACACCCACCTTGTGGTACACACAAGAAGAGACTGCCCTCACGTTTGAATGTCATTGGCCAGTCGTCACATGACTAGCTCAGCCAATCAGCATTCAGTTTTCAATAAAAAAAACTATTATGTATGTCTTCACACAGGAATAGACTACAATACACCAAAAAGTCATCGGACCGAAATAGTATAAAACCGGTCCGTGACATAATTGTTAGGGCACTTAATGAAGGCTTTAGAAATCGAAAATTAACATCTGTTCAGAGAGAAGGAATTATTATATGTATTCCTAAGGGTGAAAATTCCAGAGATTTAATTCAAAATTGGAGACCTATTTCACTGTTAAATGTGATATATAAGATTGGATCGGCTTGTATTGCCTCGAGATTAAAGAAAGTGTTAGATAATCTCATAAATGAAGATCAAACATGTTTCATAAGTGGTAGATATATTGGAGATAATATAAGGTTATTATATGACATGATTGAATACTTAAGCCTAGATAGAAAAAAATTGCCTGGTTTATTATTAAATGTTTATTTTGAAAAGGCGTTTGATTCTTTTGATTGGTCTTTTATGCATAAGGTATTAACAGAGTTTGGTTTTGGACAAGATCTAAGAAGATGGATTATGATTTTTATAGTGATATTAAATCAACAGTTTTGGTAAATGGGCATGCTTCAACTTGGTTTAATATTGAAAGAGGATGTAGACAAGGAGACCCAGTGTCGCCCTATTTATTCGTAGTGTGTGTTGAAATCTTGGCTACAATGATTCGGGAAAATAAGGATATTAAAGGTATTATTGTTAATAATGTTGAACACAAAATTTCTCAATACGCAGATGACACAGAATTTTTACTTGAAGGTGATCAGACATCTTTTGAAAAGTGTATTGAATTGTTGGATACCTTTGGCAGAAGATCTGGTTTACTATTAAATGCAGAAAAATCTAGTGCTATGTGGTTGGGCAGTAGGAAAAACTGTCATGTACAGTACATGCAGCATTTAGGTATGACATGGAATCCTTTACAGATGAAAATTTTAGGAATATTGCTAACATACTCAATTAATAACTGTTTTCAATTAAATTATAATGACAAATTTTATGAAGTTAGAAAATTATTTTTAATTTGGTCTAAAAGGAATATTACATCACTTGGTAGAGTTGCAGTATTGAAGTCGTTAATTCTTTCGAAGTTGGTTCATTTATGGCTGCTGCTACCAAACCCACCAGATAATGTTATAAAAGAATTGCAAACAATGTGTTATCAGTTTGTATGGAAGAAAAAACCAGATAGAATTAGTAGAAAAACTGCAATTAAAAACGTTAAAGATGGGGGTATAGGCTTAGTGGATATTAAAAATTTTATTGTAGCTCTGAAAATGACTTGGATTATGAAATTAAAAACTAGTCAACACAAATGGAAAACCTTTATTAAAGCAGATTTTGAATATATAGATAAAATTGAATTATACGGACCTGGAATTACTAAATTATATAGAGCTAGAAATACTTTTTGGGAAAATGTATTTACAGGATATAAACATTTTTTCTATAAGGTTGATATAGAGCAGTCAGGAGAATTACTTGCAGAACCAATATGTTTTAATGAAAGGATAAAGGTGGGTCAAAGGTCAATTTCAAAGACTCATTGGATTGAGCATGGTGTACATTGTATTGCTGATTTTTTTAATGTTGATGGAACTTTCCTTACATGGGTTGAATTTAACAGAAGATATAATTTAAGAGTGGACTTCCTTACATATGTTGGTTGTACGCTAGCAATTAAAGAATATATTAACAAAACTAAAATAATAGTAACTGATAATAATCGTTTAACTATCTGTGTTCCAATAAAGAAGATCCTCTCCACTGAAAAAGGTTGCAGGAAATTTTATGATATATTTAACAGTGTTCCCGATTACGCACAGTAATGCGTCAATTACGCACAAAATATGAAAAATGACGCTGAACAATGGTGCGTCCTGTGGACGTACACATTTTTTTCGAATCGCTGAAGTCAAAAATACGACCAACGAGTGGCGAACTAATTCACGGCATAATCAGATTCAGAACCCAACTGAGACTGCCATTGCAGACGATTAAAGATTGTGTCGGGAGTTGTCGTCCTTAAAAATCGCATGCGCGCGCATTGTAAACTTCCTCCAAGCAATCCATTCACTGAACAGAAGAAATCTTCCTGAATCCATTCTTTGATTCTATCATACACGATCATGTCACTTCTGACTTGGTTGACTGGGCCAAAAACCCGTTCATCCACAGCAACATCAAGTACAGATCCTGTTATTATCGAAAATACGGAACTCCAAAGCAAGGATAAACAAATAAATGATGAAACTCAAACTGAAGTAAAGCGTCCAAAGAAACGAAAACTCAGCGACAGATGGTTGCATGAGTTACAGTGGTGCCAGTTTGACGCAAGCGGGAGGGTATTTAATACATGTTTTAATTTTTTGGTTTTATATGATTATGATAACTAATGTGACGCTTTAACAGAGTAAAAGAAAAAAAGTGAGGCTTGGACTTGTTTTTACATTTCTTTTTCCGATTTGAGGACTCCCAAAATTTGCACAAGGACTCTTAAAATTTTATACCTGGGAGTCCCAAGGACTCTCTTTTTTGTGTGTGGAGGGAACACTGTATTTATGAAAAACAATGTAGAGCCAAATTGTAAAAAATGGAATGCTAAAGTAAATTATGTCATACAATGGAAACAGTGTTTTTATAAAATTCAAAAAATTGGTGATATCGGAATGAGATGGTTTCAGATGCGTATTGTACATCGCATTCTGGCAACTAATATTATTTTAAAAGAAATGGGTTTATCTCAGAGTGTAATGTGTACTTTTTGTGAAGTTGAGAGGGAGAGTGAAAATGCATGTAATCTAATTCTATCAGAAAGCTTAATAGTGTTTGGAATTGATCTGAATGTGAACACAGATCCTATATTTGATTTGATTTTATTATTGGCGAAACAATATATATATATGGATGTAGATATAGCAATGTAAAACCCAATGTAGAGGCATTTAAGTTTAAATTAAAATGGAGATATAAAATCGAAAGGTATAATGCTAAATTGAATCAGAAAGAATCTGAATTTCATGCTGCATGGTTTTATTATAAACAGTTGGTGTAATAATGTTGTATAATATACGATTCTCGCTTTCTATTCTATTTCTTCTTTGCTCTCTCTTCTTTTTTTCTTTTTTTTCTTCCCCACAAATTTATGTTTAGTTCATTGCTTTGTTTGTTTATTTGTTGAGACTGTTCGCCTTTATATATTGATCGATGTTATGCTGTTGTTAAAAGAAAAATAAATGGAAATGCAAAAAAAAAAATCTTATTGAGCCTATGCCATTGCAAAAGAACATGTTTATGGCAACGTTTGCAAAAAACAAACTTTTAACCATCATTATTATTAACATTCCGCTACTGCTGTCTTTTTGATTTTTTTTTGTTTTTTGTTTTTTGTTTATGTTTACTTATTGACATTTATTAGGTGCTTTTATGCTGCTTATGTGTGTATGTCATAGGTTCGTTTTCTGCCCTGGAATTTATTATTTGTTAATCGACAGATATTTTAAAATTAAAATATGCATGACAGACTGTTTCATTAAAAATAATAATAATAATAATAATAATAATAATAATAATAATAATAATAATAATAATAATAATAATAATAATAATAATTATTATTATTATTATTATTATTATTATTATTATTATTATTATTATTATTATTATTAGTGTGGTTTTTTTAAAATTCCTAACAGTGTTATACATTTTTGTTATAGCGCGATTGTCTAGAACTTCACCGAATTTGTAAACCAGGATTCCAAATTTGTTGTGACAACCACCAGTGTTTTCGAGATGGCCCACGTTCATGTAGTAAGGTTTTGAGATGTCTTAAGTGATCATAATCACTAATAACATGGTATCATGACCTGTAAGAAGCCTTGACTCTTGCGTTACAGTGTTTTCTCTTCACTTTTTTTTTTGGGGGGGGGAGGGTGGTGGGTGGTGGTGTAGGGAATATTTTTTCACAAATCTGAAAAGACCTTGAATTATATGAATTAATTAATTTGTTACACTCGATGTTGTTTTTTTATCAGTTGATTCAGCCCCGATGCTTGAAACCTGGTAAAGTGTAACTCAGATTCGTTTATCCATGCAGCCTGCTCACTCAGCAACAAGGCAAAGTCGTCGTATCTAGTTTTCCAACTTTATTCAGCGAACATCAACAACTGCATACAATCGTTTTTTCCACTCTCAACGTTTTACTTTCAACTTTACAATTCAATCTAATCTCCTTTGAAACAGTGCGGCATTTATGTAGTCTCTCTAACTCCAGAAAAATAAAGAACATTTGGGCAAGACATAATAATAACCAATCAAAACACATTTCGTCATCACTGTCTCACATCATACAACCTTATTTGGGATGGACGCTTCTATAGTTAACACTAGAATTATCCATACGCTTTGATCGATAGTAAACAACCAACTCTAAAAAATTCTCAAATAATATCGACCAACTAAAATTACCAACGTTATACAAATTTTCTTCTAATAACAATGCAAAATCAAATCAAGGATAAATGCACTCTATTGCATGCTTTGCAAAATAAAACGATCTGATCTATCGCGCGCGTTCCATTCGCGCCGCCGCGCGAGTCTCGACGTAACATAACCCCCTACTCAAGAAGAAATATACTTAATTTCTTTCAACAACGTTGAGACGCAATGAACAAACAAAATCCAGAATTAACACTTAACCCAGTCTGTCTGGATACTGTCAATATTTTCAGTTCATACACACAGAGTTAATGTTCATTCATCCGCAAGGAAACGACGCCCTCGTCCGTAACGGTTGTCATCGGCCCAGGGTCAAAGACAGTGATCTCGTGGGTCTTCCTGGAGCAAGTGCATCCTCCGTTGTCTCCTTCTTCCGTCGAATGTCCGACGAAGTCGACGTTGTCGGTTCCCAGAATACACTTGCTGGGCCCTCACGGTCAATTTGGCTTCTGTGAGACGGTGAAACAGCTCCCTCAAAGTCTGCAGATGCTCCTTCCAGGTATGGATGTGGACTAGCAGGTCGTCCCAGTAACACACGACGTTGTCCATTCCTTTGAGCATCTTCCTCATTCCTCTCTTCAGGGTAGCTCCGCTGTTGACCATGCCAAAGGACATCCTTAGGCACTCGTACGTCCCATCAGGAGTTATAAAAGCAGTCTTTGATATGTCTTGTCGACGCACGAGGACTTGCCAATAACCCTTGCTGATGTCAATCTTCGAGAATATTTAACTCCCCGATAATTGGCGGAAAAGGTCTGCTGAAGTAGACATCGGCTCGGGGTCGAAGACGGTGATATTATTAACCTTCCTGTAGTCGATGCATACTCTGTTGCTTCCGTCCTTCTTCTTCACGACTACGACATGGGATGCGTAGGGGGAACTGGACTCCCTGATGATGCCCATCTTCTGCATTTCATCGATGTCTTTCTTCAAGGATTCACGGGCCTTGAAAGGGATCGGGAAGGGTTTGGATCGAACGGGAATATTTGAAGTGAGGTGGACTTCATGTTCGACCAAAGTCGTAGACCTGGGACATCGCTGAAATTATGGGGAGACTCACCCATAGGGCCATAAGGTCCTTAAGATCGATCTTTTGACCTTCCGTCATGCTTGGTCCTAGCTTAACATCATCGATGCCTTCTTTGCTGTGGAAGTCTCCAAGTTCTAACAGTTCCTCGCTGTCAAAGCTGTCGTCGATCACAGCTGCTGTTGCTGCGTGTACAGTCTCTGGCGGCCTCTCCACGTACAGCTTAAGGAGGTTGGCGTGGCATTGTAACGGATCGCGATAAAATAAAATAAAATAAAAACATTGTGTGTGTATATAAGCTATGTTGAGCGCCTGTGATTGCGCCTGTGATTGCGCAGTATTTAACGGATCGCAGTCTTTCTAACGCGCGCCCGTTACAAAACATTGTGTGTGTATATATATATATATATATATGGTGGGTTCCGCGACGTTCAGCACAAACAACGAGTGGAAGGAAAAGAAACTCAAACAAAAGAAACTAACACAAAATGCCAGATGAACAATCACACTCTTTTATTCAACAATGACACACACACTCACAGGATAATGTGATACTAAACCACCCTCAACCCCTATCAAGACCCCCCTACCCAGTATTTACTAAACAATTACCTTCCTTGTCTAACTGAAAACCCCAGAATTATACACAAACAAAATGCCCAAAACTATATGCAACAATGCGACAATCGATTAAACTTCAGATAAATACAATTCTCAACTGAATAAACAGAACAGAAAATCTTAGAAATTCAATTGCACCGCATAAACTAACTTGTATTCCAGCAGGGTTTCCGAAAACACCATCCCCCCTCCCACACACACACACACACACACCCAAACACACGCACACACACACACACACACACACACACTAACACACTAACACACCAAAGTAAACCAAGTAACGATCATTCCTTATATAACAAAATCATGCGAGCGTAATTTGAACCTTGGAGCTTACTTGCATCATTCCTCAGAAGTGCTGTTTCTAAAGACGAGCGGTTTACTGGTGAATAAACATAGTGTTTAAGTTCTA